>JAUMHP010000044.1:11687188-11722782 GCA_032361065.1 Enteromius trimaculatus | reverse complement strand
GTACCTACTGTGAAGCATGGGGGTGGAAACATCATGCTTTGAGGCTGTTTTTCTGCAAAGGGACCAGGACAACTGATCTGTGTAAACGAAAGAATGAATGGGAACATGGATCGTGACATTTTGAGTGGAAACCTCCTTCCATCAGCAAGGGCATTGAAGATGAAACGTGGCTGGGCAACAAAGGAGTGGCCATGAAGGAGTGGCTTCGTAAGAGGTGTTTCAGGGTCCTGTAGGGGCCTAGCCAGTCTCCAGATCTCAACCCCACAGAAAATCTTTGGAGGGAGTTGTAAGTCTGTGTTGCTCAGTGACAGCCCCAAAACATCACTGCTCTAGAGGAGATCTGCTGGAGGAATGGACCAAAATACCAGCAACAGCCTGAAGACCTTGTGAAGACTTACAGAGAACCTTTGACCTCTGTCATTGCCAACAAACGGTATATAACAAAGTATTGATGAAATTTTGCTATTGACCAAATACTTATTTTCTACCATAAATTGCAAAAAAAATATTAAAAAATCCAACAATGTGATTTTTCTTTCATAGTTGAGGTATAATTATGATGATAATTGCAGGCCTCTCTCATCTTTTAAGTGGGAGAACTTGCACAATTGGTGGCTGACTAAATACTTTTTGTCCCACTGTATATATTCCCAGATACACTTAATCGTCCACTGAAAAATGGAGGGAATCCCTCTTTAAGGTGATCAGAGGGGATTGTGGGTAAATTTTAAACTTACTTTATTATTAGCTCACCTAAATGTTCAGTCAGTGTATTTGTACAATTTTACAATGGTTTAGCCTAATTTAGTTGCCCAGCATGTTACACACAGCACAATAATGTTTTATTTATTTATTTTTATTAAGGAATTTACATCAATATTTACAAAGATTGATATTTTGATTTATGAAATGGTCTGTGCATGAAATGGAGTGCATGCAGGGGGCGTGGCCTTAATAACCCTGCAGTGTGCTTTGTGCATGTGATTGAGCAGTTTTTAGTCTAGAAATTAAACTGAAATTGCACTAAATCTGGTTGTTTTAACCAAGATTCTGCTGCAAGAGTTTGTTGGCAGCTACTAGTTCCCGCATTTTTGCTAATTTCCAGTTTATTCCCATAAATTCCCATGGAAAGTTTCCAGTCTTGAAAATTCCCGGAATTGTAGTTCCCATGGGATTGCAAAATGATAATGGGATGTAGACTTCAGAATCCCAGTGGAAGTAGTACATAATCCAGGTTTTCTTGCTTTCTTTTGTGTGAAAAGTTTAGTATGTTTAGTATGCTACTTTCAGCATACTGTGTATTAGGAAAGCACTCTTACTTATTCCTGTTGTGTTAGATGATTTGTTTGTTTGTTTTATTATGCTGGTTGAAAGTCTCTTCACATCCTGACAGCAATCACAAAGTTAAGTGGTCGAAATATATTCATATGCGTTTATAATGCCTGTGAAAGGCATGGGATCATAAAACGCTCGTCCAATCATATCCCTCGGTCCGAAGGCTACGATATCCTATCTTACTGTCAACGTATTTATTTGCAGGCCTCTAAGCACCCTGTTCATGCAGACATGATACACCATCAACACATTCCATTACGCTATTCTTAATCGAGCAAGAATAGAAGACGTTATTTTTGAATACCATGCGCTTTGCACTGTAATGTATCGGTAACGGAATCTTAAGCTTTCAAAGCTAACTTGCTATTCCTAGCTTCTCTGAAATTGCCTGCCTTAGCTTTAAAGTGCTAAGCTAACATTTGACTTTTTTTCATGCGCATATGTAGGCACATCTAATAATATTAGCCGCGACGTGTCGATTTCGGAAATTGAGCATAGCGTCATTGCTGCAGTCTTTCCTTCACAATTCACACTAATTGCGTCTCCAGTAAGCTTGCTGCAGTATCTGTGCCGAACAGTGCAGCTGTGGAAATCATAAGAGAAAACGAGCTGCGATTTCTTCACTTTCATCCGCGTGAATGAGCGCTGCTAATCTGACAAATGACCGTTTACTGGGATTGAAATGCTTCTCATTCTCGTGTACGGCGTGTCTGCCGCAGAGGCCTCGGAGAACATTCGCTCATCTCTAAATACGCTTGTGCTCACATACGCTCAGCGTGAGCTGTCAGACTGATGTATGGAGCATGAACGAGAGAGTGTTGAGCTGAAACGTGGTGCTGAGTGAATGCTAATATGCCGTGGAGGCCCCAGAGCTTTAAGACCACCAGTCATGTAAGCTTGTCTCTTCTCATGCTTTGTCTCTTACATACTATCTTTTCTCTTCTTTTCATATCTTCTCTTCTCTCATATGTGACCCTGGACCTCAAAACTTACCAATTGCCCCTATTATGGGTTATGAAAGGTTCATAGTATGTTTTTGGGGAGTCTGCTTTTTAAGGAATATATAGTAGTATCGTGTTATTATTTCATCTCCGTCTCAATATGCTGTACAACGCAACATACATTAACATTAGTGTTAACTCAGTGGTAGAATTACACTCACCGGACACTGCACTTATTTACAATCACAAAAGTACATTATTCACTTGAAAGTCTTGATTATTACACATTTCATATGTGTGCTGTCCGAATGCGCTTTTCCAGCGTTTACACTGTTTGTTTTATTCCTATTATGTTTATTTGTAATGTGTATCTATTTGAATAACAAAGATTAAATGACAAAAAAAATGTATCTTTGCTCATTTTGGCCTAAATATCTGCACTTCTTTATTTTATACTTTGTTACCTTGAAAGGCTTTGTTTTAATGAAAAGGTGAATTAGTTTGTCTGTTCTGCTTTGTCGTAAAATCAACGACAAAGAATTATGATTTTGTTTGAAAAAATATTGTAATATGATATTTTTTCCATATCGCCCACCCCTACTAATAACTTAGTTTGGACAACTTTAAAGGCAATTTTCTCAGTATTCATTTTTTATTTATTTTTTTTATTTTATAAATTGTTTTTTCCAGATTTTCAAAGAGTTGTATCTCAGGCAAACCCTAACAAACCATAAATCAGTGGAAAGCTTAGTTATTCAGATAATATTTCAGATAAATTTCAATTTCAAAAATACTAGGGACTTTTAGCAGGCTCCACTTTTGGTGGAGTTTGTTGCTACTTCGTGGTGTTCTACTGTACTCGTCTACTACGGGACAACAGTGGTTAATGGTTAATAAGTTACTAGTTAATATATATTATATATTAATTAAGTATAGTAATATATACCTATATATCCTCACTTATATATCATTGAAATGTCAACATTGTTCTGTTATGTCATAGCATTACAAATACTCCATCTGGGTCAAAGAATACATATGTCTAACCCTCACATTACAGTACACGCGTTAATAATTCACTTACAACACTTTCTGCATCCCCTAATCTAAAGTGTAAACTACTCATCGATTGTAAATGTTTTACTCATTATTGGTAGATCTTTCACCCCAGAGTGTAAAACATTTCAGGAGTTTACACGTTAGAATGCGGGATGCAGAACGTGTTGTGAATGATTTATTAATGAGTTAGTAGATAATTGTACAATTTTAGTGATTTATAAGTGATATATTAACTAGTAAACTAACTAGTAACTATTTACATTTAAATCAAGAAATTTAGTTGACTAACATTCAGCGTTTGTTTTGTTTTTTTAAATGTAACTAAAATATTGTTTGCAACCACTTACGTATTTGTAAATCATTAGCATATTACTTAATAATCATTTATAAAAGTTTAGTAATGTTTTGTAAAATGATTAGTTAATCATCATCTAATCACAGTATTTATAACTTAATCTACAAAACATAGCTAAAAATATTAACATATTAATCATTTGAAAGAATAATCATGTTTTATTAATGATTAGTTCATCATTAACTAATTACTTGTACATGAATAAACATAAATAAATTCTTAGCAAATCACTTATTACTTGCTTATGAATGTTTGGCAAACTATTAGTTCATCATTTACTAATTACCTACGAATCCCTTGCAACCGAAACTCTAACCCTTTTTTTGAAGTAAAGTAAACAATGTGAAGTAAACAATGTAATTATTGCCTTAACGTTGCATTTAAATAAATGTCTGATTGCCACGTCTTGTTTGTGGCTTTCAGTGGCTCAGGGTCACATATGATCTTGCATCTTCTTGTTTCATCTCATTTGTCACAAACTCCTCATTTCTCAATCACTCCTCCTTCCTTTCACATGCTCAATTTTATATAATATAAACATCATATTTTTCTCCTTTCATATGCAATGGTGCTTTGTTTCTTCTCTCTTGCGTACTCTTACTTTTTGTCTTGTCTCACGTCCTTTTCTTGTTTTGTTTTTTGTTTATGTCTCATAATCTTATCTTGTTCTGTATCTACTTATCTCATCTTGTCTTTTTCCCTTACATGATCTATCTCACATGAGGAAAAATCACATCTGGTTTCTTTTCCCACATCTTTTATCATCTCACATAGTCTTTCTACTCTCGTCTCCAATGGCCACATCTCAAATTCTCCTGTTATTTTTTTAAACACATGTCCTCGCATGACCTTATCTCATTTCTTGTTGTTTCTTGTCTTAATAACTCTGTTTCTCTTCTTGACACCAAGTCTCTTTTTATCTAATCTTCACATTCTTACGTAATCTCATTCATTGCCTCATGCTCCTTCATTTTGTCTCATCACATTACATTTAGTCTCATCTCATCGACTCGATGTCCTTTTGATTTATTCTATTCGGATCTGTTAAATACACAGAACACACACACAAGCAAACAGCATCCTTCCATAAAAATTCCATTGACTTTAAAAGCCTATTCATCCAGCTAGGGAATCTGGCTGGCTTTGACCCAAGGGCTGAAAGCTGGTGGAAGCCTTTGTAAGTAAGTGTTGCCTGCGAAATACACTCAGAAAGGGAACCAAGCCAAACAGGAAGTGGCAGCATTAACCTAATTTCTGGAGAGGAAATGATTGACCACTGTGATTGGCTGTAATTTCGTAGGCTTGCTGCATGAGAAAAATAGACATGTTTGTGCACTAGCAGCAGGACACATCGCATTGAATACGCAAAAAGCCCAATCCGACATCAACATCCCCACAGTAGAGCTCCTCACAGGACAATGTTCCCATCTGATTGTGTCAACACACTTCATAGAAAACATCAAAGTCTAGACCGGGATCCAGTAGGATGCTTCATTGCCCTCAAACACACAGTGTTCTCTTATCTCACTCTAGTTCTTATTCTGTGCTGCTTTTGTGGGAGTGTGCCAGGTTCGATGCAAGCTAAGCTTTGTCAACAGCATCGCTGAAGTACTGTGAAGTACCACGGAAAATCATTTCAACTCGTCGCTCAGTTTGTAAAAATAAGCTCAGTTGCTTTTGCCTTAATGCTTTTAATGTCACGGGACAATATGTTCTGGAGCGCTATGAAAACCGAGATGGAATGCTTGTGTTTTTGAAAGTATTTGTTGAAAACCTTTAAGGCCTGCCTTCTTCTGCAGAACACAAAAAGAAATCTTGAAAAATGTTGGTAACCAGGCGGCCATTGACTTCTATTGAATGAATGAGTGGTAGAATGAATGAAAATTCTCAAAATATTTTTATTTATTTTTGTTTGTTTGTTTGTTTGTTTGTTTTAGTACCAAAGGGTGCTAAATAAATTAATAAATTTTATTTTTAATTTTTTTTTTTTTTTTTTTTTTTTTAGTTCCATATTATGATAAGTAAATGAATATATTCATTTGATTTATTTATTTATCCCTGAGTTTTTTTATATTATCTGTGTCAAAATCTCTTTTAAACGTGTACTTTTTAAACTTCTTTTATTATTTACTTCTTTAAAAACTGAAAAGACTTGAGATCTGATTTCTCAATTTTTTTATTTAATTTTATTTATTTTTTGTTATCAAACTAACGGACACGTCTACAATATGTTCTGTGCATAATTTAGCCACGCTGTCCATAGAGCTTGCACTGAACCCGAAACCTTCCTATAAAAGCAGACCAAAGTTGTTTGCTTTGGATGTGAATGACGCAGTTTGCCCTTGAAAGCCACATACTGGCTCCTATTTGAACAGCCACTTGTTGCTATGCTGTAGCCGATAGAAAAGAGAGAATGTGTGTGTGTGTGTGTGTGTGTGTATGTGCACTTCAAAGTGCAAAAAGGTCTTTTCTCTAAAAGCCAGGCTTATTAAAGATGATTCACATAGTGGACAGTGAAAATTGCAGCTAATTGGTCTTTCTATGGTTCTCTTTCCAGCGTCTGATTCAAAGCAGGATGCTGCAGTGAAGTTGGAACAGGAGCGAGCTGAGATACTCGCCAAATATGACAAGGTGAGCGAAAACAGCTGCCATTCACTCACCAGCCAAATACCCTCTAATCCACTTCCAAGAAAAACAGAAACACAGTAAACACATACAGCGATCCAACCAGATACCTCCTTCCATCACAGTTCACCTTTCCTCTGGAGGATTCTCTTGTGTTCATTGCTAGAAACAAATTCTCTGCTAAAACATTTTCTGTCCGATTTTTAGCAAACATTTCTGTTATGTTTCTGAATAGGAACAGGGCGTAAGAAAATGTTTTATTATAACGGCTATCACGTGAAACACCTGTTAACCAGCTGTCGTGTATATCACGATATTTATCCTCACTTCACGTCTGGCATTGTATCTTTACAGGCTTTCCAAAAGATACACTTGTTAAAAATACATATTTGACAAGTGTGCTGGCTGCCCGGAAAGAAATCAGCACTAAAAGTGAAATGAAAACCTTTTATTGCATGAGTGCAATAATGATTATGTTGTAATAGAAGCTCAGGACGTTATGACTTCATGTCACTGTTGTAAGAGTAATGTGTGTTGTCACTAAAGGGTTTCATAAATTTGTACATTTTTTTTTCCCCCCTCATAAAATCTCTCTTGCGTGTACGGTTTGTAAATTGGTCGTTACTGAGTGTAATCTGAGCTCTCATTAGGGGGCTCTAATTCTGTAAAGTGTCTGTTAATTGGATTGTGATAAGCTCCCGTACACTGGGATTTGACTCTTGACTCAGAAAGCACATATGCACTTATGTTATGTTTGTTTTTTGCCCTCCAAAATGTTAGTTTTTCCTTTTAAATTGTTACATTTTTGCACAATTAGCTCCTAATGCCCTGAAAACGTATAGTAGTTAGACCAAAAATGTGACCCTGGACAACAGAACAAGTCATAAGTGTTAATTTTTCTGAAATTAAGATTATACAGGATCTGAAAGTTGAATAAATAAGCTTCCCATTGATGTATGGTTTGTTAGGAAAGGGTATATGAACTATATGAAAATCTGGAATCTGAGGGTACAGAAAAATCGAAATGCTGAGAAAATCAGTTTTAAAGATGTCCAAATGAAGATCTTATGAAGATGCATATTACTACTATTTTTTTGGCAAAAAAAGAAAAATCAATAATTTTGACCCATACAATGCATTTTGGGCTATTGCTACAAATATACCCCAGCGACTTAAGACTGGTTTTGTTGTCCAGGGTCACAAATTCTGTTTATAAAGAAGCTGTTTATTTACCTTTTATGTTATGCAAAACATGTAGAATTTTATTTCTGAAGAACTTGCTTTTCTTTTGTTTCATTTCATTTGTTTTGTGTTGACTTTAATATAGGGAACAATTTTCACTATTGACTTGTTCTTTGTTAGCGTGCTCTATAAGCATATTGACACGAGCATATGCTGTATCCCTAACCCAATACCTAAACTGAACAACTACCTTATTAGCTATTCATTAAGCCGAATGTTAATGGTTTGTAAATAGCGAGGATTAGACTTTATAAAATAAAGTTATTTTAGTTTTGTTTGTTTGTTTGGTTCTTTTTTTGTTGTGCTATTTTTGTGTTATTGTTTTAGTATTGTATTGTTTTCTTTTTTGTGTTTGGTTTAGGAAAGTTTTTTGTGTTTTTTTTGTTTGAAAGAAAAAGAGGACTTGAGCTTTTAGGCTCCAAAAAAAACCACGTTTCTTTGTTTGTGTTTGTTTGGGGTTTTTTATTGAAGTTGTTTTTGTTTGGTTTGGTTTAGGGTCTATTTTGTTTTGTTTGTTTGTTAATGTTTCAGCATTGTAGTGTTTGTTGTCTTCTTGTGTTTGGTTTAGAGCTTTGTTTTGTGCATTGTTATTGAAAGAAAAAGAGGACATGAGCTTTCAGGCACCATGATGATCAAACAAAACAGCATAAAAAACAATGAATATGAATATTGTGTCTTTTCAGAAGCCAAACTATATATTTTGCAGACTGAAGTGTAAGTATTTATTCACTAAAAATCATATGAATTTTTATAGACATCCTCAGAAATCGTCTGATTCATGAACTTGTTCACTTCAGTCTGATTTAACACAAACAATGACTGATTTACTGATTTTTTCCCCAGAGGGGTGTGTTAAAAGGGATGAATTTAGAGCCCCACTTCCTTCTCAACAGTAACAGTTGGACTGTCAGCACAATAAAACCCTCTCTGAGAAGATGTGTCCTAAAAGCATCGCATTTACAGCCATCAAAGCTGTGCATCTGCAACAAACATTATTATGTACCGATGTTCATGTTGTTTAGGCTCTAGTTCTGGGTGTTGTCACATTTTCAGAAGGAAGTAACAGAAGGAAAGTGTGAATGCCTCTGAGCCAGGTAGTGATGTCATTTAATCATTGTTTAAATGTCAAATGTTAGACAAACATCACATGTAAACTTGTTATTGCATGTAATATCGTTATTGTAAGGTCATTTTCTCAAAACGGATGATTAAATTTAGAAGAAACAGTGGAGGAGGGGTACGTCCTTGGCGCGTGTCGCCGGCCGAAATATTTCCCACAGCCATGTCACTGTGACATGCTATCAGATTATCATATCCCACTGTAGATTTATGTCTGTGACACACACCAGAGGGTGAGACAGAGATAAATGAGTTCTTTCTTACTGGTTCTTTTTTATGGCTCCCACTGTTGTTCTCGATTGATTCCTCCTGTTCTTTTCCTCATTCTCCAGGCTTCTCAGATCTATTAGTACCTTCACATTTGCTTTACATTTAAATTTGCATAGAGTTTCTTGCCAACATAATAAAGTGCACATATTGCATATGGCATATACAGACCGTTAGTCATTGACCTGACAGGTTAATGGCTTTCGGGGTGAGTGATTTTGTCGGTGGGTAAAGTGCTTCACCTTTTCACGTGCTTATGTGACGCATCTAAAAAATGTGACACAAAAAACTGGCATTAGTCAAACTAGATGCACATAGTGTACGTAAAGTGTTGAAAATTATATCTAGATTATGTATTTTTATTAGTACTGTCAAACGATTAATCATGATTAATCACATCCCCCAATTTCTTTTAAATAATATATGTGTTTACTGTTTATATGAATTTTGTTTATATAAATACACACATGCATTTATATATTTAAGAAAGATAATTTATGTTTATATATAAATTATATGAATAGAAATATATATGTAAATGTAAATGCATGTAAAAAAAAATGTCAGAATATATACTGTGTGTGTGTGTGTGTATTTACAATGTAAACAAAAAGTTTGATTTTGGATGCGATTAATCACAGTTATTTGTTTGACAGCACAGTTTTTATGTATTTATTATTATTATTATTATTATTAATACTACTACTCCTGTTGCCACTACTACTATTAATGTATTACAATATTTTATAATTTATTTATTTATATATTATTTATATATTTATTTTTTCATAAATTTATGCCACAGTGTAGTATACGATTTATTATTTATCTCTCAAAATCATTGTCTGCTTATTACGAATATGAATTTTATTACTGGTGCATGGTTGATGTCAACGTAATTATCGGACTGTACATATTTTATCTCACCACCTTGTTTTCATTGAAAAGCATGGTACTGCAGGTCAGTCTTTTTTTTTTGCCAACGAAAATAGTTCTTAAAGCAGCTACAGACTGGAACCGAGAGTGTCAGATTTCCGTCCTCACTTAAAGTAACGTAATCACACAAGCTCCTCTACGGAATCCTTCTTTTATTTTCTGCTCCCTAAAGACTGAAAATATATACTAATCTAGTTTTAAACGAAGTCTCTGTGTCAAGCGGCTTTGTCAAGTTTAACCTTAGAAAAAGATTGTTTAGGAAAAATGAAATGAAGTTGTGTGTATGTGTGGTCAGAGCACGACTTGTGTGTCTTTAAACTTTCGTGAACACGCTGTTCTTACTCAAGGATGATCTGTTTCTGCTTCTTTTTCTTTATTTCTGCTGTTTGAATAGTTTATTTGTGTTACACTGGACCTGTCCACCCCTCATTACCTGCCTTAAATATGTACGAACAACAAATTCACAGATCAGTACAGCAATACGCTTTGAGAACTCAAGCCTACAGCAACTTCACACACACACACTAAAACTGTGTCTCAGCTGATTTGTACTCACAGCTTTGTGTTATTTGTGCTTTCAGGGTAAAGAAAGTGCGGAGGTGGAGCCGTGGGAGGAGGCCAATTTTGATCTGTACAAAGCAGTGGACCGCTTCGGATTCCTGCAGTAAGAAGCATGCATTATTCTGTTCTGTGAGATCGTACATGAGCGAGGAAATGCAGGTACTGCAGAAATCCCAGCAGAGAGCTGAAAGAGTCTGAGCGTTCAGTGTACACCCTTATCTTGGTGTCTGTCTGCTCCTTTGGCCTCTCCTGTGTTCTCAGTTCTACTCTTTACTCCTGGCAGGGAGGTTTGTGGCTTACCCAGGCCCCTTAAACAGCAGTGCACTATGCGATATTTATAGGGTGCCACATGTGTCTGGGAGATCATGACTCTATAATTGTAGGGGCAGAGAGACAGGAGGAAAGAAAAACATCTGCAAAAAAAAAAAATGGTAGCAGAGAGAAAGAGACTGAAAAAGATTGAAAGAAAAGTTGCAAGGAAGTATATGCAGATGTGAGATTGGCAGCACGTTTCGTACAGATTTGTTTTTATTTTGTACTTGTTGTTTGGTCTGTATTTTATTTATTTTGCTTTGTTTTGTTTAATTGTTTTTTCTTCCTATTTTATTATGAATTTTTGTTTTTAGTTTTGTTGTTGTTGTTTAAATATTGATTTTTGTTTGTTTTTTAACGTTTTTTTTTTCCTCCTGTGTTTTATTTATTTATTTGCCTTTTGTTTTTAGGGTTTATCTTCGTTTAATTCTTATGTTTGTTTGCAATTTTTATTTTGTTTTGCATGCTCTGTTGTGCTCTGTTTTACTTAGCTTTTTTGTTCTTGTTTTTATTATTATTTTCACATGTTATTTAGCTTAATTTGTTCGTTTTGTTTTTGTTTGTTGCTTTTTTGCTTTGATTTAATGTTTTTGCTATATAAACAAATCAGTTATTACACTGATTAAATCTTCACTGATCTTGAACGTATAGCTGCCTAAATAGACAAAAATTAAACTCACTAGGGTTTGGAACAGACGCATCACCACTTCCCTGGGTTACCTCATGGATATCCCAGATCAGATCCAAAATGTCTGCCATGGAAACAGTTATTTCCTGTTTGTGTAGCCGACTAAGATCTCACACTTTGAACAGATTCAGGGGTGGGGGTCTCGGGGCCATCATTACCAATAGTGATGTTTATTTATCCAGCGAGTGGACTTCCTGTGGAACAAAGTCATTCCTTTTTCAGTAATACATGCGAGAAACCAAGATTTGACGTCAGCAATATAAACCAGTGTATGATTTACTGATGCCATTTCTCTCCCTGTACGGCCATCATGTTACTATGTGAACTGAACTGGCTATTTGAGACCATACATCTTTTTGAGTCCAGTAGTCTGACTAAACACTTCTGTTTCAACAGAAGAAAATGGAGTTTAGTCCAAGTGTATATTTCCCTGTTATAATCTGATGTGATTTGTCCTTCACAGTGAGAATGAGCTTCCAATGTATGACATAGTGGAGGAAAAGGTGAGTCAAGTGCATTGCGACACCAAAACTGAGAAAAGTTTAAAGCCAACTTGATACTTTCATAGTGCATTTGTGAAAACTTCACAGTGTTTCACAGCAAATACATCAGTAGGATGAGAAAAATACTTTTAACTACAGTACAGTTTCATTCTTTTTTTTTTAGCAATATAAGATAATAGAACATACTGCTCATCCATTCTGATTTTTGTCGATTTGACTGATTTCTATGGAACCTGTTTCTACCACTGAGTTAAATTAAAAAAACAAACAAAAAAAAAACGGTAATTGTGAATTTTAATCTGACAATTACAAGTTTTTTTCTTGCACTTGCGAGTTCAGGTATCGTGACTTTCAACTGTCTGACTTTTTCTGTCGGTAGCACTTTTAGCTGTAACTTAGCATAGATCGTTAAATCTAATTAGATAATATGGTCTATTACAGAATGAGAGTATAGTTCCTACACTGCAAAAAATGCTTTTGTTAGTCAAGTTTTTTGTCTTGTTTCCTGCCAAAATATCTAGAAATTCTGAAATCAAGAAGAATTTTCTAGACAAGAAAAAATTACTTAAGCTAAAATTAAGTAACTTTTTGCTTTTTGCAAGCAAAATAATCTCCTGATGCGGTAAGCAAAATATTCTTATTTTAGACAGAAAATAAAGAAAGAAAGTAAAAACTCAATTAATTTTAGCTTGTTTTTTTCTGAAAACAAGACAGTAATTGTTTCTTGTCTAGAAAATCCTTCTTAATTGTATTTTGGCTGGAAATAAGACACAAAATCTTGTCTTAGAAATAATTTTTTGCAGTGTAGCCACATTGGCTTAGAAAATCACAACTTTTCATTTTCCGTCGGTCTTAGTACACAATGGAACCACAGGAGAGTCAAGTTTTAAATAGTAAAACTGTATGGTATTTTTTTTTGAGCGAGATGCTACTGGTCTAATTAGATTCAATGATTTATGCTAAGCTACAGCTAAAAGTGCTACCGACAGACCTAGAGATCGCCTGAATGGATTCAAAAATGGTAAAGCTCAACTGTTTAACTCTTTTTGAGTTGGAAAATGAGCCTATTTTCAAAAATAGTTGAGTGTTCCTTTAAGTGCTGCAAACCATGCATACAGTGACAGAAGTATTTTAAAGCAATTTCTTACTGTGGCAGCCAACCAACCACAGTAGTGCTTGACCATTTTTATTTAGTTATATTAAAAAGTTTAATAAAAAACATTTAGTGGCTGATTGATCAGATCACCTTGTCAATCAAACTCCCTTTGAACGGTCAGTAGTGGATATAAACTCAATTTGGAGAAAATACCAGTCTTTTTTCCCCCTAAGAACCGGACTGGGCTGAATTTGCAATTGTGAGTTTGTATCACACGAATCTAAGAAAAAACAATTCAGAATTGTGAGATAAAAAGTTGCAATTCATTTTTTTTTTTATTCAGTGGTGGAAACAGTCTTCCATAGATTGTATCAAGGTTATGTTTGAATTTATCACAGTTAAAAAATTAATTTCCACTGTATCAACTCAGAAATCACTTCATTTACTGTGTAGAATTGCACAATATATAATTTATAAAATAATCGCATGTCATTGGATTAGTTGCACTAATTGTAAAGAAAGTTATGGCATCTTAAACACAATGGACTTTATACATGTACTAAAAATCCCTTTGTCACCGGTTGGTTAAATGTGAAGAAGTTTTTTGGTTCTTGTTCGCGCATTTATCTTCATGACAGAAATCACTTTAAGTGTCAAGTTGTAACGTAATAATAAGCTCTAATTTGGAGAAGCAGAGTTGCATTGCTGTCTCAGAGGTCGTTATGTTCATGTGGAAGAAAAAGCAGGGCAGACACTCACAATGACTTTCTACATTTTAATATGGCTGTTCTAATATTGCATTTTAGATCTCACTGAACTCCGTTTTCATTAAAGTCCACCTAGTACTGCTTTAGATGAAAAACTTATGCGAGTTTTGTCTCTTTCGTTTAATTTATCGTACTGTCTGTTTGCACTTTTTCTGCTTAGCAAAAACATCTGGAAGTGGAGAGAACGACAAAATGGCTGAAAATGTTGAAAAGCTGGGAGAAATACAAGAATAGTGACAAGGTGCGTGTCCTTCATAAACAGACTGTAACTCTCTGAAGGTCTTTCGTCTTATGTGTGTAAACGGCTGAAGTTCTCTTTGGCGGTCTCTGTCCTGTGTATTGGCCGTCATTGGACTGCTCCCCTAAGAAAACCTCTGTCCTGCTACAGCTGAACAAAACCCTGCGGTTTCTATTCGTCTATGCGTTTGGACTTCTCCAGGCAGCTGTTAGTCTGTTAAATTGCATTTCTGTCCATTAACAGTGTCTAGTGTGAAATGAGAAATCTTTGTGTCGCCCAAGGTGGAGCGTGACAGTTGTGCAGTTTATTACTCTGAGTAGAACTAATTATTACTTCATATTATTTGTCCAATTAGTTTGATTAGACTGTCACACTGCGTCTGAACTAAATGAGCATGAGCAGCACACTGCAGTGCATCAATAGCACAACAACACTGTCTAGGTTTTTTTTTTTACTGCATACATACTCCAGCCATTTTATTTTTACTAACCCATCAGAAATTCAGATTGCAAATCTGTGTGGATTGGTTGTTATGAATATATTTAGGTACTGTGCAAAACGTTTGCGATATTTTGTAAATGTTGGCAAACAAACTATTGTCAAATTAATCTATTTTTATTAACCACTGTCATTCAATACAATGTTATGCAACCTTTTTTCTCTCGTGATAAGTGATGACAGTGGCTGTCGAAGAATGATCATGTGACTTTTGCATAATCCCAGATGACCTGTAAATGTGAAAAATGATTTATTAAAAATATACATTTTTTAATTGCCTGAAAAGCTGCCTAAAGCAAGCATAAAAACATTTTTTGTTTTGCAATACATGGGAGGTTTTTTTTTTTTCCGGGAATTGGCGTGTTTTCATTGAGCGTATTTTCATTATACAATTTTACTATTGTTACTATTGAGGGGTAATACGAGCGACACATTTACTATTGTTAAAGCTCAAACCTGATTGGTCGAATGTTAGCGAACATTCAGAGGGCTGCTTTAGCACTTGCAGTGTAGACAACTACCATTAAACGCTTGCGGTATCATTCACAGTCTTCTTTTTTTGAGGACATAATGTTCGTAACCTTGATTTCGGACTTGCCTGGATTTGCATGTAGACGAAGATGATTAGAAGTGATTTTTGAAACCTTGGTCTGCGTTGTTTTGTTTCGCTTTACTTTGCTAGGTTTCATTTTTCCTCTGGTATTCAGGATAGACTGGGGTGACCTCAGACCACTTTAACCAATTTCTCATTCAAGACACGTTCCCACCTGGTTCATGTCCTGTTTGAGCTTCAGCTGTCTAGCTCACACTATCAATGATGTTTCACCTATTTTGCTGTTTTTCAGTAATTTGGTCTTTGAATTTTAAGATGGGGTCAATTTAAAATGTACAACTAATTTTCTTAAATTGTTTGTATGCGAAAAAGTTCATTCATATAAATATGCAAATAGTTTATTTGTTTTTATTTAGTTGTGGTGTTTAACCATCAACATGCTTGTCTAATTGATACAGCAGGGATTCTCAACTTTTTTTTTGTCAGCTTAACCTAACATTTTTACTTGATTTACTCCACGAGATTACTCCACCCCAAAATGCAAATTTTGTCGTTACTCACTTACCTCCATGTTGTTCCAAACCTGTAAAAGCTTTGTTCATCTTCAGAACACAATTTACGATATTATAACGAAGTGGCTTGTGACTCTCCAATTGACACAAAAGGAAGATGCGTGTCGCACGCGTAGTTACGTTTTGATTTGCACAAACAACGTAGCTTTCTATTGCATCTAATACAGAACTGCATACATAATGTGCGTCCACCATCTGTTGTCCAGATGATTCGGTGCCGAATCTTTGAATAAAGTCGTTATTTTTGTTTTCTGTCCGTACAAAAAATATTCTCTGAGGTTCATAAAGTTACGGTTGAACCACTGATGGCAGATGGAACATCAACGGCGTCTTTCATACCTTTCTGCACCTTGACAGTCATAGCCTCGCTAGTCTCAGCCTCAGATGTCACACCCACGGAATGTTGGCTAAACGTCTGATGCATATGGGACACTTAACTGGAAACCCTTCAGGAATGTCGAAGTCATCAAATGATCGGTTTAATTTTATCGGATTTCCGGCGGAGGCGAGTGTCGCATTTATTTTCGGTTTGCCGGGAAACAAAGCGCAGACATATGATTGCGTGAAAAAAACCCTGCCGTGTTTACATGAGTGACAATGAGCATTTATCAAGATCAGCTAAACGTTGGATTCTCAAAAGTATGCGATTCAATTTTACTAGTTGTACTAGTTGTACTAATTTTACTAGTCCTATCTATTATGGAAGATCAAGTGAAGTACGTTACTGAGAAGGTGATATCAGCCACGTTTGCTGGCAAACATGAAACAACAGACGGTGACATCGCAGCTGGCCGATTCAGTATTGTGTTCGGTTCTCCAGAATTGCTTGTGGTTGTTAAAAAGTGGAGAGATATGCTTCAGTTTACCGCGAGCGTCTCATCGGGGTTTTCTATGCTGAATGACTTGTTGCACGCCGTTCTGTTGTTGTGGGGACATTTCCATGCCCCGAAACGTGACACTGAACTAAACGAACTGTGATTGGTTGTTTGGCCTTATGGGCGGGCTTTGACCAAAGAAAGCGGCTATGAATTCCGGCTACGCGAGACTATAGCCTCACTGCTTTCATCAAAAATATCTTAAATTGTGTCTAATACGAACAAAGCTTTTATGGGTTTGAAACGACATGGGGGTAGGTGATTATTGACAATTTTCTCATTTTGGGTTGGAGTAACCCTTTAATGACAAATTTGCACGTTCCAAGTTTTGTCATATTTATTGATTTATTTACATTTTACATTTTTATATTTAAATTATACATTTATGTAATCCACTTTGGGGGTACCCTGCTACATAATTTGGATCTGCATGTTTGTTTGGGTTCTGCTTTCACTGTACTGCACACACTCACTCCAAAGACATCTTGTTCAAAGAGTTTTTTTCTTGTAGAACAGATGGAGTCATTGACTTCTTACACGTCCGCAATTGCAAATCCAATCCCCCATCGACAAACACACTTAAACACACAAGCAAACACAAACAGACACCTGCCGATTTGTAATGTCTCGTTTTATTCAAATAAACAAACAGTTTTAATCGCCTCATTTTGCTGAGAATAGAGGCAGAAACACACACACACACAGTCATTATGTTTGCGACTGTGGGATATGTGCCCACTGCTGTCTGTCAATAATCAGTTCCTCAAGAGTCTCCCGAAGAATATTAATATCGTCGTTACCATTATAGTAAGTGAACTACTCGGCAGCCATCAATTCACACACACACACACACATGGATTGGCCCTGAGGGCGGAAGAGACGTTCAGGAAATCACTTAGCGGCAGTAATGTGGACAGATGAGTGCAGGAAACGGAAGAGTGTTCATTCCTCTCTTTCACCTCTCAACCCCTCCACAGTGGTACATCTCTCTTTCTCTCTCTCTTTTCCAGCGGGCGAGTTTAATTGTAGCTGAGAGACGATTCACGCCGGCCATTAGATTTTGTGGTTTCAGCATTTTGCTTTTGAGCTTTTAATCTGCCCTCTGATGGGAGTTTAATCTTTACTGACTGCACAATTACCTGTGAGAGACACGGACACACAGATGTACTCCATTACTCTGCTATTGAATGTGTTTAGACAGTATGATTATCCATATTGAGCGTGTCCTAATAACCAGGCCAGTTGCATCTGTGGCCACATCATTAAAATTAGATTATATACTGTGTATGCATAACCTGTCCCCCTCTTTTTTTTTTTTTTTAGTATTTGCCTGTTTTTTTCATGCTTTCTTCTCGCACCCTTATTTCAGTTTAACACATTTATTGCAAAATCGACTCAGGAAATGTCTAAAGTCTTCTAATTCCATCTGGGTCTTTCTGTCACAAGTCACCTGTCTCTGATATATTTATGAGTAATATGTTATGTTTATATATTAAATATTTTATTTTTTTGTGTTTTTGTGTAGCTGGTGAGGAGGGTCTATAAGGGAATTCCTCTGCAGCTCAGAGGTCAGGTTTGGTGTTTGCTGCTCGACGTCCCCAAAATTAAGGAGGAGAAAAAGGACTTCTATGAGGTAAACGCAATTTCTCCATTTCAGCATAGTACTGTTCTTTTTTAAACATCTGTGTGTGTATGTGTGAGAGAGAGGCAATCACAAACTCTTTGCTTAAATATGACTTTTCAAAATAGCCAACCCCTGAGGTTTGCAATGTAACACTTACGTGGTTTGACACACACACCGCAGAGGGAAATATCACTTCAAACGGACAATAGCGGCTTTGCTAAAGCCCTGCAGCATCCAACTGGACAGAAAACATGATTTGCAGCATGCATTCCCTTTTAACTGAAGGTGTTTGTGTGGCAGAAATCATGCTGTGGTCTGTGAGCGTGTCGTTAGATGCATTTGTGGCCTGCAGAGTGTTGACTTTGTAGTTAGTAATATTTATTGTGAACTCCATGAACTGTTTCTTTCTTTTCCCAGAAACTGAAGATAAGAGCCAGGGGGTTGTCTCCAGACGTCCGTCAGATTGATCTGGATGTGAATCGTACATACAGAGATCACATTATGTTCATGCACCGCTATGATGTCAAGTGAGCATCCAAACAAACACACACACACACAGTAGGTTTAAATGCTTTTGGCCATGGGCCTCTTTGTGAATATAGCATGAGCTGACTGCTGAGTGCTCCAGGCCTTTGCATTGCATGTAGGCTTCTTGGCACGAACAGCACAAGATGCCCACTATATAGGGTTCCTAGGCCCTCCTGCAAGCTGACCACTAAGCTCTGGGGCCCTTAGGCATGCATGACTAAATGTATTTATGCAACTTTTTCAATTTGTATTTTTTTTATTATAAGCAAGGTTTTGCTTATGTATTTGGTTGTGTGTGTGTGCACCTGGTATTTATTTTGTCCCCACAAAAATAGGAATATCAGTAAATTTTGACCTTGTGGGTACATTTGTTAAGTCCCCATGAGGAAACAAAGCTTATAAAACATACAGAATTAACTTTTTTCGAAAATCTAAAAATGCCTGTAGTTTCCTGTAAGGGGTACCACATACAGTCTATACAGTATAAAAACCATTACACCTATGGAATGTCCCCATAAAACATGTAAACCCAACATCTGTGTGTCTGTGTGTATATATATATATATATATATATATATATATATTTCTCCTCAGAGATGCTTCCATTTCTCATGGCCATAAAACCGCTACATTTAACCAGCATGTGAAATGGAAAAGTTGAGAATGCAATGGCGCGAAAGAAACGCTCACTGCCCACCATTTCTCTTCACGTTATTGGTGTATTGAATTGTGCCAGGGCTAAAGCGCCCATATTGACTGATGTGACATTTACCTGTGGAGAACTGAAAGGGTCAGATCATTCTCACAGTGTGGCCTTAGACATCCAATAAGAACAAAAAAAAAAAACCAATGAGACAATGAGAGAGAAAAAAAAAGTACATGCAAAAATGTGCTACATCTAATGACCCGTGACATATAAAGCAGAAAAACAACATTGATTATTTGACCATAATTGTTGTGTGTGCGCTTGTGTGTTTCAGACAGCAGGATCTGTTTCATGTGCTCACAGCATATTCTGTATATAACACGGTAAGTAAAATATGCCCATACAAATTGCCGTGTTGATTCCAATTGACGTCACAATACTGAATTAAAACGCTACCTCAGTAGCAGGCATTTTTATGAGTATGTGCTTGCGCTTGATTTATGTGTGGAAAGAACCTGAACACTATGAATTCTCTCTCACTTGTGTGTGTGTGTGTGTAGGAGGTGGGCTATTGTCAGGGCATGAGTCAGATCACTGCTCTGTTACTCATCTATATGAATGAGGAAGACGCTTTCTGGGCACTGGTCAAACTGCTGTCTGGACAGAAACACTCCATGCATGGTACACACACACACACTTTTACTCATCCTAGAACAGCCATGTTCAGCTGGTGTTGAGTAGTAGTCATATTTGTTGTTGTTGTTATATTAATAATAATAGATATTAAGAAATGGCAAAATGCAAGTTTTGTAAAGGAAAAGAAAATGCTTTATTAGTATGATTATTCATTTTTTTTTATACATTGTGATTTATGTAGTTAAATATTTGTATTACATAGCATAGGCTATGCAGTTGTTAGTATCTTAATACATTTTTATCTTAGTCATTAATGCATTTTTATTTCACATTGTTATTTACTCACCGCTTGATGTCCAAAGCAAAATGGGCAACAACATTCATTTTGTGTTCTGTATATGGTAAACATGCACTTTGCCTGTGATTTTTGTGCGAAATAAAAAAAAAAAAATGTTGTGTTTGTCTAGGTTTCTTTGTCCCAGGGTTCCCTAAACTCATGCGCTTCCAGGAACACCATGACCGTATTCTGCAGAAGATGATGCCTAAGCTCAAACAACATCTAGTAAGACACACAAACACCTTCAAAACATTGTGTACTACGTTCAAAAAGTGGGACATATGAATGTTTTTTTTTTAATAGTGTTGATATTCATTTTGTCCTGCGTGTCAGATTTTCAGTGTCTGAAAAACTTCTTATTCATGTCTCGTTTTTGGCCTATATATCATCAATTCTGGCCTGTAAACTTTATTTTTCAGTGTAAAGGTTTTTTTTTTTTTTTTTTTTTCTCAAACTTAAGCAGCTGGCCAACTCTGTGCACTGATGTAACTTAGAATTCACAAAGAAATGCCATCTTGGGATTCGTTAAAGGGCACGGTAATTAATAAAAGGCAATATTAATAAATAATGAGGATGGATTAATTAATGAATTATTTGTGTGTGTGAGAGAGACAGTCTTTGATGTGAATGGATTAGAAAGATGATAAAAGAGAAGGATAAGCTTTCACTCAATAAAATGTGAGTGAGAGAGTAAAAGAGAGAGAGAGAGAAAGAGAACATATGGCTTTGTTCCAAATATCCAGTACAATCATAGTACTTTCACTGTCTTTGCTGTTTGGACACTGTGCACAATATGTGAATCTTTTGCATGCATAGGATAGCTGGATGACCTTCATTTTAATATACTTACATTATAATATGCTTAATTACTTTTTCTCAGTTCTAGAATGATTTCATTTCCCCCTTTAATTATATAAATACATATACAGCTCTGGAAAAAAAAATAAGAGACCACTGCAGAAAAATCTGTTTCTTTTGGGTTTGGGAAACTCTTCATCTCACCAATACACCACCAATACAAAACAATGCACGTTTGTTTCTTTTTTTTGTAAACTGCCGTCTTTGAAATATTAAGGATAGAAGCAACTTAATGCTCACTAAATCCTTGTGCCAATAAAAATACGATTGGGGCCTTTTTTCTGGATTTAAAACCTTTCTTTTCACTGTTTTTTGACTTGTTTAGTATTTATTTTTACATTTCTTATTACTTTTGAAGGACTTTCTTTTTTACCATCCCACTGGTCACACTAGTGCTGATAACAGCGGTGCTTTTTATACATTTCCCGGTAAATACAATTGGATTCAGGTGCTCACCAAATAAGTACCTCAATAAACAGAATGAAGTATGTTTGTGTAGAAATGTAACAAAAACTGGCATGAAATGCTTAGAGAGCTTAGAATACTCAAATAGATACTGATTTAGGAGTAAATCGCAGTGGTCTCTTATTTTTCCCCAGAGCTGTATATATATATATATATATATATATATATACAGTAGTCAACATTTAAAGTGGATCAAAAATATTCACTTAATTCTTTTCAAAACATTTATTTACATGTTTATTTTATTGCATCCTGTTGTCTTTTTTTTTATTCACTTTTTTATTTGTATTATTTATTTTTTACAAACAAGTATATAATGTGGAGTATGTAGTGCACTAGTATGTAGCCTATATTATATATGTGTGAATAAAAAAATGCTTTTTTTGTGTGTGTGTTTTGATGGAATTAATGTACAATGCCTGTCCTTTTGCTGCCCTCTACAGGATAATCAAGAGGTGTACACCAGCCTGTATACTATGAAATGGTTTTTTCAGTGTTTCTTGGATCGGGTATGCACTCTTTAACATTATGTCATTAAATCTGAGCAAATTATTATGGTATGTTCAAGTATTATCTGTTGTCCAGTGTGAATCCTTACTAAACTGACGGCATTAATTTATGTTTTATTGAATAGACTCCATTCATGCTTACATTGAGAATATGGGACATCTATATTCTGGAAGGAGAGCGAGTTCTGACTGCAATGTCTTACACCATCCTCAAACTCCACAAAAGTAATAACTCCGATATTATACAGATAAAAGCCGATTATTCATAGATACCAATGGATGAGCAATGTGAAAAATAAACCCTTAAAGAATTGATCATGATAGATTATAATCGTTCCAATTATCTATAATTACTGTATGATTCTTCTTAGAATTCAGAGACTTTGAATGTCTGATTTTAGTTGTATTGTCATCGCTCTGTGTGTGTTTATATGTCAGAAACCCTCTTGAAGTTGTCCATGGAAGAGCTGGTGAAGTTTCTGCAGGTGACTCTATCAAAAGATTTCTTTTTTGAGGATGACTTTGTGATAGAGCAGCTTCAGCACTCCATGTCCGAGCTCAGGCGATCTAAACTGGAGCTGCCACCTCCAGGTACTTTAAACACACACACACACATGCACTGAAATCATAAAATGTATGGCTGTGTGTCACCACCAATAGAGGGACACATCCTACTGCACACACTGTCTCCTGGTAATCTCTCTCTGTTCCTTTACACACACACACACACACTCATTCACTGCTGCTATGTACTGTTTGTCTAATCTGCATTCTCTCCCTTTCGCTTCAAACATAGCCTCTGCTTACAATAGTGGGTCTGGGAAAGGGGGGCGCCAACCCTCCTACAAAACCAACCGGTGGGCAAAAACGCACTGATTTATCTGTCAATCAACCAACCATTCGTTCGTCTACACACACGTCCCTTTCCCCTCGTTTGTTTCTCTGTCTTCCACAAAACCTGCTTTTGGGGGGCTTCCGATTCTTTATAAGGTTTATTTCTGAAATGTCACCAAAAAGTGTTGTGGGGTACTGTATGTTAGAAACATGTAAAAGGACGGATATAATGGATATATTTAACTTTAGCACATACGAAACACACTTGTCAGAAGAAAAATCGAGAGCCATATATATATATGCTGCATTAAAACTGATAAATAAATTTGCCAGTATGCGACAAACTTAAAAAAAATTGACTAAATCTAAATTGACAGAAATGCTGATAATCAATGCACTTAGATTAATTCACTGCCAAAAATGAGCTGTAGATGAGATGTAAATGAGAAGTTAAGCCACGAACAACAAGTCTCGTGTTAAAGCATACATGCAAATTTTTCTACCCGAAATATGATAACCAGCATCTTTGGAAGTGTTCAGGGGTTTGTGTGTCTTTGATGTTTTGCGTTCCTCAAGCCCCTTCTCAATGCACACCAATATCCGCCCTAACCATCAGTATCTGTTTGTAAACGTTCATCATTCCCTTGACGTTTTTCTTCAGTTTCCTTCACTGCGAGCGTGAATATTGTGCACATGCTTTGTGTTCCAAAATGTTACCTAACACATCTTCTCTCCACGTGGTTTATATGTTCACAGTCAGGCTTGAACTGTAAGTGTTGTGATAATATTTTCATTTATACTTTTAGCTTCTTGACTCCTCAGTGTTCCCAATCTGAGCTTTGATTTGACATCAGCCGTGGATGTTTGTGGTTTGGTTTTATTTGAACAAAGTGTCAACTGTAACTCTTGTTTTATTTGGCAGTTTGGTTCTTCTAAAAGACTTTCAGCTGCATGAGTGTTGCACTTCAGTGTTTGTTTATATTCTGATGGTTTAAAGCACGGGTCTCCAAACTCGGAGCCTGAAACACACCTGCCTAGTTAAGCCAAGTTTCTAGCATGCCTAGTATCCGGAATCGACCCCCATACCCTCATTCACTGTTCCTATAGGTCAATTAATTCAGCTTCGTTGGAGAAAATGAAAATGAGCAAGTGAATTTGGACAATGAGTGCACCAGAAGTACTGCATGTTTGTGCTTGCTTTTTAATAATCATTTATACTGGGAAACAGCTCCAGTAGTAAGATTAAAGGATTTATCTTGAACCTTGTCGCGCAAATATGTATAAACCCTAGTTAAACAATTTAATAATCAATTTACAATAAATGTATTCCTGTGTTAATTACACTGGTTACGCAGTGAATGAGTCCTATATAAAATGAATGGATCGATAAATCCACTGCAGGCACCATCTTCTGGCAAGATGCGGCAATTCATACGGCACTTGACTTTGGACAGTGCTTTATGGGTATTTTCAAGCCCACTTTTTTCCCTAGCCACGTTCCACATCCCTCCCGCCCAACACTGCATGTTTACCATGTCTCCTCAATCAAACAAACCTGATTCAGATCATCGGCCTATTAATAGAGACTCCAAGACCTGAAATGGGTGTGTCAGACAAAGAAGAGATGCAAAATGTGCAGTATTGGAAGGCCTCCAGGAACACGGTAGGGAACCACCGCTCTAGCCGTTGAGTGTTGAGCAATTCATTCAGCACTTGACTCTCGACAGTGCATTATGGGTGTTCTCAAGCCAGTGAGCGAGCATTGGTTTCAGATGCCACTACAAATAGCTTCCCCCTCTTTGTATGTGTAGGGGGCGATCTCGGATACAGGCCTTGGTTAGCTAGTTCAGGTGTGTTTAATCAGGGTTGGAGCTAAACTCTGCAGGACATTGGCCCTCCAGGACCGAGTTTGGAGACCCTTGGTTTAAAGACTCCATGAAATGCGGTTTTCCTGGCAGGGAGCATTATATCGGTCAGAAATTTGTATTTGCAAGAGGAGTCATTAATGTTTCAAACGGTTTAAAATTAAGAGAGAATGTAAATTTAGGGTGCAGATAAAGTTTCGATTTCATGGGGTCTTTAATACTTTGCCTTTTCTGTACTGATGTTATCTCTGATTGACTATTCCTCTATCACCCATGCAGGTAAGGAGGATGAGTTTCCTAAGAAACCATTAGGTCAACTTCCTCCTGAGCCTCCAGGATTGGTGAATCATGTGGCTAACGGACAGCCGGTCGGGAAGAGAGTTGAGGGCCTTCCTCCTCGTGGTTCGAGCCCTGCCGCGAGCATCAGTAAACAAGCAGAGACTGACAGAACGCCAGAGAGGTACCAAGAAAGTCGGCCTCCCAGCTCCCTGGACAAGATGCCCCATCCAGACAAGAACGAGAGGGATGGACGGGGTGTGGAAACTCAAAAGGAACGGGTCCCATCCCACAGCAGCGCAACATCCGGTGGGAAGGTGTTGACCCAGAATCAGGCGAATCACAACTCCAATGCTAGATCCAGCATGCGCAAGGACATTGGACCACGTTGGGTCAAGCCTTCGGAAGGTAAACTGGAAGCAGTCAAGGCTGCAGCACTTCGGGAAAGCCAGTTGAGTCTAACTATGGGTGTTCCACCCTCGCCCAGCTCCCCGACTCCAGAAGAGGCCACCGGGACACAGCGCCGACCACATTCGCGAGCATTTGTCCCAGGGTCCAACCGCGCCTCAAACGCCTCGCAATACGACAATGTCCCAGGACCAGACGGAGAGGTTATGGAGATTATTGAGCTCGAGAAACCGCCTTCTCGTCCCCCGTCCCGACCATACGTGGGGCCTTCTTTGAGACAGGGGAGTCCCACCCGTCCCCCTAGTGAAGGAACTGGCATCTCTCCTTTTAGAATCCCCAAACAGTGCAAGCCAGAACCCCGTGCACCTTTGCATTTCCCTCCGGGCATGACTCCTGTCTACGCTCCCTACGTTCCAGATTCTCGGCCCGATGACAGACTATATGGCTCACCGTACGCAGAGCAAATTTACGCTACTACAGGACGTGGCTCATCTAACACTTCACCAGAGAAAACACTGATGAACAACAGCTACTTAACCTACCGACGGCCACCCCCAAACCTGCCCCCTCTCAGAGTTGCTCCTGCCGAGCTTTCGTCCCAGATAGACAGTGTTGGCGAGGGAGGGTATTACATGCGACAACCCACCCGACTGATGGGCTCTCCAGCTTACCCGCCCACAGAACTGCGTCATGAGGCGCACAGACGGAAAGAGGGCTGGTATGGGGACACGGAGGCGGGGCCTCTGCGATCACCTGTGGGACTACCTCGATCTCCCAGCTTCCAGAAAGCTCAGCTCTCTCCCGTTCACCCCATTCAGGAGTTTAACTTCCCCCCTGCAAATATCTCGGACACTGTGCTCCATTACAGAGGACCCTACCAAGAACACTCCGGCAGGCAACAGCTCCCCCCGCTGTTCGGAGTAACACACTACAGGCAGGCGCAGGAGGCCTTTGCAATGCAAGAGTCCATGCTGCTCTAAAAGGAACTGACATACACTGTATGAGTGATGGCTAACAAGCAGTTTTGCGTTGGTTTAATGTCTTTGCGTACTTTTTTGTTTGTTCGTTCATTCGTTAGTTTGTCTGGTAAGTATTGCCACACAAAAAGGTGCCAGTTTCTGGCATTTGTACTGATCAAAGACTGACTGAAGAATTTACTATTGCTTTTGTTTGTACATTTATATCCTTAGAATAACCATCAACGTCCGATGTGAATAATATAACAAAGCTTAAATGTGCAAAGAGAGATTTTTGTTTGTGTCTTTAGGTTAGCACACTGAGATATTTAAATAGAGGGTTTATGGAGAGTCTTTTTCATATGGACAAACTCAGTTACTGATCAATTATCATCTATTTTTTTAATGTTTCAGACATAAGCATACTTTATTCCTTGATTGTGAATATATTTTTTAAGAACAAAGATTTGTGTAGGTTAGATACTGTATGTATATTAAAAAACAACTAACAGTGAATGCAATCACTGTTGGACAGAACATTTCAATGCATCACTACAGTGTTCAAGTGAAAGTAAAAACCTTGTTTGTAAGGCTTGTTTTGAGGTTATACTGTATATAAAATGCAGATATTGAATCTTAAGTTGAAAGGGAATTTTAGGGGATATGTGCTTCCTCAAAATCTGTTGCACTGACCAGCAAGTAGATCTTATGTTTTCAGTTCATCAAGGTAAAAGATTAATAACTGATAAGACCAAATGATACCAGAGGCTGATGAAAATTATGAAAGCTGCCCTGGCTGTTGTCAGAAGAATATCACAACACTGCTTTAAAGTAAATCGGGACAGTTGAAGTGGTCAATTTGACCCAAATTCACCTGAAAAATGTCTGTCTGTGATGCCCAGTGCAAGTTATGCAAGTAGTGACTGACTCACAAATCTGTTCGATAATTCAGTAATACGGCTGGTAGTTTATAGCATGCAGCTGCTGTGTAAAGTTGGTTGTACCTGTGCTGTAACTCAGTGGAATTCTTTAAATAATCAACTTTTTAACAGTAGATCATCAGATTTCAGTTTCACAGAAAGCACAGGTTTTATATGTTATAACACCATTAACATCTCATTGAAGATTTTTTTTTTTTTTCAGTGCATATTCTAAATGAGTTGATTGAATATTATTTTTATTTTATTATTTTTATTAAGTGCACACTTGTTTTACATGGATGTAATTCAGAAAACAAGCTTGTTAAGGAATTTTTTTTTTTTTTTTTTTTTGGATCATCCATTTGCTTGGAGCCTTCACCAGCATTGTTTCCTCCAACCACATGGACATAAGGTTTTTCTCTTTTTCCATTTCTCTTTTCTTTTCATCTTCCAGAACATTATTCACTAAACATTACTTTGTTTTGGCCAACCTGACTCGATTATATGGCATGACAACACTAGCAAGTCATTTCACACATTAATTTATACACACTGGTATGTTTGCTACTAAATATGTAGCAGATGGATTATTTTTATAACACAACAGACACTCCTCATGTATCCCTTTGTGATCTCGTCTGCTTTTCAGAGTCATATCCGTGCAAAAACATTTATTCCCATGTCTCGTTCATGGACAAGCAAGCGAATTTGTTCTCTGCTCTAGCGCCAAATTGTTTCTTTCTTTTTCAGGCTTGTCGTTGCAGTATAATAAATTGGTCTAGCGCACTTCATTTTGACATAGCATTCAGATTGTTGAACTGAATATTTCTTTGTTAAACTACTGAATGCAACTTGATTATCAGCATTCCCTTTCTCTAATGAAACAACATGAGGCGATTAAAAAAACAAACAAAAAAAAAACATGTGGCTGCAGTTTTGTTTGTGTGTGTGTGTGACACAACGAAATATGTCATTGTGTTTTGACTTGTTTAATAATATTAAACAATATGCAGTGCATTCAAAATATTCGGATGCACAATCTTCTTACAACCACAAGATGTCTCCTTCTGCCTAAACACACCGTGCAATTTGATACCAGAGATCTATTTCAAACTTAACAATTCATGAAGGAGTAGGTAAGGGTGGTGCAGGGTTTTGCTCAGAATGACGTTCAATATATTACTTTTATGACTTTTAGATTTGACTTTAAATATATTTAAATTTATCGTTGATTTAATGTTAATGCCATTGAACAAATGCAGGCCCAGGTGGCAAAGCCTGTGTTTTTTTACCTACTAGATTTTGGTCAAAGCCTCTTAGATTTAAGAAAAATAAATAAATCTCAACTTGATAAGGTCATGGTCTCAGTTGACAACTACAGAGAGTATTTGGAACCTAGGCACGATTATAAAAGTGATAGATGTTTATTTTCTTCTGATAAAGTCAGCCTGTAGGCCATTGTTTCCAGTCCCTGAACATAGACATGGAAACTCATTTAGTATGAAAACCATCAACAGCCCCGTGAGCCAGGAAAAGAGTATTTCCTAAAAGCATAAGCACCGAGACACAAGGTGTTGAAATGAAACTGTATATGTGTCAACATTTGTTTCTGGAACAAACAAAAAGGAGATGACTAGAGGAGTAGGTTTTGCCTTCGGGTCACTGGAAACTATTTGCTGTTGAGTGTTTAAAATGACATTGTTCATGGGTGCGCGTTACTCCTTTGACTTACGGATTGAGTTGTTGATTAATTGTTGAGGCAACCCATTGTTTATGAACAGAGACCTAAAAAAGAGCCGACCAGTGGCCAAATAAAGAGCGAGACCAACCCAAAGAAACAGATATTAGTTTTTTAGCTGATCTAACGGTCTAGATTTAGTCTTTAAAGAATTTCCTTCAAGGTCTTTTACAAAATGAGACATTTCATAGATACCATAGACTGTAAAAGGCCCGTTCACAAATACAGATAAAGATAGAGTTCTAAAATACGTTCTCAATATTTAAGAATAGCTGTAAAACCATAACTGGTGTGAACGAGGCTCAAGTAGGCTTTAGTTTGGTTCATTTGGCTTTTTATGGTTTTTAAGCAAGGCATCGGTTCGCTACGTAACATACCTAACTTGAAACCTGTTGTCAAATGTGGATGTGTACAGACACATACCGGTGAACACCTCCAGACGTCTGAGCACACACATATCCACATGCATGAACACACCACACGCAGCACAATAAGAGACTAGATTGCAGCTGTCAGGACTGATGATGTGCAAGAGCTATTATGTGGGTTTTTACACTGAGACTGGAATTATAGGCTTGAATGGATAGATTTTAAGATGGTGCAAGCAAACATGTTACTAACCTACATTTAAACATTTAATTCATAGAATTACCTTCAAGGAGGGGCGCGAAGCATATCTGGAAACGAACTTTATTGTATTTTTTAACTGTTTACCCTCTTAACTTCCATGCAACAGCTTAGCAGTGTCATAATAACTACCCAGAATACCTTAGCAACCATAATGGGATCAAAACAGCAACTCTCCAAGTGAGTATTTGAGATGGTATACGTGTTAAATGAGCAGTTATTAGTGAGATTTTGTGGGCCTTTTTCTTTTTGAATATTGCTGCTTTCTTTTGGTCAGAATCTGTTGCCTTAATGCAAAAATTGGAATGGAATCCTATTCAAATTACTGTGTTTTGCCCGTGAAAATTTCTGTAAAATCCATTGTAAAGCGTGGAATCGAATCAAGCTCATTTCACAATGTCACTTGGAAATGAAGCAGCTTTCGGTTGGTCAATCACACTTGTGACACTAGCTCATAAAGAAGTCGTTTTCAATCCAAGAGGGGTTTTTTTGTTGGTCAGTGCACTAAATTTGCATCACAATTGTGAACCTGTTTGTGAAATCTTTCACTTTTTTATGCAAAAATTGCAATAAGAGAGAATCCTGCTGAAATGAACGGATTTTGCCCATTTTACCCAAAGGTTTGGGTACTTTTGCTAAATTTTGGTGAAATAATGTGGACAAAAATGGTTCCTATTGTCCATAACTTAGCAATGAAAGTCATTTTGAAACCATTTTTTTTTTTTTTTTTTTTGATCAAGGTGCCAAATTTGCATCACGAACCTGAATCTGTTGCGCAATCTTTGCAACTTGAACTTGAATCCCAATCGAGAGAAATTTTGGTAAAATTTTACTGGCTAAAAAGGGTTCATTGTCAATAGTGTACAAATGTGAAAAGCACAGTTAACACAGATGTTAGTTTCAAATTTGACAACTTAACAATTTAACAACTTGTAATGAAATTCTTTCAAAAAAAAAAAAAAAAAAAAAATCCAAATCGAGTGAAATTCGAACAAGGGTAAAAGTGGCCAAAAGTTTCAGTGTACCAATATTTGAATCACAATTCACACAGAAGTCACTTTCAAACCAAGCAACTTTCTTGTTCCCAGAATTCCTTTTATAATGTCTGGATTTCAACCATTCGAATGATCGTACCTTAATAGTAAGCTACAGGTAAAGTGGATTCCTTCCTCTGACATGACTCATGCATGATGACAGGACTGATGATGTGCAAGAGCTATTATGTGGGTTTTTACACTGAGACTGGAATTATAGGCTTGAATGGATAGATTTTAAGATGGTGCAAGCAAACATGTTACTAACCTACATTTAAACATTTAATTCATAGAATTACCTTCAAGGAGGGGCGCGAAGCATATCTGGAAACGAACTTTATTGTATTTTTTAACTGTTTACCCTCTTAACTTCCATGCAACAGCTTAGCAGTGTCATAATAACTACCCAGAATACCTTAGCAACCATAATGGGATCAAAACAGCAACTCTCCAAGTGAGTATTTGAGATGGTATACGTGTTAAATGAGCAGTTATTAGTGAGATTTTGTGGGCCTTTTTCTTTTTGAATATTGCTGCTTTCTTTTGGTCAGAATCTGTTGCCTTAATGCAAAAATTGGAATGGAATCCTATTCAAATTACTGTGTTTTGCCCGTGAAAATTTCTGTAAAATCCATTGTAAAGCGTGGAATCGAATCAAGCTCATTTCACAATGTCACTTGGAAATGAAGCAGCTTTCGGTTGGTCAATCACACTTGTGACACTAGCTCATAAAGAAGTCGTTTTCAATCCAAGAGGGGTTTTTTTGTTGGTCAGTGCACTAAATTTGCATCACAATTGTGAACCTGTTTGTGAAATCTTTCACTTTTTTATGCAAAAATTGCAATAAGAGAGAATCCTGCTGAAATGAACGGATTTTGCCCATTTTACCCAAAGGTTTGGGTACTTTTGCTAAATTTTGGTGAAATAATGTGGACAAAAATGGTTCCTATTGTCCATAACTTAGCAATGAAAGTCATTTTGAAACCATTTTTTTTTTTTTTTTTTTTGATCAAGGTGCCAAATTTGCATCACGAACCTGAATCTGTTGCGCAATCTTTGCAACTTGAACTTGAATCCCAATCGAGAGAAATTTTGGTAAAATTTTACTGGCTAAAAAGGGTTCATTGTCAATAGTGTACAAATGTGAAAAGCACAGTTAACACAGATGTTAGTTTCAAATTTGACAACTTAACAATTTAACAACTTGTAATGAAATTCTTTCAAAAAAAAAAAAAAAAAAAAAATCCAAATCGAGTGAAATTCGAACAAGGGTAAAAGTGGCCAAAAGTTTCAGTGTACCAATATTTGAATCACAATTCACACAGAAGTCACTTTCAAACCAAGCAACTTTCTTGTTCCCAGAATTCCTTTTATAATGTCTGGATTTCAACCATTCGAATGATCGTACCTTAATAGTAAGCTACAGGTAAAGTGGATTCCTTCCTCTGACATGACTCATGCATGATGACATGTTTGTTATGTTCTTGTTTTACGACATAAATAGAGCCTGGAATTCAGGGCACCTTCCATTACTTGAAAAAGTGACCCAATACTTATTTCAGTGGTGTTCTTTAAAACATATATGTCTAGTTAAGTTTGTTGATAAATGACCTTTTCCTTCTAAAGTGCTCTTTAGACATTTACAGTTTGTTATCGTAGAAATGCAAGCTGAAGCACTTCTTCTAATTCAGTATAAAGTATAAAGCGATGTAAATGTCAAGTTTATTTGCAACTCGACAATACGTTTATATTAGCTTTTGGACCGTATACACATCTATTTAGAAAAATCTCACTAATGTGTAATTTTAGAGTAAACTCAGCAGTAAGGAATGAGCTTGCAGTAACAGGCATGCCATTTATCTGGTTGCCCCAAGGTGCTCAACAGGAAGCTGGAGATGAGTGCTACACCTAAAATTTGACAGCAACATTCAAGAGCGAGCTTTTTTTTCTTTCGTTGCTAGCTTACATGGTGTTTGCAGATTAAATATGTTGCTCATATAGGAATAGTTCAAATTACAAATGTAGTGCTTTTTTATACTTGTATGTTAAATTTCTGATGTATGCCCCTTTTTAACCTAGTAGTATGTGATGTGACATCCAAACCATAATGGATGATTACCTTTGACCATGTCTGTCATCTCTATGTGGTTTTGTCTCTTCTATATCAGCATTCTTTTAAAGTTTAAGCTTTTTCACTAAAAAAATAGACACACATGGTCGGTCATTGTGACAGACAGTAGCAGCAGAATATGCAAACTGAGAGAGATGGAAGAGATCACGCAATATTGGAATATGCAAATAATATCCAGGATGTCGCTGCACGTATACGACGTACATTTAAATTTTTTGTATTTAGTACAGATTAACGAAGAGTAGTTCACCGAACACCCCAAATAAGTTATGGTAACGTGTGCGTGTGTGTGTTTGTGTGTGTGTGTGTAAGCGCTCCGCCTCCTCATTAGCCACTACAGCTGCACCAAACACATGAGGCTGGAGTCGGTTGAATTCACTGCGGTATGGAACAAGACACCTTCATTTCATCAATGACACGAGCAGGACGACAACGTATGAACTTTATCAACAACATATCGCATGGTATTATGAAAAAAGAGTAACCGAACAAACAGGAGAAGGACTTAAACAGTGTCGGACAACGCACGAGAGGTAAAGCTGCTCGTTTACTCTCTTCATTACTAAGTACAACGTCTAAAGTTGTTTGGTTAATTAGTAGTCTGACTTATGAAGTAATGCGGTTTGTTTCTTTTTGTAAGTCATGTTTTATTAATAATGTAAGTGTACAGGGTGGTTATATACTCGCACTCTTATGAGTTATGAGCCAGCATATCATGATTGTACTGAATATTACTGAAGATGTTACTGTAACATAGCATCATTGCAGCATGGTTTCACCGCAAATATACGAAAAGTGACCTGCTAATCTTCATAAACTTGCATTTGTGGCCATCATAGTTCAGTGTATTGAGCAAATGCCCTTTGTTATCAGCAATATACTGCATGCTCCTGGAAAAAAGGTAAACATTAATATCTAAAACAAGTATGACCTTAACCTTGACTTGAAGTCATATTACACCACTGCTGTTTAAAGCATATTAGATTACTGCTCGCCTATTAGATGCAACATCACGGTCAGGTTCTGGTTGTGAACGCTAACATATTTAATGTACCTTGAAATACCGTGTAAGTGTGGTGAAGTCAGAACAGTTAATTGTACCCTAATTGTACCATGGTGGCACCTTTTGTAAGACCATTTATGAAGTGCATGTTAGACCGATAAAAATGCTTGTGCTACGTAATGATGCATACAAAGCAAGCACTATTATATTCTAGTGAGCTGCCCTATCTACTGTACATAGAATTTTTGGACACGGTACACACCTGTAATACAATGAAACATGCTGAATGTTTTCCAAACCTCAGGGCTTTAAAAAAATATGCATCCATATTGACAGATAATAAAAGTGCGATGAATTAAGGCAAGGTCACGTCATTGTCTTCTGTTTGCGCTTGCTCGAAGGATGTTCATCTTCACGCTCTGCCTGTTCTTGTGGTCCTGGCTGTCATCCATTCACGGTCTGGAGTTTCGCTATCATAACAGCGTGGAAATGGAGCAGTACTTGAAAGACGTCAACAGGTCCTTTCCCGATATCACGCATCTACACAGCATCGGCCAGTCCGTTGAAGGTAAACCAGCTGTGGTGCAGCATTCACCCGACAATATTAATCATGCTTGAATTAAACTTTTCTCTATCAGTATGTGTTCCTGCAGGCGAGCACACAGGGCTGTATTGTTTGAGGGCAGGCGTATGGTGGCAGATGCATGCAACAGGTTCAAACTTATTGCCTGGCCGTCCATCAGAGAGCTTATTGTGCAATAAATATATTTTTATGAGTCTACGAACAGCAGCAGCAGTACCGTGAGCCAAATACAGCAGCAAGTTTAGAGAGGGGAGTTCATTTGTGGATTTATTTATACATGCATAAAACAGTTAGTTCTGGTTATGTAATTTGATTAGCCTGATGTACAGTCCCTCAGTTATGGGACTCTTCTCTGTTTATATTGTCTGTGTTTGCAAGGTCAAGACGGATAATGTCAGTCTGTCTATTACTGTAAGTCGTGATGATGTTATTGTTTGCAGTATATGTTTGGTGTTTTATTTATTCGTTCAAGAAGACAGCCGGAGTACATTAGGATAAGCCACAAATAAAAGATATCAATGAAGTTAAAGCGAATGAGTTTTTTTTTTTTTAATAACATAAATTCAACACATTACAAATAGAATTTTAAATTCATTTGATGCATCTTATTTGGTTGAGGTATTGTCATTTTACCTGATTTACCTTTTTTTCCACTCCGGTATTTGTTTGCGAATAAATAAATATAATTTACTAGACTATAATAGACTATAATTTACTATTTACTAATTTACTGACTCGACCTTGATCAGGTTAATCTGAACATAAAGCATTTATACATGACTTTATACATCCACAAACTAGTTTTGAGATTTTTTTTTTTTTTAAATTCATGAAGGATGTCCATAGAATGTCTTAAATATTGTTTAGGGCCACTTGTAATGCAATATTGGGAACTCTCATAGAAATCTGTGTTTTCAAAAGGTTCAAATATGTACACTTTGAAAAGTTACCGTGCCAGTGACTGCTTTTGTACCTTCTATTTCTAAGAGTGTAACATCGGTTTCCCTTGGAACGTTCTGTACTTGAGGTTGAGGTTGAAGTATTAAACCTTTTTTTTTTTTTTTTTTTTTTTTG
>JAUMHP010000044.1:11665277-11687088 GCA_032361065.1 Enteromius trimaculatus | reverse complement strand
ATAAATAATATGTCATTTAAATATAATCAGACTAAAGTATCAAGGCCGCCAAGGCATGTGAAATAAATATGAAAGCAATAAGCTCATTTTTTTACGTTTCTCAAACAAAACGAAATAATAATAATAGGCTAAATTATTATTATTATTAAATCTATTGATTTCTTTCTGTTCGCATTCGATTTGCTGTTAAATCAAACTTCATTCCTTCAAATGAGTTTTTAGTTGAGACCAGAAAAAAAACAACTTTTGTTATGTCGAGATCACGAGAAAAATAAGACGTGATCTTTATTGTGTGTGTGTTGATGAAGAAATATAAAGAGATTCAGTGTGAAAGATTGTAAAAGTGTCTGTGATGTAATGTGACAGTATATTCAATAGAATAGAGAAGGGCAGAAAATTTCTAGCGTTGTGTAACAGAACCAAGTGTGGAGTGTGACCAAATGCACATTACCTACATTATTCTATAGACCACACTGAGGAAGTATTTAAACTTGTCACTTCATGCGTTTTCTCAAATCAGATATCTGATTAATTAGAACTGTTCCATTTACACTTGGCCACATAAACGTATCTCCACAAAAGTATTATAAATGAGACTCGATTAGATAAGATTAGATTAGATTAGATTAGGTTGAACTTTATTGTCATTACACATGTACAAGTACAAGGCAACGAAATGCAGTTTAGGTCTAACCAGGAGTGCAATAACAGCAAGTGCAGGAAAAAGGTTATAAGTTTGCTTGTGGAGGATATGTACAAGAAACTGGGTAATATTTACAGATGGATGTACAGCAATATGAACATAATATACTGTTTGTATTAGCTATAATCAGGAATTACAAGTAGGTAAACATAATGTCCAGGTTGCTATAGTAATTATGAATATGCAATAGATATGAACATTATTTAAAGGTTGTTATTTACTGTATCAGGGATTGACATGTTTATAAACATGTATAATCAGAAATTTACAAATATGATATGTGCAATGGATATGTACATTTACAAGTGGGTATGTACAGTGTAGTGCTATGATTATGTGCAATATTAAATGTGCAAAATGAAATATGCAATTTCAGTGGAGATCCCATCACCGAAAGCAACAGTGTGTCATTTTATCTATCATCAGCTGATTTAAAAACTGCAGCTGTTAAGATGGTGTCATCAGACTGAAGATGTGATGCCAAACTGTTTGCTGAAGCTAGATGTCTGACGGGCCACATACATGTGGAGACCCATGTTGCACCAGCTTTGTTTTATGGCTACAACACTTTCTCACACTACTTTTTTTTTTTTTTTTTTTTTTTTTTGCAATTTCAGAGACATTTATTTATTATTTATTTATATCACAATGGTTGTTCATAAGTTTGTTTAATCTGTTGTTCACATTGTATTTTGGTGATTTTAATGATTTAGACACAACATTTGATTAGGATCTTGGCCTCTGATTGAACTCCACGTTTTGTAGTTTCCGAGCCCCAGATACCAAACCGCTTGAAGTGTAGCAAAGCGAATCATATCCAGTGAGATTACACAACTCGCTTGAATAGACCTCACACTAGTTTCCCATGGTTCTACTCAGGTGCTTGGAAAGATCTTTACTCTATTACCCCAACAAAAGAATCCAGGGTAGCTGCAATGCTTGGCTTCAAAGGTCTCGCTCTACGCCTATACGGTCATACTGAAAGAGCGTTTTGAAGCAGTGTGTATTGTCTGGGGATGGTTGAAAGGAGAGTTTGCTCATCCCATTTGTTATTTGAAAGGGAAATCAGCGCAGCTTAAGATTTGCTGTTTTCCACTGTCGGTCAATCTGACAGAGTTAAAGCCGGTAAATACTGCCCGCACAAGAGCACAATGCAGCTCCTGTGTTTAGAGATCGGTATAACAAATAAACCTGACCTTTGAATTTGCATGTGGGAAGCAGACAAGACAGTACGTTTAACAGTGAAAGAAAGTGTTTGTCAGGCATCCTTTTGACATTAAAGGTTAATCCTGTTTGATTTAGCATTTTGAAGCATAAAACTTAATCGCTATTAAAGAGAAATTTTACGCCACAGTGAGATCTTCCTTCCATCAAAATCTACCACAACTTGCAGTTGTTTAGTTTTTTTAGAAAGTGTTTTTGAGTTGCTCGGCCACCTACTGCAATGGTGTTTTAAGATTACAGAGTGATGGAGACATTGGCTTATCTTTGAAGGTGCTGCTAGTCCGTGACATTTCAACTTAATTCGTTCTGTGGATCAGGTTGCTCTTTTGGCTCGGCACAAAACCATCATTGAGTAGAACACATCCGCTGCCAAGTCTCTCTCTCTCTCTCTTTTTCGCCATCTGATTTAGATGCTAATATCACGCTGTGCTCATTCTCTCAACCTCTATATCTATAAGGGTGGTCCTCCATATGCTTCAGACCAAATCTCGTTTTCTTCATCTCTAGACAAGCGGTGTGCCCCAAGGCTGACCCTTGGGCCCACTTTAGTTGATTAAAACCTCAAGTAAACCTCTGCTTCCCCATTTAAAGATCAAATTCTACTAATGCAAGCAGTGTCCAAAGCTAATCCAAGGACGCTGTGGTACCGTATCTTTTCATTTAGCTGATGGAGTCGCACTTTCAAAAAGCAACCCTTAATGAAGTTGCACGCACCTCCTTCATCTCTTGGGAGCCTTTGTTACTGGCTGATTTTGAAGCCCATTTCTCCAATCACTTCAGACCTCAAGGAGATTGTGTAGCCATTGTACGCTCTTGCCCCGTCAGGCTAACCCCTTGTCCTAATCCCACTGTGTCGCCTATTTAAGGCCAGGAAATAAGAGACCCTGAGCTGACTAGAGGTAATCTAGGACACCAGCTGCTTAGCCTGGAAGGCCGTCCTTGTTTGTTGACCGCCCCGTCTCAGCCTAATCAGTGTTACAGTTGCCCACCGGGGCAAGAACGGGAAGTGGGGTTGGGCTATGATTATCTCTGATGTAATATTATTTTTCATATGCTTGATTAGCCTAATTAACTAAAGCTCTTCTATGGTGATTATCAACCCAGACAAATGCCAGTTGAGATTTGGCAACAGTGTTGGCTTAATCAAGATTACTCTGCTGAAATCCTTTAATCATTCATAATTCTGCACATCATTTTGTCTTGTTTGATAAGCAGAAGTAATTGGATTTCAGATCTGTACGGAAACGCAGAAACAAACTTTGATAATGGAGGAAGCTGGAACAGAGCAGATTTTATGATTTGAGCTGTTGTTGAGGTCACAATGAAACAGAAGTAGCTACAGACCTTTTCTTCTTTTGGTTCTGTTATAACAAGTGCTGTCAAACGATTAATTGCATCCAAAATAAAAGTTCTACATGTGTTGTGTATATTTATTATGTGTATAAAAATACACACACATAGTATAACGTTTTTCTTAAATATATTCATGCATATGTTTGTATTTAAATATACACCGTACACACACACACACACAAACTTTTATGGATGCGATTAATCACAATTAATTTTTTGACAGCAGTAGTTATAAAAATAGTTATAAAATGTACTTTAAGTGCCTTAAAGGTGCTCTATGTGACGTTGCAGGATTTTTGCTTGATTTAATTTTTATCTCAAACCGTATGCATCACTCCTTGATGATGATGCATATGGTTTGAGATAAAAATAAAATCAAGCCAAAATCCTGCAACATAGCACCTTTTAAAGCTCTTTTTCTTATAATAGTATTCCTGGAGGAACCATTTTAGTCTTTGCCGTTCTTGCATGAACTTATGGGATCCTTGAAGCACTTTTGTTTCTATTTCTGAGGTTCTGGAGTCACCCTTGTATTACACTGAGATCTTAAGTGCTCTGGAGGTTCCTGGAGGAACTCAAATTTTGTGGCTCATGGAAGATGTGACTTGTAAAAGCCAGCATCTGTAGGAACCCAGATATTCAAAAAATAAATAGAAAAGATTATTATTTATTTACTTGTCTTTGGAATGGTATGGAATGTAATGACTTCTGTGGCACAAAACATGGGCATGATTAGAAAACCTGTGAAACTCTACGGACCCGCCGGCGGGTCCAAATGTACATATTCAAATTGTGCCTTTTAATTGTTAACCTTTTGTCTGCACCAATAACCCCATATTTGGTACCATTTGAAAGCCTAGAATCTCTATTTTATACAGATATAAATCACTTTGATATTTTACTGTAACAAAGTTATTTACACATAAATTACACTATGTACCCCCCATTGTGTATTGTGTTGACATGGTTCATCTTAGGACAGACAATATGTATAATATGTATCACTTACAGTAGTTTTTTTATGTAATTTGAAAGGGTTTTCTTTAAAATGACACAAAGATATTGTATTTATTCCACTGCATGTTGGTATGGAGAGACTTGGAGAAATTTGGTTAGGCGGAAATTGTATAAAAAGGGTTTTATTCTTCCCTACAGTTGGAATAGAATAACTCTTGCATAGATTGTGATAGAAATAAATTTTCCTTTTTCCTGTGCTTGCTGGTATGTGTTGGAAACAAATAAAATTGTTTGCAGGGAGCTGAGGCACTCAAGGCCTGAACTATGCACTTTCAAATTTCAGTTTACAAAAAAATTAAATAAAAAGCGCCTCTTTTTTTAACAGCTTTTTTTTATGTTTTTTTTTTTTAAGCCTATTTATTATAACACCGACAATATATATACAATAATTTTGATCAGTTTTAACAGTGTTTTATGTAATTTCCAAAGGTTTCCTTTAAAATGATGCCAATCTTTTGTATATACACCTCTGCATGTGGGTATGGGAAGCTTTTTAATTTTGTTAGGCCAAAGCAGGCGGAATTCCCCAAAATAGCTGCAGAGTGTAAGAGGTTAGAAAAGGTCTCTAAAATTGGCAAAAAAAAGTCACCGTATATCCAACTAAAAATGATATCTGAAAACATCTGCCTCCATATGTTGATTTCAAATATTGTTGTATAACTTAACTTATAATAAAATAACTATTTATAATATACAGTACTATATTATATAGGCCAAAAGTTTGGACACGCCTTCTCATTGAATGTGTTTTCTTTATTTTCATGACCATTTACATTGGTAGATTCACTGAAGGCATCAAAACTATGATTGAACACATGTGGAGTTATGTTCTGGTGGAAGGTGAAATAACTGAAAACATCTTTTACATTTTGGATTCTTCAAAATAGCCACCCTTTGTTCTGATTACTGCTTTGCACGCACTTGGCATTCTCAGGTGCCATTCAAGCCATTTCAGGTGGCTACCTCTTGAAGCTCATAGAGAAAATTCCAAGAGAAAATGGCAAACATTACAAATATTTTGTAACTAAATATACCTTAACATTTCATTAAAAATACACAAATTATAACAATCAATACAAGTGTAACGAGAAAGAAACTGATTAAAAATAAATTGACTGCTCAACAGTAAAAGTAGGTGGCGATATGCACACAGGATAGTAACACAGTGTCAATTTCAAATACAAAGTAACATTAACGGTTTCTCTCCTTGAAGAAACAACAACAGCGCAGGACTGTCTAACAAAAGGTGAGTAAATTTAAATCTACAGATTTACTATTTGTACACAAATTATTATACTGGCATGCTTTTCTGTATGTTTTTATATTTAAATGTTTTGTTTTATACCATTGCCATAACCACTAATTTAATAGCCACGATGTTATCGAATGAACTTTGTTGGACTAAATGGAGACTACCAAATCACCTGTCAGCTTTGCTTATGTTTACTTTGTCATTGGAACTCATGAGCTATATGTCATTGAGCTATGTGTTACCCATCTATGTTACATGTATTTGGCTTATTTTTCCGATTAATTTACAAACACACAAACATAACTGTTTTTTTTCCATTTCTCTCCTTAGAACGTTTGCATACTTGAGTTCTCTTAATTTCACTGAGCAGCACTAATGTAAGTATTTTTTTTTTTTTTTTTTACCTTGAAATAACTGAAAGGTTTCAGTGAGGCCTAACGTTACTGTATTTCAAAATTGGATATAAATCCAGTCTTATATTATAGACACTGAAATAAATGTAATCTTTTTTTTTATTATTATTTTTTATTCAGCAGTCAATGAAGATGTGTGTTCTGTCGTGGACCACTGGAACTGCTGATGTCTGTTGCTGGCTGACAATGAAGTGATTTCTCTGTACTTACCCCATATTTTTGAAGGTGTGTAAAGTGAACAATTGTGGAGAAACATCAGAAAGCCCTGTAAAATGTTCAATTACTTAGTTTTTTTTCTTCTTCTGAGAAATCCAAGCCTTGCACTGCCCAATCACTACATGACGATCCTGTTGTGCACGGTGTGAGTTTTATGTACACGTGTATGTGTATAGATCTAGAGAGATAAAGATAGATGGAGATTAGCATATCATGGGAAAAACAAAGTAAAACTTTTGATTTATTTTAGATAAATTACATGAGTTTTGTTCAAATTATGCAAAACAGAAAAGTTCAAGTTCTTTTAAAATATGTTGATTTCTGCACTCAATGCTTTTGTGAGCTATAAGCTCTAACCTTAAAAATTAAAAACTTGAAATGTTTTATTTACATGTAATTCGTCTAGAATATATTAAAGTTTTACTTCAAGTAACTTTAAAAACATTTTCAAAATATATATATTTTTTTTAGATGCACCAGTATGTGAGCGTGTATTGTGTTCTTTCAATAGATATTGTGCATTTAACTAGTCTAGAACCTTTAATCAGTGCACTAATAGAACAAAAAATGCCTGTGTTCCTCATGTTTAAGATACTCTGAATAAAATGCTAAATTAATGATTTATTTATTTATATATACATATATATATATATATATATATATATTTTTTTTTGCATTTTATGTAATTTCCTGCTTCAAAGAATCTTACTCCAACTGTGGTAATGCAGACCCGTTTGATGAGAGCAGCACTGCAGATTTTCCTGATAGCGAGGGGCTACTTGCTGACAAACCTACCAACATTCACCTTACTATAAGTGTTTTTGTTCTGTTCATTACAGAAAAGCTGAACAGAATAAGATGCATAGAATAAAGTGCACGTTTTCTGCTGTATCTGTTGGGTGTTTAGGAGGAGATTATCAAGCTACCTACGGACGTCAATTTCTCAATGTCCTGAGTGAATTTTCATAAATTCATTTCATACAAGAATGTTATCACTGACTGCAATGTACGTTCCGTTTGTAATTAAATTTGCTCATTTGAGTTGCACTATTTTGGAGGTACATGAAATGTGAAGTTTTAGGTTCTAAAGTATTTGAGTCACATTTTTTCGTGTGGTTTGTTTTTTATGTATAAAAGTATTAACACTGGTGTTTTGCATGATTTGGATTGTGATGTGCAGTATTGACTATTTAAGGTGATATTATTTATTTGAAATTTATGTGGATGTTGTTTATCAATAAACAATGTTTGATGTATATTTGTTTTAGTCCTCAGTTGTATTAAATAATTAATCTCAACAGTAGGAACAATAAAGGCGGGCAAGTATTAAAGAACTGAAATTAGAAAAATGGTGCCTCAAAGCACCTAAGGTGGTTCCTCACCATTCTTAATAAAACCGTTCTTCCTGGGGCCTGTTCCATAAAACAAGTTTACCAAATAAGCCAGGCTTATTTTGGTTAGTCTGACTTATTGCCAGTTAATTTATTAAAATAAGTCAGACTATCTGCCATAAGCCTGGCTTATTTGGTAAGCTTGTTTTATGGAACAGGCCCCAGGTACCGTTAATGTTCCTCAGAGAACCACCCCTTTTCAAAGGGTGCCTAGAGGTTCCGCCGGTGTGGCAAAGTGAAGTACCCCAAAAGGTGCCTCCAGGTATCTTTAGTTTTTACAGTGTAGGATCTGTAAAATGCGTTTAGAAAGACGTTTCATTTAAATGCGACTTTAGGGAGTCATATTTAAATCCTACAAAAAACATCCAAGATCACACCTACTCTTTTGTGGCTTTGGGAACTCCATGTCCATTAATAGCAGGTCTGCTTATTGCAGAATATTAAAGTGTATTCGACCAGAAGACTTTGCTGATAACACAAATACTTGGCAGTAAATCTGCATTTTTTTTTTTGGAGGTTGTGTGCGTGGGTAGGACTCCCTGTCAAAATGTTGTCAAATCAGTGCAGACAATGCCAAAATAAGCTGCTTAACTTCAATGTATATGGTGTGTGAACACATTGGCATGCACGTTTGAGCATGTACAGGATGTTCTCATGTTTGCTTTCTAATAGTTTGACCCATTCACAGAATTTGACGCTGTTAGATTATGAACCGAGACCTCTTGGAACAACTAAATTGTGCATTCAACACTAAATTCTTCTTAAGTTGTTAGTATTCTACTATATTCCAAGTTAATCCAGTAATTTGACAGGAATTTAATGTATATAAAAGTAGCTAATCTGTTAGAGAGAGAGAACCTGACACACTTTCTATCAGTGGGTCAATGAGACTAAAGAAACTATTGTGTACTTGGAGAGAGGCCCCTGTGGTGAGACTGAAAGGCTTCAAGTATCTCAAGGTCCACACCTTAGAGAACTTTACATGGACCACACACACCACAGCTTACTCAAGGAGGCACAATAGTATCCCTTCCTTTGGCGCCTGGGGATGTTCATAATGGCCCTCGATGATCTTTGTAAAGGTACTCTATGTAAAGCATTCTCCCGGCTAGACCAATTGCAAGAAAAGTGCTGTATTGTGGGTGCTTATCAGACCAGTTAAGTAGAAAAAACTACATTACATTAAATAATATTAAATTTTGGAATTTGGATCTGATTTACTCATGGAAAAAAATTCTAAATAAGAATAAGAAGCGGTAATCTGTCATGCTTTTTTAAGTCCATCTTGATAATTTCTCTTTTGAAGCAAGCATGCTTCAACTTGCGCAGTGAATATGAGCTCTCCATATTCAGTAGTCCTCAGAGACCGAGTCAAGCAGACAGAGTGAATGAGAGCTAGACGTGAGATAACATTGGACTGGGTTGCCAGGTTCCTGCCCGAACTGTGCAAAAACATTATTTGAGTATCTGGTTAACTGAGAAAACAGAGAGACATTAATCATGTGACCAGCACCAGATCCACAGCACTTAATTCAGTTGCAAATGCACTGATTCACATATTGAAACATTTGTTTGCAGTCGATTAACATTTACATTTTGTCTTTCCAGGAAGAGAGCTCTGGGTCTTAATACTGGGTCAACATCCCAGAGAACACAGGACGGGTATCCCGGAATTCAAATACGTGGGCAACATGCACGGAAACGAGGTAAAGGCTGTTTCACTTGGTTATTTATTGCTAAATTAATGTATGCTTTCACTTGTTGACTAGGGCTTTTTATGTGAACCGGTTTTGTGTCACTGAACCTGTTCCAAAGAAATCTTAGCCTCGCATGTTTGTTTTCTTTAGATGGGGCTAAATTTGGAATTGGAGGCGTCTTTAAATAGATCCAGATCCGCGTTTGTTTAGTTTTGTTTCTTGTTGTTTGGGCAAAGGGGGCCAGTGCTGGTCTGAAGGGGCGTATATGGTGGGAAAAAGGGTCTGTACACAAAAGCATTGCAGTCCAAAGAACCGTCCGGGACGCCAATGAAGAGCAGTGGACTGTGGCCTTCACCGGGGGGAAAAAAAAAGTCTAAGGTGGGGGTGTCTTTTCACCAGTGTACTCCGCCCCCATGCCTATTGCGAATTCAGTACTTCCTGTCTTTGTGAGGGGGTCTTAACTAAATTTGCTGAAGAGAAACTGTGGTTTGAATTGCTATTGGTTGAATTGGCTGGGAAAGATTTTGAAGAGATTATTGGATAAAATCACAGATTCCTTTCCAGTGATGACCATCCTCCTTTTATGAACAGGGTTTATATCATAAGGGGCACATCACCTTTGGGGAACTTAAACAAAAAAATAACTTTATTTATTTTAAAGATGTTTGTGATCTGTTGGTTTAACTGAATAACACATGCTGTGTTTTCATCCATCAGGGAAAATAATGCAATGCTTGGAATTTTAATGTGACATTCATATCATAAACACAACAGAACAGAAGGATATAATGGAACATTTTAGTCTGCTGTGTTCTGGTGCTTGAAATTAGTTAATTATTTTCATTTCCTTAGTAACAATATGGAAAAGACAACAAACACTGTACTTTTGTGCTCCAGTTTAAGGAACATATTCCAGAAATAATTCACTGTAATGTGGTAAATCTGTCGTTTTTCTCAAATCGTCGTCATTCAGTCTCTTTCCTGGTTTGTTTTAGCGGCTGCCCTTAAGAATGTCATTTAAAGTGGTCATGAACTGAGAAATCTAAAATAAGTAGTAGGGGTGTAACGGTTGACAAAATTCACTGTTCGGTTCGGTTATCGATATAGGGGGTGGGGTTAATTGCATATCCTGCATACACTGCATATCCTCTCAGAGATGACGAGAGACGAATGAATTTCAGCATATGCTGACAATGGTGTATAGCTAACTGTTTTGATTTATTCTCTTAATGCTTCTCTTTTGTAGCCCGTATGTAGTGGGGGAAAAGAAAGAAATGTATTTTGTGTTAAACGGGTTGTTTTGAAAGTCTTTGCTTGCAATTAAAAGCTTTGTCATTTATTTGTAATAGTGATGATGGCAGTGTTAATGCTTTAATTATAGGCCAAAATTTATTGTATAATAGACCTGTTTTAAAAGGCCTCTTTTTTTCTTAACATTGTAATATGGGAGTAAATAGCTTTATAAATAGTGCGTCAGTTATTTGGTAATATTATAGGGTGAATTAATTGTGATCATGTTTTAATAAGAAAGGTAACTTCTTAATAATAATAATAATAATAATAACAGGCCTAATAAAAAGAAGAATATAACAGACCTAGATACATTGGAAAAATGCCAAATCCTTGTAATATTTCCAATAATTTTTTGACAATATATGCAGCTATACGCCACTTTCGCCAACATGTTGCCTTTTGTTTAGCGCAGCTGCACTAAGAAAATGTAATCACACACACTTCTTGCTCTATTTTCCAAGTGTTATAGGATTTGTCCAACAAATTATCGGTTTGTAATGCATACTGGATGTAAAGCCTTGTCATTGTGCTATAAAAACATGCTGTACATTTCAGAACTGAAAACGTTTCTGTTAGACTCAAATTTGGCCAAACAACTTTTATGAATTAATAGTGTGGATAAACACCACCTCCGCAAAAGATCATCACCTGCTACATCTCTGGCTGTTTAGCCCCGCCTACCGATTAGGGCACATAGTAGGGTAAATGACAAGAGTGGCAAACGAAGGTCTACGCAGATTTTTATTTTATGAAGTGGTAGATCATGCCAGTAAGAACTTAGTCCTTGTGTTTACTTCATTTTACCACAGATTAGTTCAAATAGTGCACATTTTGTTGCAGGATTTTCATTTAAAATATAAGATATTGCTTTGCCGACTACATTGAACCTGACAGTAATGGCACAACACAAGTATGACTAAACTTTTACTATGTAATCAGTATTGCTTTGACTATTACAGATTGATTGGTATTATTTTTTATAATATTTATAAAATATATTGGTTTTTTTATTTACCTTAAAACACAGAAGCAGTGAAGGATTGCACTGTTAGCCAGACATAGCAGTGAGTGTTCATTTTTATTTATTTTTTTTTTATATACAAATCTTTTTATGTACAAACCCTTATAAGTAGCATCGGCTGAAATAAATGTTTGGGAAACAATCACTGGTGTGGCTTTCTAAGGCAAGTACTTCTGGGCAGTTTTACTTGTTGTGCTTACATTCTCACTCAATTATCTGTACTTTCTACTCCTTACATTTTAAAAATACCCTCGTTACTCCCATTTCATTTTGGCTTGTTTTCATTCCGGCTTGTCATCGCTAAAAAAAAAAAAACATCCAGAGAAATAGCGCCATCCTAGGCGATTTCAGGATAAACAGGAAGAGTGGCGCTCTCGCTAAACGTGATTTACTTTGTACTTTAATTTTTACTTTGTAAATCTGTTTACTTTGTGGATAGTTAATTTGTAGTCGCTTGGTCCGTGGTGGTCCACAACCCTCTTACAGCTTATTGTTAAACATTGCACCTCTGCCGTAGACTAAAGCGACCCTTTCTCCGCTATGTTTGTTTTGGAGCGTCGCAAAAACGTGACGTCTTCCACCTCTTCCAAGCGGGCCAGGGATGGCTAAACGTACTGAGGCACGGTTCAAACTGACTACTGTGAGTAAACACTAAAATTGCATATGGTAAAAGTAAAAGACGAGTTACTTCTCAAACATTCATATCTTAATTTAATGTTGCTTTAATACTTAGAACTTTAAATTGAAATGTATTCTGCCTAATTTTGTTCTGAAGATGAAAGTTTGTCCCGTTAGTAATGCGTAACTGCGGGCAGCGCCGGCATGATCACTTTATTTCCCTTATAAAAGTGGAAACGGCTTACATTACTTGTTCAAGAATAAGACATTATTCTAAACTATTCTAAATATTCATAATAAAAACAACTGTGTTTTTTAAATGAAGGAAACAAATTGGAGGACGTTTTCTCAAGAGCGCATCACAAAAACTGAAAATCGTTATAAGCTTTAGGCTGCTACTCGGTGCAGTTTTTTTCTATTTATTTGGCATATGGGCCTTTTCTTTTATATATAGCTTTAAGTTTTTCTCTGGTCGCACAATATGTGATATTTTAATGGTTCACAGCTATGTGTCAAATCGAATGTAATTTAATTGCAATTTCACATTACCCTGTCGGTTAATAATGGCTTAAAGACCGAGTACACACACACACACACACACAAAAAGTAGTAAATATTTAAAAAAATTAATTTAATGTTTTCTCTTTTGTTTGTTTGTTTGGATGAAGAACAGGCTACTATTGTGCAAATAATTTGTGCAGTGTAAGATTACATATGAAAACTAAGGCCAAAAATTATTTGCCATACACCAAAACTTATGCAACGTATGTTTGTTTTTTATGACGTCATTACACACCATTTTATCAATAAAAGGCCAGTTGGATGAAAACAGGCTAGAGACAGCAAATTTCACTTTTTTATTTTAATTTTTTTGTACAAATTCAGGCTAATGTTGTGATAAGTAGGCTATGCTAACTCTTTGTAAGCTTTTGTGCTTAATGACATTTTTACTTTTATACTTTAAGTTTTGAAACCAGTACTTTTACACTTTTACTTGAGTAAATAACATGAGATGATACTTCAACTTCTACAGAAGTCTGTTTAATTCCTTGTATGTATACTTCTACTTGAGTAATGAATGTGAATACTTTTGACACCAGTGCCAGTGAGCAACCAGTCAGACTGCTTTAAAACATGCAAAAGGCCATCTTAAAAATACCACCGCAACCAATCACAACATCCTAAAAAACTTTGTTTTGCATACATACATGCATCTACATACAGTACATATTTTTCATATGGTGAGTGTGAAACACAAAACACATCAGTTACACGATTCTATGGTACAAAAACACTTCACATTTAGATGCCCTCATCTGTATCACCGGTAGCTACTGTACATTTCTCTAATAGCTTTTTAAATTCAGTCAGTCAAAGCATCACTTGTCTGACCGCAGCTGTGGCTCCATAGTGGCATCTAATTAGACAACATCCTGTCTGGAGGTTTAAAGAGGACCACTGTTCAAATCACGCAAATACAAGGAAGCCATACGGTCATCCAGGATGGGAGGTGCGTTTCAAATAAACATTACTCAAATTAGTCACGTAAACATTGCCCATCGGTATCCATGAGTCATCGTACCGTGAGGTGAGCCAGACCTTTGATAGATCAATAAAGTGCTCCTAAGATGGTCCGAGTCTCTTAATGACCCCATAATTCTATTCTGTAAACCTGAACGGTAAAAAGTCTCTTGAAACATTTAGTTATAGCGAGGGTACAGACGGTAAACACAGACAGGGCTAGTATGGATCACTGAGGGATGGAGGAGGAGAAGAGATGCATTACATCAATGCCATACTGAGAATAGTTGTGTTACTTTGGGCCTCAAAAAACGTAAATGGAACAAGCGAAATTATTTTTGCGTCTTTTTTCAATATATATATATTTTTTTTTGCGTTCCTGTAGCTTAAGCATTAGCAACACCAAGGTGTGTGTTTATCACTTTGATTGTATCGAGGAATCTTTCTTTAATGCACTTTAAGACACTTCCCATAAAAGCGTCTGCTGAATGCATAGAAGCAAATAGTTTTACAAACGATTTGGACAATTTGTTCTGCTCGTGTTTCACGGTTGGCTGCTGGATGGTTGCGCACTAGTAATGTTTGGTGTGTTGCTAAAGTGTTCACCAGGGTGTTGTTTCATCGTTTCTAGGGTGTGCTGCTTGACTGCTAACTGACACCAGGCAGCATTCCAAATGTCCCTTGTATAAAGTTGTGTATGGAAATTGAGCATTATGTGATTCAGAAATGAAGTACATTGAGTACACTTGTTGACAAACTATGAACATTCAACAGATCAGTAATGTATATTACAAATATATAAAATATAATTCCTGTGTCTTGTCAGAAGATGTGGCCCACAGCAAATCAGTATTCAAGAAAATGCTGTTCTTATTGAAGCTTACCAGATATTCTAAGCACAGTGGTAGAGTTGGAGGGAGGTGAATTTGTACAAGTTTCCTGCTGACATTGTAGAATACTCTAGGGTTTGCGTTAGGGCTGGGCAATATGGACATCATCATGGACATGGAAATCACATTGCGGGGTTTTTTTGTTTGTTTGTTTGTTTGGGTTTTTTTTAACTAATATTGCGATTTTATTTGCGTTTTTTGGCAACTGTTTTTGCTTTTTCAAACAAGCTTCATACATTCTAAATGTATTCAGTGCGTAAGAAGTGCATAACAAAACATTTCACAATGAATGAAATAACATTTACTGACAATGTGTGCATGCATCATATCTGTGCACATATGATAGGTAATTTCTTTGTGCCGTTTCTGAATAAAACATTCTGAATAAAAATCTAAATAAATTAATAGATACAATTACAGCGATTTAGAAATTGCATGGTAACAAGCTGGTTTCATATTAAAATAGTATTTAAAATATGAAACACAAGGCCCTATTTAATGCATGTCTAACTGATTTTCAATCTTTTTATTCACCAAGTGAAAATCATAAATGCATTTGTAAAATATTGTTTCTCAAAAAGCCACTCTACTGAAGGTGTAATTTGTCTCTAGCATCATTTAATATAAAGTATAGGAGCTATAGTCATAAAAGCTTAATAATAAAGCTTGCAATTAGTGCTAAATGCTTACTTGTGCTATGTTGTTATATGTAAATTCTACATTTTTTTTTTATCTCCCCAAAAAGTGATTGCTCTCACTGTACTGTAGTGAATGTGTAACACAGGGTCAGATGACCTTCCGCTGTAGAGTCAGTGTAGTGTAACTGACTTGTCTTTTTCCAACTCTGGTTTTACTTCTATCTTAAATTATTCTGCTGCACGCTGCTATGGCCAGACCAGACCCAGCCCACCGGGTGCATAAAAGCACGATTGTGAATACACAGACTGCTGCATAGTCCAGGTCTGACTGGAGGTTTTTAACAGTGGCTCCCTTTTTTCTGCTCTTGATATGATCTTATTTAAGAATTGTACAAATTTTAAGGAGGTTATGACGAGCCAGAGTTTGGGTGGTCTTGACAAGAAACTGGGGGGATAGTGTTTATCTGTTGATTTAGGACAATTCTCCAGTTGTCTATATGCCAACTGAGACACACAGGCTACACACGAATGCCAACCTAAACAAGCCCACGTGTTACATACGTGGAATAAGAAATAGATCCGTAAATATCCTCCTCTGGTTTAGTTTTTTAATTCACTTGAGTTTTTATAGGCTTGTCAGTGAAGTATGTTTTTCTACTTGCAGCTCCAGATTTTCACCATCAGCACACTGTCCAAAAATGTTCATATTTTTTGTATTTAGTTTTTTCGTGTTTGTCGTCATTTCTTATCAAAATGCTTGCTAGATGCAAAAATGCTGAAAATCGAACCAACAGCAGGCCTTTAACGGGCCCGGTAGACACCCCATTTCTCACCCCTGCAACTTCACTTGCTTCCTGCTTCGGCCTTTCATCGCAGCTCTTATGGCCACTGCATCTTACGCAGCCTGGCCCTAGCTCCTGTATCCAGTTGCTCATTCTATGTGCTAAATGTTTATTCTCACGTGTCTACAAGCAGGATATGGCTATTAACTTTCAAGATCACTCTAAATAAGGAAGTGATATCGTTATATAACATATAACATTTTATTTGTTCCATTTAGTTTATTTTTATTTATTAGAATTTAAAATAGGGGTGTCTGATGAACAATACCAGCCAATGTTCTGCTTGTTATGCTCCTTTTATTTTACAAAATTTATTAAGTCTCTGGCATCACCAGAATGTGTTCAAGAAATTTCAGCCCAAAATATCTTCCAAATCATTTGTATATTATTTCAGGGTATATACAGAACTTAAGTTGAATTTAATACCTTTTACTACCTTTTTTAATACCTTAAAAAAAGTGCGACTTAAAGCTGTAACTGTAGTGGCGTAAATGAAATATCTTTCCAAATGGAATAACATATTGCATCACAATGTAACAAGGTCAATAACTTAACATCAACACTGGACTCAAAAACTGCCCACAGATATAAGAATAGAAATAAAGACAGAAGAGGCATATCATCTTCATAGATCATTAGTCAGTAAGTCTGGTGTGTGAGCAATCTAAAAAAAAAGAGGTGGCCTGAAGTAAGCACAGGTGTTATTAAAATAAATTAAGCTGATACATTTAAGTTTAGATTTACCCAGAAGTGCCTATTAAACATTACATCAATTCTTAGAAAGGAAATATTTGCATTTTTTATTAAAGGTACAAAAGTTATTCAGCCAAGAGTAGGGAGTAATTTTCTTCTGCTGGCTACTGGCCATTGTTCTCCACAAGTTGCTTCTTAAAATATGGTGCAATACCAACTTTGATTATGTGAGCGGACTTATGCCGGTTTCACACTTCACCCATCAGCAGCACGGAAGCAGAGCAAGACCAGCGCTGATTGTGCTTTAATATTGGCAGCGTTTGTTGCGCGCAGCTGAACCGCGGCTTGTACTGCAGTAGGCTATATACAGGCATCCTATTTGTGTTGTATTTCAGTCTTTCCGAACACTTGAGTCATGTGCTTTGATTTATGTCATTGCCAGCATACTTCATGTGACTGTCTGTATTATAGTTTACACAAAAACAAAGTGTTTAATATATGTATATGAGAAAATAGCAGAGCCTGTAAAAAAAAAATGACCATTCTCACATTTTGTATAAGAAATATTACGTTTTGCCATGCAACAGAAGGCTTGCATGCGGATGCTAGATTGAATAGGGTACGCTTTGAGATCCAAGACAAATTTTGAAAAGAATTCCAACAATAAAGTGTATTTGGATTGAAAAATGGAATTGAAAAACTAATCTTAAAGCTAACAAATGCCTTTAGTTTTATTCATTTTACAGACCTCTGAAGTTTGGGCAAAAACTTGTGAGTTATGTGCATTTTATTTTTCATATGGTGAGTGTGAAACAGTTACATGATTTTATGATCCATAATTATACATAAAATCCAGTCCCCCATCCGCCCCTACCAAACTTCCTAGTCTTCCTTCACTACAGAAATTTCCAATCTCTGACAACTTCAACCGGCCAGCTTCACGTTTCTGGTTTCTGGCCTACAAAAACTATATATGCTCACAGCAGAGGTTCTCCCAAATCACCCCTCTTCCCCAACAGCCCAGTTGTACCCAGGTTTCAACAGCTTTCTCAAAGGCAAAACCTAGCCAGTACATCTTTTCCGCCAACCTTCCTTCAATTTTATCCACCCTTCCCAACCACAGTATCCAACCCTCTCGCTGCTATCTCAGCCAATCAGTTCAACCCCTGGCTATCCATACCAGAGATGATCTTTATATATTGGTTGCCGCATTCAGTGGGTTGCCCTGACCAGGAGACCTGCACCCACTATGTGGATCACTCCTGGGGGACGCCATAAAGCACCCACTGCCACTGCAATGGACCACAAAACCGGAGCTATTGCACCTGTTTCAGCAAGGGAAGCGCACTCATACCTCTGTTTTCGGTAGTAGATCACGAAAGTCAGAGCTATTTCACATTGCGTGGATGGCTCCCGCCAGAGAAGGTTGTGGTTTTTTTCTCCATTCCTTACTGTTGTAGTTTTGGTTCCTTGCCACCATCACCTCTGGCTTGCTTAGTTGGCGACACCTAATTTCTAGTGATTTTGTTGTTGCTTATAGAGAAGACCGTTTTCTGCATTTAATTATAAATAGTCTAATCTCGTCATTACGTCTATCACTCTTGTCTTTATTTTGACGTTGATGCTTGCAGCAATCTGTGTAGTTAAGCCTTTGACAGATAGACCTCACCTTCCTCCCAGGCCAGACGCCGAGCTCCGTCCAACCCTCGCTTGCCAAGGGTTAAAATCCCTAGGGCTCATAGTCCACTGAGCTCCCGGCCCTCTCACCAGACATCACATGAAATGACAGACAAACATCCGGAGGCAGTGCGTAAATGTGATTTACACGTGAGGTCATATTTTATTAGTTTGGTCATATTTACTGTATATTCACAATATTGTTCATCTGTTTTTAAAAATCCTTAAAATATACATTAATGTTATCCATGTATTCCATTATGTTACTGAATATTTAAACCATTACACTTTAAGTTTTTTGCAAATGCTTAGTCTTGTGCGTATTCAGTCAGTCAGCAGTCTGAGACCGTTTCATATTTCACAATCGTTTCAACAAAACATTTCACAACATAAAAGGATTGATGTCAGGAATCCGCAGCGCTGAGCCAGATATACTCACAGCAGTTTAATATGACAGCGAAATCATGTTTGAATGTTGAATGCCTTCTTAAATGATTTAAGCTAGACCCCTCGACCATTTCCTCTCTCACAGGTGTTTTGTTTCACCAACAAGTGTAAACTTGGCCTTAAATGTATCACCACACAGGTGTGAGAGATCTGTCTGTGCCGTCACACACGTCGAAATGTTTTGGTGTGTGTGCATCTGGGCTCCCTATGAGGGCACTGAGGGTGTGCCGTTTGTGTTGTTGGGGTCTTTTGAAGAGGAAATGGCAAAAAAACAGTTCTTAGATGTTCTCCTAGTGCACTGTTTTCCATCACAATAGATGGACACCATGTCTAATTGTACGTTAAACAAAAACCAAACCACATCAGTAGTTTCAACCACTTCAATGAATTTTATAAGAGAAATGTAATGATACATCAACATATAACCGCTAAATAAAGCAATTTGCAGTAATGTAAACTATAAAATGACAAGTACAGTGTTTAAGGACAAGATGGGTCAATGAGACGTGAAAACCAGACTTAACCGTTTCCCCAGAAGAGTATAATTGCTGCTGAAAACAGATGTTTTTTCCTGACGAGTCAGCGAGTAAGTGCTTATGGAGACAGGAAGAGCTAGAGGACTCGATATATTGTCATCAGTGAACATTTTAAGCTCTCAGTTTACAGAATTAGCTTGGAGCAAGTGTTTCTTTAGTATGCACTTGAAATCCAAATGAACTGATGAGGGAACAGGAAAAACTAATATAATATCCCACAAAATTCTCAAATATAACCATTAAAAGATTTTTAATATTGTAATTTCAGTAGAAATGTTAGCGGATGTAGTTGAATGATGTCTAATAAGCTTTCGTATGCAGATATTTGTTGAAGTTTAAACTAAATAATAAAGTAGAGAAAATGAAGAAAATTATACCTGTATAATTTTTCTATTCATATATTTTTTTAGTTAATGTGTACTATGTATTTTAATCATGTACCTATTGAACAAATGTATTATAAACATACTTATAAATATAATTATTTGTATATTCTTTGCCATGTTTTTCTTTGTGGGTGCGTGTTATCACCCAGATGAGCTGTGGTCTGTCTCAGACATCACAAATAACAGTAATCATACACCCTTTTAGACGCAACACTTAGAGTGCAACACTCCAGGACAGAAAGTTTAACCCATAACTCATAATCATGGGTCTCACGGTGTCGCTGTGTGTGTGTGTGTGACGTGTACTCTAACCTCAAAGTCTCACTAAGCTATAGTTTCCATGGAAAAAAAGATTGTCCTCGGGACAATTGGAGGCAGTCATTTCTCAGAAAGAGAACACCAGACCGATACTATCTGTCGTCTCAATGTTGTTTTACAGTATATGTGCGCCTCTGGCTTCAGGTTTTGTGAGTGTTTGTTTATAGCTGCTCCTGTCAGATGAGAATAGCAGCGCAAACACTTCACACCACATCAAAGTGCCCCTGATGGACTGTGACGTCCGGAAGAGACCACAATGATGTAGCATGAATGATGCATTCAGGGATGGCTTTCTAGAAATGGAAGAGTTCATTTCTTGCTGAAGATACTGACATCTCTTTTAGGCATTTGCTAATGTAAGTAGTGATGCAGTTTGAGTGTGAGTTTATATTAAGTTTAAGTAGAAGTACTTTGAGTATGTCAGGCAAGAAAGATATTTTTTGTGGATTTCAGTTGAACAGTCAGTGACAGTTAATAAAATTCAGTACAGTTAATAAAATCAGTCATTTTGGCTATCATGTCCTATACCTAAATTTTTTATTTGAGGCATTTATTTAGTTAGTTGATTTCTGTTTAGTTGGGCATTCTGGCTAACTTGGCCCAGCGACAGAATCCAACAGCGTGGGTTAAGAGATAATTTGTGTAGGTTTTTTTTTACATGCGTTTCTGCAAAGCTCACTTATTTGATCAAGTTTTAGTCTTAATTTGACTCTAGCTCTGTGTTTAAACTGACTTCAGTTTCAGGCGTCTAAATGTAACATAATCCTAATTTGAGTTATTGTGTGATTTCTTGGATCTTGGATCCCAAAAGATTACTTGTCTAGTTAAAAGATAAAATTTTATGCATTTATTTACTTATTACCATTTATTTTATTACTTATTACTGTTTTTTTGTTTTTTTTGGTAACAATTTTATATCTTCTTAAAATTTATTTTACTTATTACCATTTTCTTTACGTTTATGTATATTTTTTAATGTACTTGTTATCATGCTGCTTTTTTTCAGTTGCTTATTAAAGTGCTCCTATTATGACTATTTTCGAATATGATTTTTCATGCAGTGTGTCATGTAGCTGTATGTGAGCATAAACTATCTGCAAAGTTGTGATGCCGACAGAGCACGATAAATAAAGTTATTGTCTACCAAAAAAAAGAGTCAGCTCATATTCTCCTAAACGTGTCGTCAGCAATTTGAATCTTTTTCTGTTACGGATCTACGTCACTAAGTAACATATTTGCATAATGTCCACACATGTTCTATGTTGTGAACAACTTGTCCGCCCGCAAACAGTACAATTTCCGCGTGGATTACATCATGTCAAGAAGACGCCGAAAGTAAATTTGTTTTATATGACCTTCTGAAAGATGAATCTACAAAGAATGAGCGGTTCACAATACGTATTTGTGTACGTAATGTTGTGTAACAACCCTGCATTAGTAAAGCTTAGTAACTTAGTAACTTAACTAGCACTTTCCACTAGTTGACATATTCTCTCAGAAAGTGTAGTTTTGGTACAAGCTCTGTGGACCAATCACAGCAGTGAGGGCTCACGGGAAGGAGGGGTTTAGACAGTCTGATTCTTCGAATTGCTTCACACGAGTCGTTTACGAATCATTTAGAAATGGGGTAAAATTAAATCTATTTTTGGAGAAAACTAAAGTGTT
>JAUMHP010000044.1:11590136-11604305 GCA_032361065.1 Enteromius trimaculatus | reverse complement strand
GGGCCTCTCCACTTTACCATGAACACACTTTCAGAGATTCACAATTACCTCATATTCAGCCTCATGTGCTCCTGAGCGTAATAAAGGTCAGAGTTAAATGAGGGTCGATATTCTGCCCTTCTTTTTTTCAGACAATTTCAAATGATCACATGATTGTTGGTTTCTGTGTAGTCTGAGTTTCTCTGAAGACAAAGAAACTGACAAGCAGGAGTAGTGACCTTGTATTGACTTCTCTACGCTGCATTGGGATATAAAATGCAGTGCGATCTGAACCGCGTACAGAAAGTAACCATTAAAAAAAATGTTTTTAATACGCCTAGAAAATGTGAGAAAATATGCAGTTCAGGTGAATGTTTGAAGCACGAACCTAGATCAATACATCTAAAGCTCATCAGGAAGTCACAGCGGGTCATTAGTACAAGAAGAAGCCACAAAGGCACATGCTTCATTTGTTTGAAATGAAAACAGTAATTATAGGCGTGATGCAATTTATTCAACAGCATGACTCAGTCAAACAGCTTCATACCGAGGTGAAATTTGTGGCCTAATTTGGCAACAAAACTGCACCAATTAGGACAAACTGCAAACTAAGTCTCCACATGCAGAGACGTCTAAAGAAAAACCAATGCAAATTGGAAAGATAATTCTGATAACTGACATCCAGGTGAGAGACTTTAAGGTCTGGAAACATTTCACGTCAGGACTTCAGGAACTGGCTCAGTAGAAACCACTGGAAACAGAAGATCTCAACATGAAAGTCTATTTGATCAGCTTCTGATGAAACACTCTCAACCTGCTCTAAATTTTGACCGGATTCATACCAGCACCGCTGACGAATGAAGCACAATACCATGTCCTGTCAAAGTGTGATAGTAATTTGCAGCAACTTTTGACAACACAGCCACAGCCAATCAAAACAAATGCGCTGTTTAGTCTACTTAGCTGCATGTCAAACTTTGTTTGTTGTAAAAGGTGCAAGTCGGGACCTTCTTGCTATGAGGTGACAGTGCAGCATACTTGCTTTTCAGTGTCTAAATTATACATTTATTGACAGTTGTGTAAAAAATCATTAACAGATTAACAAAGTTACAGATAAACAAAATAGTAATGAAATAAAACAGCCACCTGTCCACTTTTCAGTGCACAAGGACAGAAAGGAACACAAGAACTGTACTAATATGAGTATTATTATTAGTACTTAATTACTATGCACTTACATCAAAAAATATATACAATGTTCTTATTGTGGTCACATTGTATTGCAAAACACTTTTGCTGTTATTGAGGTGGGATACAGGTAAGGTTAGAGACAGGTTTGGTGAGGTACGTTTAAGAGTGGGTTAAGGTGTAAGGAATGGGTCAAGAGTGTTAATATAAATGTAATTACAAAAAATAATTACAGTTGTAATCACAAGTACAGTGTAAACAAAAATATGTACACAATAAGTGTGTTGGACCAAATTATTAATTTAAATGTAAGTACAGTAGTTAAGTCCACCTAATATAAAGTGGGCCCTATTATTATACAGATTTCAACTGCATCTCTCTAGGTTCAACAAAATCACTGGTAATGAATTTACAATTCAGACACTGCATACAGAATATTTATCTGTTAGTGCTATTGGATGTTTAGTGATGTTGTATTCAAACACTTTCAATAGACAATATACTTGACAAAATACTGAACTGTAATTAAAATGAACTCTGTGCACTTCAAAACATTTCAAAACGTAACTGTAAAATTACTGTAATTAATGAGATGTTCTGTATTAAAACAGTTGCTGGAGTAATACCTCAAAGAAACCAACACATGACCCAGGGCCACAAAACCAGTCTTAAGTTGCATGGGGTCTATTTGTAGCAATAGTCAAAACTAAATTGTATGGGTCAAAATTAAAGATTTTTCTTTTACGCCAAAAACGATTAGGATAGTAAGTAAAGATCATGTTCTATGAAGACATTTAGTAAATTCCCTACCATTAATATAGCAAAACTTAATTTTTGATTAGTAATATGCACTGCTAAGGACTTAATTTGGACACATTTATGGAGATATTTTCAATATTTCGATTTTTTCTAATAGTTGTGTCTTGGACAAATATTGTCCAATCACAACAAAGCTTATTTATAAAGTAGTAAAAGGGCAAAATAATAAAAACTATAACCCATCACGTAACACTTGATAGTATCTCTTGATCAAAACATTAAATACAAAATATAGCTGTATACTTGCTAGCGTAAGTCAAGTAACTACAAGTATAATTTTGTTATGTATGTCTCTGATTACTGCATAACTTTTATTGAATGTATATTCTATTCTTTTTTCATTTAAAATAAGTATACTATCTGTATATCTCTGTGCTTTGTAAGGGCTGACAAATTGTACTGTTGAGAATGTTCCAAAAATATGACACGTTTCATTTTAGTCAGAAATAATAAACAGAAATTCTGTTTAAGCACAGATTGAGAATCACAATTGAAATCTTGAAAAAAATAAATAAAGGATGGATCTTTGGAACAAAACTACAAAACAGTATTGAAACATTTAAATGTTAAATAACAAGAAACACACTTCACACACTCAGATCACTTATGCACATCTTTGATGAATGTTCTGTCGATACTGTAATCCTATAAGACAGCTGAAGGTGAAACTAGATGTATATGATGATAGAATGTGTGAAAGTCAACAGCTGCTCTGTCGAATCTTTAACACATCAACATGCAAACAGACTCACTATTAAAGAGTTAAGCACTAAAGTTAGACTGGTTCAACTGTTAGCTGAGCTATGAAACAAAGAAGCAACAAGAGCTTATAGCATTAACAGCTGAAGTGTGTAAAGCCTAAAGCGTTGAGCTCGCTAATGCTGTATTGAATGTTTACTACTGTTGTTTCTGGGTTGTTGAGAACTTTTTAACTGCTTTATCGGGAGCACCTTTTTAGCGAGACACAGAATACATACCAATAAGTACATATCACTGCAGTTTCCAAAAGAAATGAACACTAGAGGCAGTAAAACTTTTGATTCATAAAGTGTAATTTTCGCACAATTACTTGAAGAATATCAAAACAATATTAATATGCTGGGATATTTGAAAACTGATGCTTTTGAAATTTAGCATCACACAGCATATCCAGCTTCATATCTCGGTTTTCATAGACGATACGTTTTTTTTTGGTCGCTCAGGGACTACAGAGACGTACTTCAGAGGTGACGAATCCTGTGTGCCTACGGTTTGACAAAACAATTGAAATGGCACAACAAATTGTATCAACAAATGCCCTTTTATATCAGTTTTGCATTTGTTAACACTATCGTGTTAGATTTGGTGCAGGGCATATTTCTAACATGATAGGGCATTAACTTTTAGTGACAGTAACTGGATATTAGTGCTGCACAATTAATCATATCGCAATCGCAATGTCAGCCTATGTGATTATATTACAGCAAATGTTGTGATTATATTAAATAAACAAATGCATACGTGGACGTAACAAGACATTCATTCTTGCATTCACACTAGATGCGAATGTAGCGTTAAGCGCGAGTGATTTACATGTTAAGTCAATGCAAAGACGCAATTAGACATCCTGCAGAGCGATTCGCGCGAAGTGGCACGTTAAACAAGCCGGTTTTACTGCACGCATAAGCAGCGCGCGCCAACTGTGCTTTGATACTGGCAGCTTGTACTGCAGCAGGCTATAGACAAGCATCTTTCTGTCGTATTTTCCAGCGTTCTTCTCCGAACACTGTGTGCCATTGTGAAGATCAAGCTGCAGTGGCCAGCTCAGTTTCTGGTTGACACTCCAGCGTCTGACTTGTGTTCTGTGTTTTATGTCTCTGTTTTCATACCTGGACTGTTTGTCAATGAACTCTTGTCGCCGCCCATCCTATATGTCACGGTTTCCAATTCATGTCTCCGCCCCCCTTGTCTGTTGCCATAGCCATTCATTTCAAGTCTCAATCTACTGACCGAATTCTTATGTGTATTTAAGTTCCGGTTGTCTGTGTGTGAATTCGCTGGTCAATGTTGAGTGTATCTAGTTTTCTCCTTGTGTCTAGCCATCCGGGTTTTTCCAAGTTACCCTGTCTTTTGTTGTATTGGATTTCCCGTTGCCGACCTACGCTACTCTTACTGGATTATTCTCATGTCTCAGCCTTTGATGTATTCCTGTATTCTGACAGCCATGTGCTTTGATTTATGTAATTTCTCTGCACCTGCTATGCGCTCCTGTGTGCTCTCATCCATTAACATGGGCACCGGAAAAAATATGCGCTGCTCACGCTCTGCTGACGAGGGCAGTGTGAAACCGGCATAAACTCGACATGTTCAAGCATCCAACTACACGCGAATAGCGAGATATATTCGCCCAAGTCGCCTCAGGTGTGAACACACTTTTATCAAAGAGGGATTTGAGAAAATGATTGGCACACTGGACAAGAGAAACCAAAAGAAACATACTAAGTATATATTATATCCTGCTAAAATGTTTTGGGACAACATGTAAAAATATAAAAATGGGTATTTGTTTAATTCATCTGTACTTTAGACTTTTTAATTTAATTTTATGTTACTTTAATGTAACTTAATTCAGTAATGTAAAGATGTAACTGTTATTTAATTTTGTACAATTTAGTTTTAATTTGTTGTTGCTAGATTGCACTGTATACTGTATCTCAGTTGAGAAATACAGATTTCAGCATTATTAATAATCTGTGTGTGCATTTTCCTTCAAAAAACAAGCAAGCAGTGAGTCATACCACTTATATATCGTATTGCAATCGCAAATCGCAATTTTGACCTTAATAATCGCAATGTGTCATTTTTCCCAAATCGTGCAGCCCTACTGGATATTTAACAAAATAAGAACACAGTGACACGTACCTATAGCAACATAATAAAAATGTGCCGGTGTTCATGCACTGAACCTGTTTTTTAGTGCTATTTAGTGGACATTTGTCTTTGAAATTGCAACGAAACATGAAGAAAGGCGTCTAACAACGGTGTTGCACAAAAAAATGCACAGAAGTACATATTTTTATAAGGACAGATAGATCCAAAAGATTACCAAAAGAGCAAAATGTAGATATTTTTTTCTCTTCTGCTGTTCTATAAACAGACAGGTGTCGTTACAGACAGTGAACGTTACCAGACAGCAGGTATGCTCTGACCGACTGAACCCCGCTGCGAAAAAAGCTTTGAGTTCACTTCCTCCCGCCTCCTACCATACTTCCTGTGTCGCCCCAGGACCGCTTGCTCTAAAACAGCCTCAAAGAGCAGCGCAGGTAATGCAGACCTCCAGATAGACCTGAATGTTCGGAACTAGACCTCAAGCTGTGTGTGTGTTTGTGTGAAACAGATTGAGGTGTGAGAAACATGATGAATAATTGCTTTAGAGGAGCTAGTGAAGGTTCTGCTCTCTGAAAACACAAGCTGTTTGTTTATTTTGATCTTACAGTTTTTCCAGACGTTCCTGTTACTGTGTCTCCTGCCATTCACTGTGCCCCGGTCTACACACCCCCTCTGCTTTGTCCCTTCATCTTCTCCTTATAAATTCCATCCTCCAGACTCTTTTAATAACAGAGTGATGATGGAGATGGGAATTTCTCCAACTTTGCATCATCAAGATTTCTGCAATGTACAGCACTCAGCCAAAAACACAGTAGAACTATATATTATATTATATATATTCTGGCAGGCTATATTGTTACCCCAGCAGGTTATTGAATGATTTACTCAAACAATTTTTTTAAATACACTGTCCCCCAACTTCACAGACAAGCCTTAAGCTAGTGCATGTTTTAGCTGTCTCAACAGAAAATATCTTGTTCTGACATATCTCAAAATCAACACAGTCTCATAACCAATTTGTATTTATTCATACGAGATGGAAAATTCATACAAATTTTGTATGATTTGTCTAAACCCCAGTGATGGGTAGGTTTAGGGGCGGGGTTAGGCGTAGGTTCATACAAATTCATATCAATTGGCAACTCGTAAAATACGTACGAGTGGGGTTGCACAAATTTGTACGAATTAGCTACCTAAATATGATTGATTTGCCGTGAGACTGGGCTGCTTAAAATATGTCATTGTCATTATTCATTATAAAAAGTGAATCATTCACTCAACTAATTTGTTTAAAATGCTAATTCATTCAGGAATGCTACTACTGTGTGTACTGCACTGAGATATGTCTGTTAATATTTTCTTTGATGAACCCCCTGGCAATACTGTGTCTCTAGGACTTATTGACTGACAAAGTCTCCTGACTCCTGACATGTTGGGAGAAATCAGAAATACAGCAGCATTGTGTGCGGTGTGTGAATACAGTGTGGTTCTAGACTAAATGTGAATGTGCATTCATTCATCTCACTCTCGAAAAACAGATTTAGTATTTATCAAAATAAATTAAAATAACAAACCTGCAATAATGAAATTACACAAATGTATCTAATCTCTTTTTATTAATCAATGTCTTTGCTGCTGACCTTTGATGATCCAGTTTAACCGTACTTACAAACAAAAAATAACTATTGTGCTTCATTGTTTTTTTTTATTGCTGAAGAGTATTGAACTTTCATTTCCTGTATTCTACTTTACAGATGTGAATTTACTTTTTCTTCAGCCTGAGGTTCATTCATGACACTTTTTTGGTGTGCTTTTACATTTGCTATAAATAAGACATCTTATATTAAAAACAAGCACTCAAGCTCTGCCCATATTTAAAAAGTAATGCAAAAGTAAAGTAACGCATTACTTTCCATAAAACGTAACTAGGTAATGTAATTAGTTACTTTTTTTAAGGGAGTGATGCAATATTGTAATGCATTACTTTTAAAAGTAACTTTCCCCAACACTGTATATATATATATATATATATTATAATATGGTTAATATATTTATCTCAAACAAAAAGTACTGCTGCAGTATTGTGGCTCGGTTATACTTTGATATACACTGAAGGATCGTTATATGTACTTACTGTACTAATATGTCTGGACCTTGAGGTGTGTAGACATGGGTAATCTGGTATTGTTCTGGGTTTAGATCATGGATGTCCTGACGTAAGGTGGTTGAGTTGAAGTACATCTCTGATTACCTTGGTGCTTTTGTCTTGCTTTTCAAGAGCATTGGTTGTGTAATTGCAGTATGAGTCTGTATAAAAGCCCAATTAAAAGAGCATCAAGTCTCTCGTCCATAAAGAACATTAACAATGGGCAATTAAACTTGCGCTGTCTGATTCTGATTTACTTACTAAAGTCATTTAACAGAGCAGCTCTTTCGGTCATTTACCTTTTGCATTGCTGTTTTCATGGTTCTTTGCCTCTTGAATGAACTCGTCACTCCGTCATCTCTGTAAAGGAAAAGCATTAGTCATGTGTGAACGTAGAATCCTAATGGAGACTCATCATTACCATTGAAGGGTCTGACTGCTGCTCACTTTTAAAGAGTGATGATTACAGCTTCCTACCAAAACTCTGCAGCTGCTTTTAACCCAATTCATGAAACATGCAAACAACACACACACCAGCCCGGCGGATAATCATGTTACAGCTTTCCTCTGTGGCTGATTATAAGATGTGGATTTAACAGCGCCAGAGGTTTAACTGCTTCTTGTCTCATTGGCATATGAATGGTTCATGAGTCGGGGCTGATGGAGGTGGAGGCGTTTAAACAGCTGATTCGCCGTCTGCTGTGTCACTGATACACTGACTTGAGTAAAGAAGCTATTTTAAACATGTTTGGGGAGAAATATAATTATGGAGCTGCGCGTCTTGTTGCTTTGCTTTGCTGTGTCTGGATTTGGGTTTAAAACTCAATGATCTTTGATTATAGCAATTAGATGAAAAATGCGTTTGATTAAAAGCTAATCCACATCACTTGATATCTGGATTAGAGCTCTTGTTCTGTAATGCACAGTCATGTAGTACAGAAGAACATTTGTCTGTTTTAAAAGCGTCATTTATAAATGAAACAGATGATTCATACACAGTGCTGTCAAAATACTGTTTGCTTTGATTGAGCTGCTGTTTGTTGTATTTGTTCATTACACTTACTTGTTGTTGCCTTATCACAATCCTGGTTTCCCGTCATTGAGCTTTGATCTTCCTCGCTGTGTGTAGATCTGCTGGCTGTGCCGAAGCATCCGTATGCAGCCATGGAGAACTGGGGCCTGAGTGTGTTTGTGGAGCAGAAGATCTTGTTGGATCCTGATGTCTCCTCCTTCTCCTATCAGATGGAGCTGACCATGGTGGTGGTGCACGAGATCTGCCATCAGGTAAAACACATAACTACTTTGTAGTTTCAGTTCAATTAACAGTCACAGTAAAGCTCATCTTGCTATAGTTTATACTGTAGCTGTGGGGAAGCAATATAAAATATAAAAAGCAATATAAAATATATATGATTAGTCCAATCATATATATGGATCAGTCACTTTACTGACATCTTTTCTGCACCTCCATTTGACATGGACAACATGAATCAGGCCTCAGAGCTTTAGTTTTGGTTAATGTTCTAATTATAAGTCAGTTTTATTTACACAAATGTAGATTTGCTAAAGTTTTGTTTTTTAAATCAGCAGAAAAAAAGGTGGGAAATGTATTTAACGAATTTAAATACTAATTTATTAATGCAAGCATTGAATGTGTTTGTGTTACTACTGTTAATAATTTCATTAATATTATTCATAACAATAATAATAGTAATGGGAACATCAATAACATAGCCAAACTGTTTCATCAGAAATAAAAACAAACTATGATGATAATAATCGATCAAATGATTGAAAACTAGTTAATTGATTAAGCTGGTCTGCGCGCTGTGCACTGTAAACACCAGATCCGTTTAATACAGATGTTGTCAACATCACATTTCTATGAGCTAGACACATCTTGAAGTACTCAGTCTTATCTGCTGCGGGAAAAATGTTTGATCCAAACTGCCATAAAGCGCATCAAAGTCGTACGCGGAGCAGCGTACACCATTAGGTGTTCTGGCACGTGTGCGTTGTTTAATGTGTGAGACATGCTTTCCGCAGCGCGGTGAGCGCATAACTTACATTTAACATTTTTATCCTTGTTAGAAATTCACACGAGGATTCTGAATTGCATAAAGACTTCTGAGAGTAGCTGAATCTCAGCCAAACTTTACAGACTTCACTGACTAAACGAACATAGACGAGCGCATGCGCGTCAGTGACATGGAACGCAAACGTAAGATCTAAAAAAAAACAAAAAAAAAAAAACATTTTAATTCATTAATTCGTCAAATTTAGGTATACAATTCTACATTTAGAGTAAGAAATTGTATTTTTATATTCTTATGAGTAACCATAAAGGGATTAACATGGGATTTAATAGGTGTTTGACTAGGCTATCTGTCCCAGATTTTATTGCCATTCATAAAAATTAAATAATAAAAATAAATTCAGATTAATCAGTTACTGAAATGATTATTTAATTATGCCCAGGGCTGGACTGGGACAGAAAACAGCCCTGGCATTTTTTGGTCCAGCTGGCGCCATATTATATATATATATATATATATATATATATATATATACTGTATATACTGTATATATATATATAACTACATATATATATATATATATATATGTATATACACTGCTCAAAAAAATAGAGGGAGCACTTAAACAACACAATGTAATTCCAAGATAATCACACTTCTGTGAATCAAACTTCCCACTTAGGAAGCAACACTGATTGGCAATCAACGTCACATGCTGTTGTGCAAATGGAACAGACAACAGGTGGAAATTATAGGAAATTAACAAGACACCCCTAATAAAGGAGTAGTGACCACAGACCACTTCTTTCACTTCTTTGTTCTTATGTTATCTGGCTGATGTTTTGGTTACTTTAAAATGCTGGCGGTGCTTTCACTCTAGTGGTGTCATGAAAGAGTCTACAACCCACAAAAGTAGCTCAGATAGTGAGGTTCATCCAGGAGGACACATTAGTGTGAACTGTGGCAAGAAGGTTTGCCAGTCAGTGTAGTGTCCAGTGTCCTCATGGAGGTGCCACCAGGAGACAGGCCAGTACAGGGCAACAACCCAGCAGCAGGACCACTACCTCCGCCTCTATGCAAGGAGGAATAGGAGGAGCACTGCCAGAGCTCTGCAAAATGACCTCCAGCAGGCCACAAATGTGCATGTGTCTGCTCAAACAGTCAGAAACGGACTCCGTGAGGGTGGTGTGAGATCCTCAGACCCCTTGGCATATGGTCTCCTAGTGCGGTTGGCTTTTGGTTCCTCCCAATGCAAGACAACGATAGACTTCATGCAACTGGAGTCTGTCAGCAGTTCCTGCAAGATGGAGGCATTGATACTATGTACTGGCCCGCCAGACCTGATTCCAATTGAGCACATCTGGAACATCATGTCTCGCTCCATTCACCAATGCCACGTTGCACCACAGACTGTCCAGGAGTTGGAGGCTTTAGTCCTGGTCTGGGAGGAGATCCTCTTCAGGAGCATGCTAAGGTGTTGTAGGGAGGTCATATGGGCACATGGAGGCCACACACTACTGAGCCTCATTTTGACTTGTTTTAAGGACATTATATCGGGGTGTGTGTGGTGTTTTTTTTTTTATTATTTTTTTTTTTTTTTTCTCAATTTTCGGAATCAGAATTTGTTTTATTGCCAGGTCTGTTTACACCTATGAGAAATTTTGTTTTTGTGAATCCAGACCTCCATGGGTTAATAAATTTGCTTTTTTAGTTATTTTTTTTTTCTGCACATTCAACTAAGTAAAGAATAAAGTGTTTAACGAGACTGTTCTAGGATGTGACGTTTCAGTGTTCCCTTTCATTTATTTTTTTAAACCATGTGTATATACAGCCCATATATCCCCAAAAGAAAAGAACCTAAAAATCTACATTTTCAAAAAAGTATGCAACTTTGTACATGCAGGCTACTATAATTTACAATTCTGACAGTAGTCCTTACACTTTGGGACAGCAAAGACTTTCACAAGAATCCAAGCAGTGCTGGTAACTTTAATATTGAAAGTTAGGTACTTGTGTATACAGTAATACAAAAAAAAAAAATGGTGTACCTAATCTCTCATATCGTTGGATAAAAATGTCAAATCTAGATATATTCGCATTGGCCCATGGAAACCTCTGTGCACACATTTGACTTTAGCTGTTTTAAAAATTGTTCTACGTAATTCTACACTTGCGGCATGTGCATGCATCAGGACAGGTAAGACTCCTGCGTTTCTCCTTCATGCGAGCTCATCAAGCTCCTCACAGCAAAATTAAGGTATTTTCCCTGAGCTTTTTAGCTCCAATGTTTCACTTTGGCCTGTCCATTTAAGGGACTAAGAGAAAGGTAAAGCAATATGTAAATCGGCGAAGCAAGATCACTCCCATATAGTGCTTCGTGATGGCTCAGTCCTTAGCGTAAAAATAAATTGCACCGGCCCAAAAGTATGTGGGTCCAGCACGAAATGCCCGGTCTACCAAATGGCCAGTCCGCTTAAGAGATATATAATAAAAGGATAGCTACCATATCCCTTAGAACCAAAATCCCAGAAGATACGGAGCAAATAAATATAACGGTCAGGCTGGCACTCACACGGATAGAACACAAGGCACAGAACTTGTTTCTTTATTAAACAAAGCAAACGGGAACAGGTCACACATGGGGTTTGGCACTCAAGGATCCACAACAGGCCAAAACACACGTACTGCTTAAGTAGGGATTACATTTAAAAATTTAACGTACTACCCAACCGTTAAAAAGTATGTTCTATATATGTACGAATGGGGGTGCAGTATGAATGGTATTCAGACCTCCTACATCCGGCATACTGATGTTGTCACGTGTCATGCATCATCACAACAGCGCAACAATGTAAACTTTCAATAACTCATCTGTTTATTTAGATTGTGTTAAACAAACAATATAATACCAATAAACATGTTTTTTCCTGAGATGCTTACACTTAAAATGAGCTGTGTCTCCACTTTCCACCATTTTTCGAATATGACGCCTCCTCTCCTGGAGCCTTATGGGATAGGAAAGGGTCCATGGTATGCCTACTATAGAATTCGGGCAGAAGCAGTAGGTCATCCGGGTACATCTCGCATACTGAATTTTGAATGCTTGAATTCGGACATGCTACTCGCCTCACATACTGTTTTTCGCATACTATATATTAGGAAAGTAAGCGATTTCTGACGCAGCATATAAGTACACACACTGACGAGGCTGAACTCAACACACATGGGGAACACAGCTCTGCATTGTGTTCTAGATACCACTGCTTTGATAAAAGCTCAATGAGCAATGACTAATTAACAATGAACTAGCCGAAAAACAGGAAAGACCAAATAAGGGCAAGGGCGGACACATGGGGAGCAAAACACAAGGCAAACTAAACACAGACAAAGGCGTGACAATAAAAAAACAATAGACAAAAAATGACAAACTATTTCCATGTTTTTTATGTATGGCAATGTCTTTCTACTGTTCTCCAAGTTGCACACACAGTACACACACTTGCGCACACAGATGGAGAAATGGACAGAAACATGTTGTCTTTGCTGCCCCATGAATTTATCAATAAAACAGTTTTTCACAGCTGAAAAGCTACATGACATTTCTCAGTAGCGAGGTTCTTGAAGCAGTTCAACTTGCGGAACTGCTAGAAGACGCACAGACGCAAACATTTACATGCATGTAATCTGTCTCCCTCTCTCTCTCTGTCTTTCCTTTTTAAAATCTGTTCTCATCTTTTAATTCCAAAAAAACGGAAAAAAGAAGAAAGCGAGAAATAAAAGAGTTTGAAGATGTAGAACAGCGGCAGATGTAATTGGAAATCTTGAGAATTTGATGCACAGCTCATTTAAAAAAAGCTTCACACATCACATCCAATGGGATTGTGAAAGTAAAGCTTTGGTTCCTTTATCTTCCTTACTTCGCTCTGTTTTGCTCTCTCTCTGGAGTGTTTCGCGTCTCTTTCTTGTGTTAAAAACACCTTTTTTTGTATCTTTGCATCATCGCAGAGTGTTAGACACATATCAAACAAGCAGCTTTTTTCTTTTGGCAGTGAACTGATGTTCATTAAAGGACTTTAAGCCTACAGATGCATCATCATCATGAATTGTAAAGGAAATGGTGGAATTATTCATTGCATATGCTCATTTTCTACCAGCTTTTGTCTGTAGCTCTTATATTGCTGAGCACCTTGGATTGTAATGTCTTTTGTTACGGTGGATTATTTATGAGCGTGTTGGAGATGTTCTTCGCTCTCCAGTATTGTTCTGGATTCATCTCTTGAATAGACTTCCTCATGTGCTGCTGAATCCCAGCTCTGCATTGTGTTCTAGATACCACTGCTTTGATAAAAGCTCAATGAGCGGGACGAAACAGCCCTTCTGCAGTTCTTTCCTTTTATATTTTAAATCTAATTTTTTTTTTTGGTTTTGTTTTGTTTTGTTTTTAGGGAGAAAAAAATAAAGGAAGACAATCCCCTCATCTCTCATTTCTTCAAAGATAATGCAGCTCTGTCTGAACTCGCTCTGAACCTTATACAGTAAAACACTCTCACAGGGAGCATGAAATCATGATATTATTTCATATACAGAAATAATGTGCATATTTGATATTTTTAGAGCTGAAATTCATGAGGGTATCCCAGATCAGATTGTTCTCTGCATATAAACCCTTGTTTTATGATCAGGAATAATTGAAAAGAAGCAGCACTGGAGGCTGGAACTATAACATTGACTAGTGATGCTGTTTACAGGCAGAAAACTGAAATATGTCCAATGCTGTCCTGCATTACATTAATGACCCCCACTGAATTTACACTTATGTATGTGTGCAGCACACTGTAAAGCTGAGATCTAGATTTGACAAAAATGTGCCAATGTGCGAATTCCAAACAAAAATGGCAAAATCAAAATATAAAATAGCGATAGTGTGTTGATGCTCACATACAGTAGGATGTCAGTTAAACATCGAAACAGTCCAAATAAACATTGAACACAAGTGTGTGTGTAAAAGAATCAGAGAGAGAGAGAGAGACTAAAAGACTAAGAGATTAGCTGTCATGCATTTTGAATTCCACTCCAGGCTGCTTCACTCTTTTGTGTCGCAGCTCTCTGGGGCTTCTGCTCATCTTTATGTTT
>JAUMHP010000044.1:11385367-11397113 GCA_032361065.1 Enteromius trimaculatus | reverse complement strand
GTCTTATTAATATTGTTTTTGCTTCCCGTCTTCAGAGACGCATCAGTAATGTTTCATTACCTTTTCAATAAATTGTGGGGCTGTTGTTGTTTCATCTGATTGTTTCGGTGCTGTAACGAAAGCGCACAATGCGATAATGGGTCATGTGTCACGTTTAAAGGACATTCAAGAGGAATTGATTATGGTAAGCCTTCATATTGGTATGATTAAGGAAGTTCACTTTTTAAAAAAATACAGTTACAGGATGGCTTCTTTGTTTTACAACTTGCATATCTGAGTAAGGGATGTATATTATGCTATTATATTAATACTAATCTACTTAAACTAAGTAAGTTAAGTAAATGTATTGAGGTTTTTATTGTAGCATTTTTACAACAATTCTTTGTAAAATAAAAAAAAAAATGACAGTGTAGCAACTAGACAAAGGTTTAATACCTGTATGCTGAGTCTCACTGAGGGATTCAGGCCGAGTTCACCTGACTTGAATGTTGAGTTGTTTCACTCTGATTGGAAACTCATCTTATCACCCGCCACACGAGTCCTGCACATGAGAGGCATGTCAATAGTGAACCACAACCATCGAGTTCCTGCTCAATGCCACCAACATTTGTTCGGGCTCAGAGCCTGGGGTTGATTTGTAAAACTGAATAGCAGTGCAATTACCAATGTGTTTTCAGCGGCTGATTCGTAATTCACATTATTGTCAGGTCATTAAAATCTATAATGCCAGATTATGTTCAGTGCTTCATTTCTGTGTTTGTTAGCTAAAGGTGAGTTTTGAGAAATGGAAGCGTTGTGTTTTCTCAAAGTTGGCAGTTCTGTACTTTGTGCTCTTGAAAGTTGCTATAATAAGAATAGCATCTGCTAGGAACACGACAGTGAATGTAAACAAACAGCGTGAAGGGGGTTTTGTCCGCTCATGAAGGAGAACTGAGAAGCTTTATAATTAAAACCAACACGATTTAGCATAATCTTTCATGGAAATATCGAAAGAATCGCAGGCTGACAATTTTAGCAGTAAAACCAATTGAAGCTTTTCAGTCTTTTGTCTTTCTGACCGTGAGCAAACAGTCCCCCGCACACCGACGTCTCTCTGGGCTTTCTGAATATTACAGGTGTGTGTTTTCACGTCCAGCTCTTCTTTCTGATTGCTGTGCAGTCGACTGCCAGACGTCCACCAGCCAATGTTCCCTGCCAGAACAAACCTGCCATTTGTATGCATTATGCATTGAACTGAACCAGTTCGTAATGGGATCTGACTGCATTTCCCCATCACCGTATTTCATTTGGAACAAAATAACGCATTTAGAAATATCCCATTAAAATCACAATCTCTTCAATCTTTCTGTTTATTATGCAACAAACTGTATCCATTAAAAACACAATGGCCATCTGTTTGGTTTTGAATTACTGCCATTTGTATTCTTCTAAAAGTATGATAAGAAAAGTCACATGAAAAATTTACTGCGCAAAATAGGGCACTACAGAATATGCCTGTATAGAGACAATAATAGTATAAACTGTGATTCGTATGTGGCTCAATAAGAAGCGTATTGGTATTTTAATAGTAAAATTGTATTAATAATAGTAAATATGTAAAGGTTCAACATAGATTCAATCTCTAAGTTTCTCATGAGCTACTTTACCTGTTTCCATAAGGCTTAAATATAAATATTGGATACTTTATGTAACACTGTGCAAGACACACACACATTTTCCACCTTTGCTTAGTTCTTTGTGTTCAACTTGGTAGCCTCTCATCTTCGTTCCCTGCAGACATTAATTGGAATAAAACAAACTCATTCAATTTATGTCTAGAAACAAGAATATTTCATGGTGACTCATAACAAGTGAACGTTGGATGCCTCGGGCTTTAATGTAGTTTTACTTCTTTGACTCCGAATAAAGAAGCATAAATTTACTGCTTCCACCTAAGCAGTACCTTCACCTATTACACTTCATTGTCTCAAAATAAGTTTCTGACCTATGTTTTAAATCTTGTTAGATGTAACAAGACTGCAGTCTTGTTTACGGAGATGTGACACTATCGCTTTGATAGTGTGAAATAAAGGCTTTTCTCTACACCATTAAGCAGTACTTTTTGAAAATGTCAGCGTGAGTACCACTGTGAAATCTTTCTGTCACGGAGGCTTGTTAGTGATGTTATGGGCTCGCTGTTTGTCATTGGGCTTTTCACAAAACAAGGCATCATTTCCACCTTTTTAGATATAAACTGCTGCGGTCTGTGAACCTGATCCTTCGATTCCGTTTGCTGCGAAATATCCATGGTTTCCAAACCGATGCCTCATTTGTATTAAAACTAGATAAACTTTGGCTTGTGCTCCAGCAGAGAGAGAGAGTTTAAATCAGCGGCGCATAATAAATACATTTAAAATGAGCTCTGGAGTGGAGGTGGTCCAAATTGTAGCTTCTTTAACGCCTACATCTGCTCAGAGCCACAGAGAGGAGCAAATGGTTCCTCTGTTTTTATGTTCTGCGCTACATTAAGAATGTGCGCACAGCAGCTCTGAGAACAATGATCTTTTTTTTGAACTAAGAAAGAAGCAGTGCATAATTTACTTTGGGAAGAAGCAAAGGGCAGATGTTTCTTTTTGCACAGAAGCAGTGTCATTAAAACATTTATATATGTTTACCAAAATAGACATAAAAGACTTCTTCTGTCTGTAAAATCAAGCATGGGGTTTTCGAAAACATTTTTATATATAATAATTTAAATTAAAAAGTATATAATTATCAAAATGTTCATCAATCTATTCTGAAATCTAAATCGTTGAAATGCACAAACATGTAAAAGGCTAATTAAGCAATAAGGCATGAAATATTTAGATATAGCTATTTTTTGCAGCAGATATTTACAGCCTGGTCTTTATTCTTTCATTCAAAGCGAAAACACTTTCAATTCTCTTCTTTCCCGTTCCAGAACAACCAGCTAAGCAACAATCAGTCAGATTTCAAAGCGGATATTCAACAGAGACTGCCTTGCTGTCCATCACTAAAGCCCTCCAGCTTGTGAGAACTGCCTCCATTATCCATCCTCATTCTGCTGGGTCTTTCTGAAGCACAGTAAGTCACCATATCCTCCAGTGTATGAGTCCCAGTAATCCCAGTATATTGTGAAAAGAAGAGGGCCCAGCACCGAACCCTGTGGTACACCTACAGTATTGATAGGTGATGTAAAAACCACTTTTCTAAAACATTAAGAAGAAAAATAAAGCATTATAAAATAATAATAACATTGTTAATTGTTTGATCTAACCACAGTTACATAATTTTTTGCTAATTACTGCTGCTAAGCTTCTTTAAAAAATACTAGTTTAGAAAAGTACTAATATGTTCTTAACAAAAGGAGCTACGTTCCATGAACTTATTCATCGCTAGCTCACCATAAAGACCGTAATGAACACAGTGTTAATGGTTTTGCAGTACTGTTGCCTTAAGCAATGGTGTGAGAGAGAGAGAAATAAAGAAAAAGATAAAGATGAATGGTTCGGAGGGTTTTGAGGCTAGCTAATACTGGACAGTAAATGAGCATGCCCTTGCTTCCTTTCAGCTAACTTTACAAGCTCGCCACACTCGAGCTGAGCACTCTCCGAGAAAGGCTCTGAACCACTAATGAAGCTCAGCATTCATGGTTTCCTTGGAGTGAATCTTTTGATGTTTTCAAACTGGAATGTCTAGTTAGGGCTCCGCAAATGGAGAGTTTATCAGGGGCAAATAAAAGCATGGAAAGGTCTTTCTTCACAAAACCCTAGGCCCAGGCCCATACTGCTACATAAATTCACTTTATTTTTTCCAGCGCAAACACAGAATCTTGAGAACTGTGGCCTTAAAGAACTTCACTGATAAAACTGTAATCAAAAATCAATGTCTAGACCTAAGCAGTGAACTAAAATAATTTGATGACTCATCTTGCGGGGCACTTAAATATCCTTTAAAATGAAGATGTCCTTTATAAAACCAAATGCCACCAGGTAGCAGAAGATAAGCTTGCTTGCAAGAGTTTACTAGAGTGTGATTTTATTGTCCAAGGTTGCTCCTTCATTATTTAAAAAAAGTTATCTTAGATAACTAGATATAACAACTTGCACATTTTATCTAAAGTTTCTTACGTAAAAACAGATCGAAATTATGTAGTTGTTGACCGTTTGAATTTAGTTCTGTAAAAATAGTTTCACTAATTTGATTTGGATGAGGATTAAATGAGAAATAGTGTCAGCCGATAAAAATGTAGACATCATGGGGATAAAATCTGCCTTTAACAATATTGAAATTAACAGAATGTTTGATGTTAATATTGACTAACAGAGACGGTTTGTTTTTCCGGAGTGTCTGGAAAAATGAAACCCTCTTTTAAATGCATTCATCAACCATCTATGTGGCTGATTTAGATGAAAAGTCTTCAGGACTCGTGTGCAATTTCTCTGAGCGCTATGGGGGAAGGTGACTGCAATCAATTCAATCTGTGCAATATTCTGAGAAAAAGAAAAGTTATTGATGAGGAGCAGCATGCCGAATTAAAGATTCCCGGCACAGAGGCCTTGGGGGGTGGCGAGGTGATTTGTGGAAAATGAAATGTTTAAAGGAAATTGCTTGTGTTTCCTGAAGTTTAGGGCATGTTTTTCACAAATGTGACAAGACGAAGCTGAGGAGCTGGGGCAATTATTGTAGCTGTCTGCATAGATGGATGAGCAGCCACGCTATCTCCCCCAATAGCGCTCACTTTCTCTCTCTCTCCGCTCTCAATTGCCTTCACATTTTATCATTAATCCTCCAGATTGACTGAAAGACCAAGAATGTACAAGCTGAAAGCAGGACCCCTTGCATCAAGACCCACATATTAATAATAAATACAAACAAAATATGATTTCTTGGCATGTTTCTTGTTTTTCCTGTGCTGTGCGTTTCTTTGGTTTTGATGAACACAGAAATCATTTTGACTTTTCAGTAAAAAAGAAATTCAAGGTTTCAGTAAAACACTCATAATGAAAGGAAATGGGACCGATTTTCGGAAGATTTAACAGTAGATTTGTGATGATTACCATTTCATAAAAGCCTCTAGTTTAATTAGTCTTGACATTGCAGTCTTTTTAGTGTAGGTGATTGCAAAGGTGTTTTTCTATTCTACTTTCTACTTCTACTTTTCTATGTGTTGCTATGTGGCCTTTCTGGGTGGTTGCTAGAGTACTAATTATGATCGGTTGTAATAAATCACATATTATCTTACCTTATTCTAATGTAACAGTGGAGCCATTTGTAACTTGAATGTGTGAAGCTACCAATGTCATCCATTTCTAGTTATATTGCAATATACTATTTCTTATCATATTATTTTAGTGTATTGTCATACTTATGTTTGGCATAGATAGTTTTACCCAGTGTTTCGTTATTCTTTACGTTATTCTTTTACTTATTACACTTAATAAGTAAATATAGATGTGAGATACATGGCCTGCGGCTTTGTGCCTACGGTAGAATCACAGCTGTGCCGATATACAGCCGTATCTCACAGCTACGATCACATTTATATAACAGGCGTGATGCCACAAGTTTGTAAATACATAAAAAACAACAACGGAGAATTGAAAAAAAATTATTTGGGCAGAATCACTTCCTTCCACCATAGATTCAAATCTCAGTTTGGCAGTTTAACAGCTGAGCCCAAGCTTTGTTGTTTTGCTTATAACTCAAAATGAGCCTGTGAATGTCTGTGACAATAAATTATTGGTCTGTTTAGAAACCTTGCCGTGTGAAAGCGATCTGCACCAAAAAATAAAAATCAACATTGTAATAATTGGAATCCCTTTTTCAGAACAAAGCAATCGAGAGACAGGTTTTAAAGCACCCTGAGAAAAATATGTTTATATATTAAATTCATAAGAGTATAAATGTGTAAATGCATGTAGATATTTCCTAAATATATGCTATAGCCTATGTGTGTGTATTTATAGATACGTAATAAATATACACAGTACGCATACATATATTAAGAGATGATTATATGCGAGTAATTCTTTTATTAATGCATTAATCAATAAATGCAGCCTTGGTGAAGTAGTGTACTTGAAGTAAGTCTTGTTTCTTCTCGCTTTAGTTTGTGTACTGATGTAGAGTTGTTTCATTTAAGGACCATTATGTTCTCACAATATCTGCAGCTCTGCTTTTTAGCTTTAAGGAAGAATTCATTTATTATGCATGCGAATGCATAAGGGTTTTGTTAATAGAGTTCGTAAGATAGTCTGTTTATGGGTGAGTAACTCTCACTTCTAACGTTCTTCCTTGATATTTCAGGTAGTGCCGTGCTGATTTCCATTCTCTGCTTTTGGGCATGTGTTATTTGCTGCTCCACCTCTACATTTGTCTCGCCTTCCTCTCTTCCCCTCGGCCTCACTGTTTCATTTTCAAGTATAATAGACTCAGATAATGACACATGAAAAAAAGCAACCAAGCAGCTAATTGAGATCTATTCTAGAATAGCCTTGTAGAGCCGCAGGGACTCATCCACCAAATGTTCAACATGTCGTAGTTCATTTCTCTTTGAAATCCCGAATCGCTCTCCCGACAGGGCCGTCTTCAGAGCAACTACTAGTCAAAAGGTTAATATGATGTCGTTTTATTTGAATATCCCTTCCAAGATATTTCTTTGCCTGTGTGTATGTGTGCGTGTGTGTGCATGTGTGTAAGAGGGTCGCAGGCATAGGCATACTCACCATTTGGCTGGTAAACTTCATTAGATAAATACTACAGAATGACAATTCAGCCCTCACTGACATACGCTACATGTGTCATGCACAAGTACTTAAGACATATAATTTAAAAGCTGTAATTATTGTATTTTAATTGATTTCATATGGGTTTGACAATTTTTGCTTCTATTTTAAACAAGTTTAATGATTTTAAAAATGTCATGCAGTGTAACCAATAAATTAAAAACTAATAAACGTTCTTTACAGCTTGTATACATGTGATTTCATTTTTACAAATGTAATGAATTATTAATTTGAGAATATCATTAGGTGTAGATGGTTGCACCATATGACATTTTATAAATAAAAGTTGACTCTGAGTGAAATTATTTAAAGAGATGTTGGTCTGGTCATAAGGTTCAAGGCAGTTCCTCTCTATAGGTATAATTTTCAGTTTTATTTTATCCATGTTGGTTGCACCAAATGCCAAATAACTATTTTCACAAATGCTCCACAGATTCTTTTTTCTAAGAAATAATAGTAAAATAAATTCAGTAAAATAAATAATTGTCAAATAAATTGTAATAATCGTGAAATAAATTCAATAAAATAAATAATTGTCAAATAAATTGTAATAATCGTGAAATAAATTCAGTAAAATAAATAATTGTCAAATAAATTGTAATAATCGTGAAATAAAATAAAATTACTTTAATAATGTTTTCTATTTGGTATCCTTTAATAGCTTTTTTATTCATTATGATTCATGTTTAAATTTTCTAAAACAAACACAAAAATAAATTAAAGATTGAAATCACTTTTTAATGTGTATTTATAAAAAATAGATCTAGTCGAAAAAATGTAATTGACCTACAGTATATTTTATTTAAAATAATATTAACATATTTCATATAAAAAGATAATGCAAAATGTAATTGCATGGCCTGATAAATATTTATAGCTGGCCATGGTTGTGGGGATTGAAGCTGAACAGCAACATGATTTACTTATACGTTATGCTCTGCATTCATAATCTCCTTGCAGATCAATTTTAAAACTGACACTTAACACTTGAGAAAACAGAACCCAAAACTTGGCAACCCAGATTCACCCAGATCTTTAAAACAAAACCCATCAAGCTGCGATTCTGCAACCCATCCCTCAAAATCTAATCAGTCTGTCCAGTGTCCAGTCTCGCCCCACAGCAAACAGAGCGAGAAATGTTTTCCTCCTCGTGGGTCATTTACCTCCACATAATTCATAGCCAACATCTGCTGTTTACTAAAGCAAAAACATTACAGCCATCCCTATCGACAGCCACATACACAATCACAGTAAAAAAAGAAACCTACCCGACTCTGCCGACTGAGGGGAAATTATATGGTTTGACTGAACTAGGGTTGAAACCCTATCAGTGAAGCAGGTGGGCAAATATATGATACGCAGCCAGTATCAAGGAGCAGGTAATGCTGGAGACAGAAACAATATCCTGCTCTTGTGGCCCGTTGACATATCCTCAAACAAGGATTTAACCTTCAGCTGCAGAGTTCCCTCAGATATAAAATGCTTGTCATAGGTCTACAATAAGAAAGCACATTTTGTTGTTGTCAAAGCACACCACTGGAGCTCAACACCACTGTTTTCCCCCTCAAGCATTTTAGCCCATCAGAAGGCATTCAAGGAAAAACTACTGAATGTGGAACAGCTACCGAGATAAAACTTCAGGCTATATGAAAGAAATCTTGTATTTTGCAAACATTGTATTTTAATAGTCCGTCTATTAACTGTAAGTAACTTTGCAGCTACACGTCAACCAGCAGTCTAGTCTATTAGACTAATACTCTAATAACTCCCCAACAGAAATTCTACCAATTATATGCAACTTTGCATGTACATGTCAACTTATTCTACCAACCCAACCCTGTCTATGCACTGTCCATCTGATGCAATTTTCATAATCAGAAGTGTCTGCAGATGTCAAATGTACAACAGTGCATGCACAAGGTGAAAGACCAATTTTTTTTTTTTTTTTTCGTGTACATTGAAAGCTGTGAGGACATGGCTGTACATGAGATACGATGGAACTTAAAAAGTGTAGTACACCCGGGTCTACTAATACACCAATAAATGAGAGTTGACGTAGTTTCTCACATAGAATATCTAAAGTGGACTATCGAAATAAATAGTAATCATATCTCTGCAGCAGGGCTGGGCAATTCTTTCGATTCTTTTGATTAATTAAAATTATTAAGATTTTTTTTTTTTTTTTTTTATCGAGGTAAATTATAGGTAAAAAATGATATATTGTCATTGCACCAATGGCAGAATAATTAATTAGGTGTGTTCGACTTCAGTTTCACTTGAGTAAAACCAAGTTAATCACAGCAACCCATCAAAATGAATGCTACGGTACGCTGTTTATTGAATTACTTACAGGAAAAACAAAACTAATGCACCCCATTATAAGGCATACTGAACTAGCTCTACCAAGATGTTAAACTAGATTAAAATCCTTATTTTTAATCGAGCATTGTCTGATGAAACCAAGTACACATAAGATATAGACAATGGCTACAGTAAGCTGTGACTTTGGCTCTATTTGCATGTAAAATCGAGTTAGAAGCAACATAATATCTATTTTAACTGAAAGCCCTGCTCCTCTCAGCCGCTCGCTGAACAGAACAGCCGCAGAGAGAGGAGTGTGCGTGCGTGAGGTTTGTCCAAGAAGTCGCTAGATTTGTCGCTAGTTGCTTTTAGGGAGAATGTCGCCAAAGGGGGTCTGAAGCAGGTATGAGAAGCTGTCTGCTGGTCCAAAATGGTCTACAAGATTGGGCCGACTAGAACCAGTGAAGTATTCCAAATGTACCAGCTATTATTTTATGTTGTTCCAAATCGTTTTTTTTTATCTTCAAAACACAAATGCTCAAATTTTAGGTACATTTTTCGATCCCCACTCAGATCATTACACTTTGGTTGGATGTCTGACTCTAGATTCCAGGTTTCATGGATATCCTCCACACTCCTCGAGCTCTAATGAGCCCAATGCATTTTCTAATTAGAAGAATAACTAATTTACTCATGGCCTGTAATAAATGCTTAATGATTATGCATACTTCATAAATTCTGTGCTTCGCGGGAGAAAATATTCATAATTTGGGCATTTTGATTAACGGTACCTCTAATTAGCCGTGAGTAATTATCACCGAAGCACTTTGAAGAAAATACCTTAACAAATTTGCTGTAAAAAATGAACACCAGTGATTCTCATCAGGTACCTGGTAAATGATTAATATGGCTCCTCGGAGAGAAAAGCGAAGAATCGCCATCAAACCTGATCTGACATCAATCACAAACAATGGAAGTTGACACTCTGCATCTAACATTGTTGAGGGCTTTGCAAATTTCTCTTTAAAAAAACACTGCACTTTGATGTTAATTTGCATTTATTCAAAATTATTCCTCCCTCAAAATTAGGATGATACTTAAACGCCATGCAACCGGCATTTTACATTTTAAAGTATCTACTTTACCCTGTCGCTGCTTCATTATGAATCACTGAGGCAATCATATTATGAGAGCAAAAAACATGTCGTAATGTAGACAAATCACGCTATATAAAAGAAATACTCCAGACTTCATGAGGTCGCCCTGGTAAAATGTACTTTCCAGATGAATGCACTGCTGGAAAGACAGAGCAAATGTCACGGACAGCTGATCCCCTTTCCGAGTTTTCATGAGCATCTTATTATGCCAGTATGAAGCTGTAAGCTTGTTTGTTCCACTCTTTTAATATTCTCTCAGTTATCTGCCTTCCTACCAGATGCATCACGCTAGTGTCTAGCCCATGGCGTCTTGATTCTCTTTAGATTGCACCTGACAGCCATCAGCACTCTTGTTAAGAGCTGTAAAAGACAATCAGTCAAAATGATAAAAGAACCTAAAAGAATTAAAGTTATTGACATTTAACATAATTAAAATTTGTCTGAGAGATTATTGCATAAATTAGAGAGATAAATTCACATTTAGCCTGTTCGCTTTCTTAATATGCTTTCCTGGTTTTATCATGCACGGGTCAAACATTCTATTACCTTTTAATGGGCTCCTAAAGCTGTTATTTTTTATAATATTTGTTTTTCTGTTATTTCCCGGTCAAAGATAACAGCATACAGCCACATAGATCTGCTGGTGCGTGTTCCTGCTGAGCAAATGCCATTGAGATGAATAGAAATGTTAATAGTGGCTTTAATATTGAAGTCAGTGATCAGCACTGAAGCACTGTTGAATGTCATGCACAAACCTTATGTGGCTTCTTTCAAGTTCAAAGAAAATGATTTAAGCTTCTTGCACCCAAAGAGGGAGAGCTTTGAAAAGGATTTTCATTTGCTTGACTTGCATTTGGGAATTTGTGGCCTGTTTTCAGTGAACAGAAGCCCCTCCGCTGCTGGTCATTAATCTTTTATGTCTTGTAGCATCTTAATTCTAGAAAAAGAAAGTACAACGGGCCTGATGGATTTCTTGTTTACCTTTTCTCTTTTGTGGCTTTCTACTACCTCACATGTTGAAAAAGAATTCTCCGTAACCTCAGAGGTAATTATTACCTGATTTATAACTGAAGGACCTTCTGCTTCAACGGAACTCAATTAGTCTGCCGAAATACAATAGAGAAATTTCCCAGTATGACAAGTAATTAAACCAAGATGCATCCACGGAACCAAAATCAAAATCTCATTTGCTTTCTTTATCTTTCAGTGTCATGTGAATCTATTATCACAGCTCTTTATGAAAACATTGTTCTGGTTTTTAAAGAAATAGTCCGGCAAGAATTTAAAATGGTGCGAATGTCACAGCAGGTTTAAAAAACGAATAATATGCATTTTTACTTTACATCTTAAATGTAATAAATACTTGCAAATAGGGGTGCAACGGATCGCGGTTGATCCGTGATCCGTACGGATCACGACCCATGGTTCGGAACGCACGTGATCCGCGGATTAACTCATTTTTTAAACTTTTAGATTAATACAATTTTTTTTAACAACCGC
>JAUMHP010000044.1:11358344-11385267 GCA_032361065.1 Enteromius trimaculatus | reverse complement strand
CCTCCCCTTTTTGCTGATCCGAAAATTGATCCGATCCGTGACTCAAAATCCGTGATATGATCCGAACCGTGAGTTTTATGATCCGTTGCACCACTACTTGCAAATAATATAACGTTGAATGAAGGACTGGAGTGTAAGAGTAATACACATTCATGACTTTCCCAACAAACAAAAAGTGCACTTTGGGATGAATTAAATGTTAGTTTTTAAGTTTTAAATCAGTACGGGCCAGTTTGACGAACAGATTGCGCCAGCGTAAAACTTATTTTTGTATCTGAACTTATTGAACATGCATTTCAAGGAGTTTCCCTATCAGAAGCAAAATTGATTGGAGAAGAGTGTTAACATGAATCACGCAACAAGATTTCCCAACATTTGCACTAATTAAATTTGCGTCACTAGTGCCCGAAAAAGCTTAAAGAAATAGTTCACCCAAAAATGAAAATTACACCATAATATAATTTTTCCCTCAAGCCATCCTAAGTCTATATGACTTTCTTCTTTCAGACAAACATGGTTTTTTTTTTTGGTTTTTTTTATTAGCCAAGAAGCCAGAACTCGACTCTCGTGAGCGTGCAAACAGCCATTGCGGGAAGTCAGTTATTTAGGTTATAATTTTAAAAATAGAAATATTCTCATTAGGACTGTCAAATGATTACAATTTTTAATCAAATTAATCAGGATTTTCAGTGGATTAATCATGATTAATCACTATTTGCAACTACACCTGAATCCTGAAATGCATACCAAAAGATAAATAACAGGACACAGATACATAATTTTCATAATGTGTCTGTTTATTAACACATCCAAATAATGGTGGTTTAAATCAAGCTGAAACATACCATAATATTTGTCTTTGCAAAGTTTTCAATATGTTTATAAGAAAAAAATAGCAGAGCCTGTCAGGAAAAACTGTCTGACCCTTCTCACATTTTGTATAAGAAATACTAAATTTTGCCATGCAACAGAAGGCTTGCATGCAGATGCTAGATTAAACAGGTTATGCTTTGAGATCAAAGATAAAATAGACTCTGCACCAAAACTATCTTGTGCGGCACTGCCGCTTCTCTACGCGCTGCCTTTACCAAAGCATTCACAAAGCCGCTGTCAGCAAGACTCACTGTGACACTTGTAAGACGAATTGCGGCAACCATGTCGCGTGCACTGTCAGTTCCGATGGTTGTCCTTTTGCCCCCACTTACATGCCTCCGCAAAATGACGCTCCTCAGTTTTTTAATATAGTCAGCATAAAAGACTTCAGTACCCAGGTGTCACTGATGCAAAGTGCAGTTACTCCGAGGCAATTGTTTGTACCACTTTCCTGACACTGCGCATGCGTGAAATGCATTAAAAAAATTAACGTAATTAACGACAAAAAATAATTAACATCGTTAACGCATTATTTTTGACAGCCCTAATTCTCATAGAAATAAACTCATTTATCTGCTTTAGAGGACTTGTGATAATCCCCCTGAGGCATACAGGTTAGTTTCCCAACGCAGCTCTAGCGGATATATCTGATTTACAGAGCTTTAAAATCACGGCCACTATCCACCAGTATTACCAAGCTTGGCAGAGCCAGGATAAAAAACAAAAAAAGACTCGGACTGTGTTAGTCTGAAAGCTAGAATGGCTTTGGGGTGAGTAGGTTATGGCATAATTGTCATTTTTGGGTGAACTATTCCTTTAAACTGTTTTGCGCTTAACATGGATGCAATTTGTTGCTATGAGAGGCATCGCAAAGAACAGAGAGTGTGTGATAGAAGGGAGAGAACATTTCCACACATATTCATTCATTTGAAAAGAACACATTATCGGGACATGTTATTTTTCATTTGTGTCAGGAAATAAAAGATGACTTGGAACCCTCATCTAGGAGTCCAGCTGTCAAACCTGTTGCAACCCTTTATTTTTTGGACTCCGGTTCTTTTCAGTGTTCTGTGGCTTATTTATTTCTTGTTTTATTGACGAATACACTAATTCTTGGTATATTGTGTTGGTCGATATCTAAATGAGATGTCGCGTCTGTATTGTTTAATTGAGGCATTGTTAGTAATTCACTCGCACAAATTTCCACACCCATCTGAGCTGTTTTGGAATTGTTCTCTCTCTCTAATTTGCCCTGTTCCCTTAGCTTTAATGGTCTTTGCATGTGCTTTAAAGGTGCGTGCATTAAACCCCTCCTCTTCTTGCTGATTGGTTGGCCGAAGTTTGTTATTGTATTGGTGCACATCCTGTGCCCATAGTGTTTGTTTTGGTATTGCAGCCTCTGTGTTGTCTTTCGAGAGCGGGTTTTTCCCCAGTGTATTCAGAGGGCAGACAGCAAGACGATCAAGGGGTGATGCATACGGTTTGAGATAAAAATGAAATCGAGCTAAAATCCTGCAACATCACATAGAGCACCTTTAATTAAACACTCATTTTGATGTATTGTCTAACATACTAAACACAAGTATTTAAAAATTTAACTATAGTGTGTGTGTGTGTGTGTATAGTTGATTGTTTTAACATGCAATGTTAATATATTTCAAATTTACTAAATTGCAACGTCAACATTACATGTGTGGTAGCAAATATATGTAAATGTAAGTTTATTACATTATGGAGTACACTTTAATCATATTTAAGAGACAATATAAATTATGTTGAGATTATGTACATATAACAATAGACTTACTAAAAGTCCTGCTTAAGTGGGTAAAGAAAAAAAACAGCTAATTGCACTGAATATGAATTTAAACTATAACACACTTGCATGTGAATTCCATTAAACATGCAATTAAGTGCCTAAAAACGTTTAATTAATTTTTGTAGCAGCCATACAGAATGCTGTTATTGTACTTGTGTGGTGCTCAGCGGCATCTGCTTTCATTGTACAGAAAAGCATGAACATTCTTCAAAATTACTACTTTTCTGTTCCACTGATGAATTTCGGGTTATAAAATTAGTTATAAAATCTTGGTGCCACATGTCCTTTAATAGCTGCTCATTCATGATGCACTTGACTGAACCGACAGAAGAAAAACTGGAGAAAGAATTCTATTAGGCGCAGGTTTTTAATCAGAGCTTACGCAGCTGAAAAGAGCTTTGAATTCATGCTTTACAAAAGGTCCTCGGGGGTTACAATTACACAGAGAAGGTTAGTTTAATAACACCCATGAGCTATACAGGACAGATTAAATTTGTTTGCTTGTTGAAAATACATTGTATATACATGAGTGGTCCCATTAGGCCGTGGCTTTAAAATTAGATGTCCTGTCAGCCTTCATATTACTAAGTAATCAATATAATGTAACTGAAACCGTGAACAAGGATGAAAAAAAAAATTCTGATTAATGCTGATATTTCCTTTAGATGTAGCTGGGCATTAATAAACCAGCCTTTGTGTGGGTTCATTATCTACGTTGTGTAGCATATGTTTGTCACTGTAGGACTGAGTGCGTTAATGGATTCACATTTTCCATTGCATGATGGGAAACAATCTTAAAGCAGGGGTAAAATGAACTGTAATCACTGCAGGCCGCATTCTGTCTATATGATTCATTGTGATCTTCTGCGGTTCTTTCAACCTGTTTAGTTTTTAATATCCTCTCTGCCTGGAGAAGGAAAAAACATTTTCCACTACGTCCACCTCAGGAACGACCCTAATGTGACGGATTCGGGCATATTTAATGGTGACAGATGGGTGACAATGTAGACCTCGACTAACCTTTAAAGTTGGATGATGAATATGCGGAGAGTTGAACGGATCGCCTTTTATCTTGGCCAAATGAGGGCTCTATGTTCAATAACTTCTGCCTTATGAAGATTAAATCGCCGTGCATGACGGTGCTAATGTTTTCTGGGTTTAATAATGTCACATCATTTGTATGAAGATACATAAAAATGAAGATTGATCATTACAGTCTCATTCTGCGTGTATTTCATTCCGTAGCCTTACAGCAAAAACATCTGCTAGCCAAATATGAGCAGCCCATATAATGTAACACATCATTAACCGAAAGTCAGCGGGAGTTAAAGGGGAAAATGTTATCTTAGCAGGAATGCCTTTTTATATTGCATAAAATGGACTACAATGTCCATTTTAATGTACTTTCTAATGTACTTTTATTTGGCCTACGCAACAAAGCCTGCTTCAAATACTTTTTTAAAGAATTTATGCTTACTAAAAAACACCCAAAATCTTAATTAACTAAAGAAATGAGAAGAATGTGCCTGTAGCAAGATGCTTCTTTGTTTTATGGCACCTTCAAAGTCAAATGACCACTAAATGGAAGTAAAAGTGTGTTCAGCTTCATCCAGAACACAAGATAAGATGAATGTGTATCTTCCGATGTTTTATTATGCTGGTTGTTGCGAATATTTCTTTCTACAGCAGCTCCTTTACACGCTCCTCTGGTAGTGTGTGATCCACAGTCAGTGTTAGAAGCCAATTTTTTAACTTTGAAACCATTTACAAAGTTGGCAAGCGTATGATAGCTAGTGTTTGAAAACATGATCAGATAGCCGGTTGAGTGGTGTATTCCAGCTGGATTTATTTCATAACCCACAGAGAAAAATTCCCAAGTCCAATCACGTACTAATAAATCTAGCCACTAAAACGAAAGTAACAGCACACCTGTTTTCAACAATCAACACGATTTAAAGATTCACTCACGTCTAAGTCACAAGTAATGCTCTGAAGCATTTGTTCAAATACTTTTCCTTAGCAGCTAACACTAATTATTACACATTGACACCTCAACTACAACTCTACCTTACAATTTAAAGAAGGGCACATCAAAGCAATGTGATATCCAGCTAATTGCTGCAATTAGGCAGATGGTAGACCTTCTGGAACAAGAGTTTTCTCCAGCAATATACTTTAAACATTCACCTAACATACTGTATGCTTTTCGTATCCGCAGACCTGAGAGTAATTGTGGAAATCAGCTTGACAGACAACCCAATTTAGCCATCAGGTATCAATCAGTCTGAGGTAGAGGCGGCCTGGGATTTCCCGCCAGGTGCAACAGAAGCTAATTTGTGTGATCTTTGGGTCCACGGCAGTTCTAGCAACAAGGCCACACCGGGCTACAAAAGTAACTTTATATGACAAACCGCCAACTTCTACTCAAACACAAATTGGCTTGCACCAAACGGGCTGTCCATCAAAAGACGGAGAGAATACGGTGGGCCGACCCAGAGGATTTGAACTAAGCTTGGAATCGCAAACAACAACAAAAAAAAAGGTCCATTGATATTCCACCTGCAAGTTGTTCTTCGAAAGTGTTTTGGATGCTGACTTTGTACGAGTGAAAGATCTACCCTTCTATTTGATCCGTCAAGGCTGTCGCAAGAAGAATGGAATGTAGACGCACATTCAGTGTTATTTCCCCAGAGGGGCGTTTATTGTGTGAGACAGCGGCTAAGGTTGAATAGGTAAATATCTTGTCGTGGATTGCAATGTGCTTTGGGATCCAAGGTGAATTATTCGGGTGTTCTTTGGTGAAGTGCTCTGGTCAAGGCAAGTGACATGTTTTCCTCTTTAGACAAGTTGGGGGCGGTCTTGTAGAGTTAGTCAACTCAATCCCAGTTGCTTCCTGCGATGAAATGCGTTGACTTCAGGTGATGGCGTGCTTGTTAATCATTGCCTGGATGCCCTTACAGGCCCGACAGCCACTTTCACAACTCATCTAGTTCTTCTGAGGCTCTCTTGTTCAGAGCTTGTACCAAGAGCTGTTCTAGCTGCGAGGTAATTGGAACGAGCAAAGAGCTGCCTCTTAGCTAAGTGTCGCTCTTCTGTTGCTCTGTAAACAATTGTCTCGTTGGATTCACCATGACTAATGATTATGGAGTCCTGCTGTGACTAAGTGGCTCACAAGAATGCTTTTGAGTCTCGGCTTCTGTTCCCAGATCAGCTCTCTTTAATACACGATAAGGTTTAGATGGCTAACATAAGAGGAAATGCTTTCTTAAGAGCGCCGAGAAATAACAGTGAACATGATAAACAGTGGCAAGTGAGTGTGCTTTGCTCAATCACGGCGAATCTACTTTGCTCGGATGCACTGAGCTCTGTTTGTATGCTAACAGCGTGTTTGCCAACAGTTAGTGGCAAGATGAATGAATTTGCACATTCGCTAATTGGTGTGTGCTAATTAGCGGTTCTTGCTAAAGGAAGCATTGTTGTTGGGTCAGTGGAAAACAAGGTCCAAGCTATTGGAGCTGACAGCTTCACGGGCAGCAATCCTGTCAGCATAAAAACATGATCAAGAGTAAAGGTATGAATTTTTCACACGTTAAAAATAATATACAACCTTACAGTGTCAGTCACGTCATCAAAAATTCCAGAGCAGGTTATATTTTCTGCATTTTTCACATTCATAGCAAGGATTTTTGCTTTGCTTGGTGTTTTGACAATTTAGAGCCATCCAGAATGTGTGTCTATACCTTTTACCAGTGGTTCTCAACCATTTTTTTTCCCACTGTGCCGTACTCGTCCAAGTGCAAGTCTCATGGACTTAATAATATTGATAGATAATCAAAATATAATCATATATTTTTAAAATCAAAAATCATCCTTACTGCTTAAAGACTCCATTTATTACTGTTAACTGATTCAATATGCATCAAACTGAGTGTGCAAGGTTTCTGTACGTGACAAATTTTTACGACAAATAAAAAAAAAAATGCATGTGAAAATTCAGCGTGCAAGAACCTTAACTCCAACAATTTTATAGCCAAATGGAACCATGAAGTATGATTTCTTGATAATGAGTGTTGTGATGAAGCTGCAAAAGAAATTGGAGCCTGACCTTCACATCGCAGCTAGACGAGCATACATCTCGCTAGCAAAGTGCCTCGATGCCACGACCATCCATTCAGTCTGATTGCCAAGACTACGGATACATAAAACTTGACAAAGAGGATTCATGAACCATCTGCTCAAATTTGTACTTAAAACGGCCACTGGTGCTACAAAAATCCCTAAAAGCAGACTGCCCGTTTGCATCAGGAAGCATGAGACAAATCTCAGCTCAAGCAAACCGAGCCAGCGCATTGTTTTGAGCTCGTTCTCCCTTTAAAGTCATTGATGAAAGAGAACGCGCACAAGTGGAAAACGGTTTTGGGAATCAAAGGAATGCCTCCATCACGTCAGTCTTCCCCTCAGGATGTCATACACCAGCTACTGCGAATGAGGGGGGGATGCTAGGACATTTTTCAGCCGTGTAACTCCAGGGTGTTGTTTATGGACTTCAAAGTGAAGCATACAGAGCAGCCTGAGGTAAATTAATGGCTGTCCAATCTCCCAACTTTGATTTGACAGGCGTTTCCACTCTGCCCTACCCGTGCACTCGAGGGCGATATCACTTTGACAAACCCTTCATCTAATGAGAAGCTACAGAAGAGACAGAAAATGAGAGACAGGAAAAGTCTGTCCATTTGTGGACTGTTTAACTGCTTTTCCTCCCAGGCGTTTTTATAAAGCACCCAACCTTTTAAAGTTCCGGTCTATTGTAATTCCGTCCTTACCCAGAACAAATGAATGAAAGCGCCACTTTCCAAGGTCTTCTTATTCCACACGAGGATTCATATCCAAATGACAGAGTGCTCCAGTTACTGTCAATTACCATTATCTCTCCAACCAGGCACACGCTGAGCCTACAACTAAAACAGATGATAAGAACGGACTTAAAAATGCATTCCGCATTTCTGAATGACCCTATTACACGAGGGACTACAAACGCAGAAAGGAATTTGGATTCCACTGCGACAGAATATTGGGATAAAAGAGCAAGTCAAGAAACCATAAATGGGAGGAGAACAGCATCATCATAAAACACAAATATTGCAAAACCAGACTGTGCAAGACAAGTGGCATAACATTAGCTTGGCTTTCTGGAATACTTCATTATGACTGGCCATTTACATTTACAAAGAGCCCTGAATAATGACCACTAAACATTGGGCCTGATTCACTTATACAGAAATCTTCATACAAATGTGTTTAAGAAAAAAAAGTTTGTTAAGTTAGTAAAAATGTAGGAACAACTGCCTCACATATCTGCAAACATTACTTAATCTAGCTATATATATATAGAGAGAGAGAGAGAGAGAGAGAGAGAGAGAGAGAGAGAGTAAGAAAATGTGCATTAAAGCTCAAGCTGCAAAGTTCTTCTGTATGAAAATGCAGATGTAACACTAGGTCTGTAATCTAGGACACTTGCTGTAGCTGGAGGATCTCAGACGAGCGTGTCTTGAGAGAATGTCATTATGTTTGCTGAGAGAGACGGAAAAGGTTGTGTGGAAAGCCCTCATACAGAGATGGTTTCAGCGAGTTAATGCAAATTACTGCAGAATGCTCCAAATTCATTAACATTAGAACGAGGTTACGAACAAATTATGCATGTATGGACATGTTGTGAATCACAAAGAAATTTTCAGAGTTCCCCTGTGCATATAAATGCAAATAATCCATGCAGTTGTTAGCAAATGAGACCCGTTCTTCCAAATCTTTTATTTGGTTTGTAGCTGTGCAAGTTCATACATTTTCTCGAACTCAACAGCGTACTACGGATCGAGTGGTTGAGAGCTGATCGAGTAAAGTTCTTTGTTCTGCTCTCTACTCCGGTTTGCTTCTTTGAAGCTTTAGTAACCTTTGATTATCTTAAGCCTTTTTATCCACTCATATATGTCAGCAAACCGCTGGCGCACCTGTTGCGCCGAGCGTCATAGTCAAAAGCAAATTAAAGCAGGTGAGTCCGATGAGCTACACGCAGGAAATTGATTTTCTCCTCAGAAGAACTAAAGCCTCCACTAAGTCAAACGAGATGTTTCGGAGGGAAAGCGATGCCGGTGGAAAGAGCAGATTTTTCTGGTTGCTTAAAGTAATCTCTTATTGGACAGGCTACGTAATCCACACATCTGCTATTCTAGAGAACACTGAGCAAGCATATGTAAAGCAGCCGTGGTTTAATGATTTATCGTCCCTCGTATTCAATAAATCATAGGCTCTTAAGTGGAAAGCCATGAGGGAGTTCTGAGTCAGAACATGATCCAGCAGATGTTTTCTAATGGTGGGTCACGGGTCTGTTCTGATTGTGCCGTGGTAGGGAAAAAACAAGCCTGAATAAAAATGCAGCTGGCCATATTGTGCACCTATATATCTAATTTCCCCTACAGGATTTTGTGGTGTGGAGTCTTTGACTTGTACCTGGAATTTGAAGTTGGCCTTTTTCAGTTTAGTTCCATCCATCTATCGTTGTGTCATCCTATCTATCTATCTATCTATCTATCTATCTAAAAAATTAAAAAAATAGTGAATTTATTTGGCTTGTGCTATTAGGCACTAATCAGAAGGCAATGAAGTTTAGACGTGCTCTTTAATTGCCTCGCGATATCAATATGTTTATGCAAGCAGACTCTGCTCTGGAAAATTAACTGTCAGCTTGTTTGCTGATGTACGTAAATAAACAAGAAATGGATGCGAAGACAATTTGTTTTCAGTCCTTTCATCCTGTTACGGGGTAACTGTCAAAACAGATAAAAGAAAATGCAAAAAAGTTTGCCGAGTGAGGGGAACAAGGATGAAATGAGAATGACATCATATTATAAGAGACCCTGTTTTGCTGCCTTGATAGCAGCAACACGTAGAATGTTGGGATGAAAGACGCCTCTCAAATTTTACATCCAGAGCTCTGCTTGCTTCTCTATAGGAGATACACTATAAAGTAGCCCAGCCGTGAAATTACGAGGCTGTTTCCATATAGCGCTCCGTTGCTTCATGGTTACCCTCTAATGTAGCAAAGACTAATGAGTGGTGTTTGTTAAAGACTAGGATCACTATTATCATTGCTCGCTCATTGAAAAAAGCCACATATCCAGGACCATTCCTGGATCGTTTCTGCAGGAAGGTTTCTTAAACATTTCGGTCATGCTTTAGGAACTCAATGAGCACAAGATGGAAAACAAAAGAGATGCCGCATCTTTCTGAAATGTGCCGCTATTAGTGAGACTTGTAAAGAGATTTACAGTAAAATATTTATGGATATACACCTTTATTTTATTTTCCTAGTTATGACTTTATATATATATATATATATATCTTGTTTTTGTTTTTTTTGCATTGATTTAAATTGGATAATCTCATATTATATTGATATTTATACAAAATTGGGAATGCCAGTTATTGGGAACTCCTGCATTAGAGGAAATAATATGAATTTGAAATGTGTTTGTGTTAATATGACAAAAGACAAAAGCCTCCCAAAGACAGTAATCCATGGTTTAAAAACCCTCTTAAAATTAAAATAACAATTAAAGGGATTGTTCATCAAATAAAATGTTTATCTGCTTGCCACCAGGGCATCCAAGATGTAGGTTTCTTTACTGGAACACAAAGATTTTTAACTCAAACCATTGCAGTCTGTCACTCATATAATGAAAGTCAATGGGTACCAAATGTTCCAAAGCTAAACTGAACAGTATTTATGATTTTTTCTACCTCTTAAGATGGCTGTACATGGTGCGAATTCGGACGGTCAGAAGACTGTATGGCCATGCACACGTCACGAGTGGCATTGCTTATGGACGCAGTGGTACACGGGACGATTTTGAAACCTGCCAATTTCCGAGGCAATCACATTCACAAAGTTCCTTGCCAAAAACATGGACTCTGAGGAAGAGATCCTTTTCTTTGTGGCAGCAATGGCTTGCGAAAAAACAAAAAAGAAAAGGAAACGAAGGGCACGGCAAAGAGTTTGGCTGAAGGGCAGAGGATCAAATCAATATTGACAGTTCCTTTTTTATATTTTAAATGCTGCTCGATATATCATACAGCGCTTGCTGTTCTTGCCAGACTTCAGCTAGTTTGTCATCTTTCTCGACAGTCCAAATTCTCCGTTGCGCTGCCATCTTCATCTTTCTTCTTCTTTGGTTTTCTTTTTTAGCTTCTGATTGGTCATTTCCAGTTTGCTCAACAAATCGGCTCGTTCAAAAGCACACACGTCACACATTCAACCGACAGCTCCCGAAGTTTTTTGACATGTTTAAAAATGATCGTGAGGTCGGGAAGTGCTTGTAAGGCACTCTGCTCGTCTCGTAATTTCTCACCCACCATACGAGCCCCGACTGTACGAGAAGAGACGTTTTCCTCCGATAACCAAAAAATCGCCTGCGAGCTCGTAAATCGCAATGTGTATGCCCGCCTTTATACATCACAATCTCTCCTCAGCTCATTCACAATGTCCGGCACATAAAATATATATGTAGATCCTTATGTATCGCGGCCCATAGAAACGGTCACTAATGAGGCACTTATATTTCGGACGGTGACACATGCCGGATGTGAATGATCTGAGGACAGTCGGAGGTTGTGGTGTACAAGACTGTACAAATACAGTTCAGTTTTGGACAGACCAATTGTTTCTTGTCTTAACAACTCAATGTATTGCCACAAGCCATACCGTTTAATTTGGTTTCGACTGTGTATGTTTTTTTGTTGTTTTTGTTGTTGTTTTTTTTCAAATATCAAAGCTTTGGAACATTTGGTGCCCATTGACTTCCATTATATGACTGACAGACCACAACGGTTTGAGTTCTACTGAAGAAACATCAAGTCACATGTCCTGCGGGTAAGCAGGTAAACATTGAATTTTCATTTTTTTGAGTGAACTGTCCCTTTAATGTGTTCAACAGTAGTGGCTGCAATGTTGAAAAACTTCTTAAACCTGAATCCAGTGGTCAAATGCTGTGTAGGCTCCTGGCTAGTGACAGGTCTTTGTTAAAGTGCCCCTATCAATGCATTTCCAGTACAGCGAATGTAAAGTAACAAGTCTGATTCTGAGTATTTTTAAATGAAATCTATTCTAATTGCACATAGTTAATTTTTGCTGTCTGAGTATTTCTTGCTAGATAATGTGTGATCAGTTACTACCCATCTTGACTACAATGTGACATCGTGACTCAAAAATTATATCTAGATAATTGTAACCAGATAATTGTATTGGTTCTAAAATTTGTAAAGAGCGACAGGAAGCAGATACGACGGCAGCTCAGTAGTGCACAACACAACGGAATTAGCAAAACACAACAGAAACAAGCAACAATACAATGAAATAAGTGCAGTAAACACAATAAAATTAGCACAACACAAAGTAAACAAGCCGCAACATGACAAATTTAGCAGAAAACAATGGAAACAAGCCTCAACACAATGTAAATGTGTCGCAACACAACAAATTTAGCAGAAGACAATATGGAAACAATCCTCAACACAACGGCATTAGCGCAACACAAAGTAAACAATAATAGTAATAATGTAATCGCTTGTGTACAAAATCAGTGTGCTCTCAGTCTTTATGGAAGCATTGCTAGTAATAATAGTATACTTGTAGCCTGTGAACATCTACAGTTATGTAACGATCTCTGATAAGGTCGGCCTCAAAAAACAACTGCAGGAAGAAAAAAAAAAAAGATAATGCATACTGGCTATCGCCAGAAACAAATGACGGGAGCTGTTGGCATGCTGCAGGCTGGCACATCACATGTCAGTGTTTCCAGACACCAGTGTATAAACAGCTTCACTGTTGCTTGACTGTAACAAACGCTTTAGCCGACAAACAGAACAAATGACTGTCAATGATCCAGTTGTATTCGAGTGACCGAACCAGAACAAGGCCGACACGTCAGGCTGATCTGGAGACGTGACCCTCGGCCTGCCCACGGCCAAGAAGTTCATCCGACCTTTCTGCAAGAATGTGATAACTGTGGATTTAAAAGCTCAGTGGCACGTGTAGTGAGGCTGTCAAGCAAGATACTAACGGATGGCTGTTCAGCATTCGCAAACAGTTATTTTTCTGTTGATTTGTTGTTGTGCCGTTTTGTTTTCCTGTGACAAATGCCATGAATTTTCCTCCAGGGATAAATAAAGAATGCCTGTCTGTTTTTCTTTATAGTCGTTTCAACAACAAAGCCTTTTATTTCAGTCCGATGACTGCAGCGTTATACTTTTTAGCTGTGTATCATAACCGTGCCAACATTTTATCATTATCCTTGTTCCAGAATACAGCAAATGGATTGTACACTAGTTTAAATTCTGCTTCTTGTATGTTTCAGGCATAAGCTATAAATGTGAAATTAGGTTTTGAATATACAAATATATGTATATATCCCAATGTTCCAGCACAGTTGGTTTCATTTATGAGGATTATGGATTTGGGTTCCCAGTATGTTTAGAGGAACAGAGAGATTAGCTGTTTCATTTCACACACACACACACACACACACACACTTTCCACTCCACAACATCATCACAGTCAGATGCACACTCCATCCAAGAGCAAGGGAAAGAAAACTGAGCTCAGATCTTATTATAAATTAATGGCAGCTTCCTTATACATCCATATGCATGCCATCAATATATCATATGAGTTACCTATTCCCTTTGAACTGTTTTACCTACAGACAAAGGTTCAGCCTTTTGATTGGAAGAGGAACCGAGCTTTGGCTTTTTAACGATGAGGTGAAACTAGCTTTCGGGGAAGGAAAAAAATAAGTCAGTGTGAGGGTCATTTCAGGAAATAAACAATCCTACCATTCCATAAATAATGAAAAAAGATGATTCTTTAATTGCCATGTGAAAATATAGTTCGCTATTTTAATTACTTATTGATTATACTAATGCATTGAAATAGGAGGCACAAATGAGTGTGCTAGGGTGGACTACTAATGAGAATGCAGACGCGATATTAGAACGAAGTGTCACAGTGCCCTCTAGCGGTGCGACTCTTGAACACCTCGTCTCATAGTTCAACTTTCTCTCAAGACAGGTGCTTTATACAATATAAAACAAGTCATATGTTTCATTTAGAAGTGCTGTTGATGTAGAACTTGATAAATGTTACAAAAGGGAGCGTGAATATAATACCTCACTGACTGCGGTAGAGACGACGAGACCTGGTGGAAACGAAGCGCGCGACAATAGTTGTTGGTTTTTCACGCGGGACTTAGTTAATATTTGAAATGTAGCGTCTCTGAGATTTGAGTGACATTTGCGGGGAAGAAAACTCTGGCAGGCTGACAGCATCCATGAATATGAGCACGCATCAAAGATTCATTTGCATCGCTTCGAGAAAATGCTTTGTGGACCTTCAAGCATTCTCAAAAATACGAGTGACATATAGCCGCCAGTGTTTTTATTATTTTACTAAGGTTTCTCCTCCCTGTAACCTCAACATGTCCTAAAAATTCATTGAGGCAGATTTTTAAAAGAGAAAGTGGTGCAATGAATCTGTCTGGAGGCTATGGGATGATGGGACATGTCTTTTTCACATTATGACTGCAAAGTAAACAAATGAAGGGATCTGAATTCTTTTTGTATGCGCCTGTAGGCTATATTAAAACCTATGGTATGGGTGTTGCATAGCTTATATCAGATGACAGGTTCATGTTCCCAGCGTTAGTCTTAAAAGCATCTTAGATGAGCACACACTGATGAAATTCATTTGTGCACGGTTGCTTTTGGTCTTGATTTGATCTTAACTGTCAGATTAAAGGCTCGGTTAACAAGCTATAATGGCTAAAAGGCTGATTATGAAGTAATGTCTTATAGCTGGCAGATGACACTACAGCAAAATAATGTGCTGCTGCTGTAAAGATACGGAGAGTAGTAAAGGCAGACTCATATAAAGCTGCAAATAGGAGGTTGCACAACCATTGCATGATCAGAATTTTTCAAAAATTCAATGATGAAATGGTAAAAAGACATAATATAACACATTAAACATACACACACACACATATATATATATATATATGTAATAGCAATTGAGTCAAAAGGTGTTGGCACAAAATTTGTTTCATAAATCTTTATTAGAAAATGTTTAAAAATGCAAGATACATATAGAGCATCCACCAAAGCACAAGGGTAAGAAAATCAATTCATGACAAAATATATGATGCACTTGTTTCACCCATTGCTCATCCATACACACACAATGTTTTGGTTTAAGTTTGGTCTGATTACAATTCCTGCAAATATAAAGAGAGTGCAGTAAATTACATACCTCAAGCCTGAAAACATCTGGTTTCAGCAATTAAGTTCTGACTGCAGTTCATTTGTAGAACATCTGGCAGATATGCTGTTAGAAAAGGGAACAACATTAGTGTGAAACTTTCAAGTTCTTTTGACATGCTGCATTTTTTTTTTTTTTTTGCACAATTCTAACGATGTAACTACATCTCGCAGAAACAACTGGATCGATCCGTTTAAATGTTTTCAGATGCCCTCCGCAGCAACATTTTAATCAACTAATTAACATAAGTGTCTGTGCTATTTCAAAAAGCAGAATTCTTTCACAAGTAAACTAGATGTTGATTAAATATGTTGAAAGGAATATTGCACAACATTCACAACTACCAGAGTGCGCAAATGAATCGCCATGCTGCTTTTTTTACCAGCTACACATCAGTATCCATTGTAGTAGAGCTTGGGTGTGAAAAGTGGGATTATATTATTTAATAATAAAAATAAAAAAAACAGCATGGAGGCTGATGTTTGTGCCAGGTTGCCATTAGAGAGAAACAAGTCGGAACACGTTTTTTAATATTGACTGAAAAGTGGGTCCCTAGTAACCAGATCTAACACCAACCACCTTCTTACTGCCAATCAGCTACAATTTCAACAACAATAATGAAACCAAGAACATTAAAAACAAGTGGCAGAAAGACTTTCAATTGTACTGTAAAGCAGAAGAGCCTCAAAGTAATCATTTATTATATGCCTCACTTCAAAATAAGACAAGAGTCAATGCAGCAGAAAACTCTGCAGAAGAGCATTTCCTTCCAGAGGAGGAACAAAAAGTAAAGGAGTGTCTCAAGAGCTACAACTCAGAAACACACTTCAGTGCAGCACCTAACTCAAATGAACATGAAACCTATACATCGGCATATACATATATTAAATTATTACAAACATTTCTAGTAATTGATACAATGTGTACAAAATCTCTGCAAGTCCGCAAGTAGTTGTTTTAATTCTAAGCCCTTGAACTCAACCCTTAAAACACAGATCTGTGTATCTACCCAGCATGTGAGTGAAACCTCGCTTGTTGTATTATAAATAAAAGTATTAATTAATAAGAAACGCATCACAAATATTGAATTTGAACTCAAAAGTTTTATAACTGTAAGACAAGGCAACATAAGTATCTCAAACTTCATGTGAGAGGAGAAGAGGTATTTCTGCTGTGCCTCAGCTCACGTAGGTCAACACGACTGACTGGATGGGCTCTCGGCACACCGGACACAACTTGTTCCGGTTCTTAAGTTTCTTGGCGCAAGTGTAGCAAGCCATAAGGTGTCCAGTTCTTCCGTGGACAATGCAGCCGTTCTTGGGGCGACTTTGACAGATGACGCAGGGCTCAAGGCAAGTGGCGGGCAGGCAGGCCTCCAGGCTGTTGTAGCGCTCTAGCTCAGGGGTCTCTTCCTGGCTGCTGCCCCCACCGGAAGAGGTTGAGGGCTGCGATGAAGGGGTCTGAGATTCGGTCATGGAGCCGGAGGCAGTAGAGGAGAGAAGTTCGTCTTTAGAGGCGATGGGAGATTGTGAGCATTTGCCGTCGGGTACATCCACTCCTTCATCTGTTTCCGGAAGAGGGCTTGAGGGTTTGGAAGGAAGCAGCTTGACATCTGAGGCTGAGCTGGGGGTTGTGGTAACGCTGGTGTCTTCTGTGATGGAGGTGTCTTCCCTGTTTGAGTGTATTTCTGGAAGCCAACCGGGTCGGACGGTCCAGCAGCTTTTGCAATGCCGAGGAAGAGGAGGGTTGAGCTCGTTGCATTCGGTGCACTTCCAGTAGTCCTGAGTGAACACATTGTTATCTTAGATTATTACATTCTTCTTGTTTTCGAAATAAAATGTAGGTCAGAGAAAGGATAGAAATGGGCTAAAAAAAAATTGGGTTTGGTGCACTATAAGAAATATATAAATAAAAGTTTAAAATATGGTCCCATTAAAGTCACCATGGCATGTCATTTCTTAATACACATTCCTGGTCATGTCATGCACAATTAATCAGTGGACAAAGTTCAGAAGAAAAAAAAAAAAATGTCATCATGATCTTTCAACAAAATGTAATAACTTGCAGAATTTCTGAAACGGCTGCCCTTTTTGGCAGACTCACAAATGCTTTTTCTTTCACCCCCACCTTTCCACAATCCAATATAATCCTGATAGATAAAGAAAGGTTCTCTAGTTTGTGTTTTTTGCTTCACTTCGAAAAACATCAGGAACCAAAATGTTACGTACTGCCTTCGTTATCTCTGTATCCTCATCAAACGAATCTTCATCCTCAGCAAAGATTGTGACTTCATACACCTGCATAAGCAAATACAGATGAGTTCAGGACTGTTAAACAGGTTTGGTCAGTTAGGTCATCATATAATCTCTCTCTGAATAGAACAGGAGTTTGAGTTGAAACCTCGTTCTCTCCTGGCAATGAATCCTCATCATTCTCACTGTAGGCGTCAGAGTCTATGGACTCCACCTCAAACTCCACGCTAAAGTTATCCGAGTCGGAGTCGGAGTCTGCACTTTCCTCACTGCCCTCACTGTGAGAGATACCTACATCCTGTAAAATAAACAAAACACTGGTTAAAAAGGGCCCAGAGACAGCGCAAAGTAGTTATAGTCTCTGGTAAACCAACACACTTCGAAATATATTTAAAGCTCCCACTCACAGAGTTGCTTTGTGCGTCCGAAGACTCGCTGTTCCCCCTCTCCCGGTGCAGGCCGCCAATCACACACCAAGACAGGCTGTCATCAAATGTCAGGGAGAAGCTGTCTGACTTGTGCCGCTTCCTGCGTTCTCTGGGCTCGTCTTCGGCTGAAGTGCTCTCTATAGAAAGCACAAAACAAGTTTAGCACTAAAAAGTATTTTTATGAACCATGGACATGTCCCCTTGCATGTCTGTCAAGAGGGTTTTTACATTAAGTGAACCACACTGCTCTGCAAGCTTTACAAACATTTCCGTTTCTTTTTTATCATGTTAAACAAAAGCTTTAGTGTATACTGCATGTTGCATTAGGGTAAATCAGTTTTTTTGCTGATGTTCCTGTTATATGCACTCAACTTTGGACACTTATGAGCCAAGCAGGAGCAATGCTCAGAGCAATAACCCTGTTTTAATGGTGCATCTAGCGCAGCTTGCTCAACAAACTGCCTTTGTGTGCATAGCTGACTTTTTAAAATGGGCCATTGAAGAGTAGCAGTCATCTGAGCACATTCTGCACAGCCTCCAGATCTCAGTGTTCTTTTGAGATGTTTACAGTGACAGAGAGAGCAGTCATTATGGCACCACATGTTTTACCCACATACCTTCCCTGCTCAGTGGTTGCAAGGTTTGTTTACAGCTAGATCAAACAGAGCATTTTTTTTTTAAATTAACACATTAGTTTGACTGTAACTGTATCAGCCTAGGCTGGGGGGAAAAAATGGACAAGCCCTTCCTGCTCAAACAGGAACTACGTCAAAAGCAGAATAAACAGCTCTATCTGAAATCCCATCTAACCCAGCTGACGAAGCGAGCGCTTTCAACAGGACACAGCTGCTCTGTGGTGTGTGTGCTTACCAGGATCACTGCTTCTCCTCCTCCTGCGCTGCTGTTGTGAGGTAGATGAGTGAGAGTCTGAATCAGTGTCCTAGAACAGACAGTGGGGTTTCAGTCATGCTTCAATCTCAAACACAGCAGGGGCTCTATAAAACCCATTCAAGCGCAAACACAGCACTACCAGGGCAACTCTCTGGAATGGGTCAATACTCTGTGGTTTTAAGTGTGTGAGCATAAAAGAACGTTTACCCCGGGCCCTCGATCTGGTTCACTTTGACTTCTGGGTTCAGAGAAGGTAGAGTGAGTATCTGTAACAGGAAACAAAGACAGTTTTAACACAAACATAGATAAGAATATTTTGGACAGGGAAAAAAGGTTCATGATCATTGTACCTGGATTTTTCACTGTCACAAGGTTTCTGTTGATCATTGCAAAGAGAGCTCTGAGAAAATAAAAAAAAATACAAATGAAACATTTTCATACAGAAAATTTCACTTTCAATTCTCAAAAACAACAACAACAAACAAAACAGGTACACTTTTATTTTGTTTGTTTGTTTTTTATCTACACTGGCCCACTATTTGAATTCATATATCTTCTGCAGATACTTCATATTTTAAACAGGTGACAACAGACCCTTTCAGAGCGAGTAGGTCAAATAAGAAAGCTGCACCTGTTGCTTTAAAGCCCTGCCCTAATATTCCCAGAGGTCATTGGTACTACAGCTGCTCTGCTTTAGAGAAACTAGAGTCAATACATACCGGGGCTCTTTGACCGAGAAACTTTTGACCCCTAGAACGGCACCAAGAGCATCCTCTCCACAGTGAACGATGTGTTGCTGCTGCTTGTCGTATAACTCCTTGCTCATTATATACTTTCCCAAATAAAACATAACCTAAAATCACAGAAAGAGAATTTGTGAGATCAACAGGGAAACCATTCCCTGAAACAGACTGTGTTGACAGAAAGAAGGGTAAAGATGTGGTGATATAAATACTCAGTATAGATGAGTAATACATTCCTGTTAGTCAGACAACCACAACTTCCTATAACAAAAATGACTCACACAATCACAACAAAAAGTTGAAAATATTTCAAACAACATCAAATATTAAAAGTGAAATGGCATGCAAAATGATTTATATTGTTGCACATGATTAATGAAAATTAACTTTGTATCTATTTAATTAGCTACAGACATGCTGTCAGTGCATTTTATAAATGGTTGCTAAGGTGTTGGTGGTGGTTTCTAACTAGCCTAAGCTAATCCTAAATTACTCATATACCATTTTTTTTACAATTTTTTTTTTTTTTGGAAAACACAAAACTGAACAAATCTTGCCTTAGCAAACACAACAGAAATGTCACTGAACAAAGGCAGCAACTAAATATAATTCAACACACACTGCCCTACATAATTTGCAATAATATGTAGGTTTAACTCTACAGAGAAATGAGCAGCAACACATGAAACTGGAGAAGGATTATTATTTTTAGCCTATAATGCAAACACCACTGGCATTTGACCACAAACTCGTTATTTCAGAAACTGTTAGATAGGCGTCACTGCCATAAATGCACAATATTCAGCATTCTAGCATTACTAACACAATTGCCAAACATCCAATTATAAATAAAGCCATAAAGCATGACATGTATATTACTATTCAGTAAGATTCTTTTTAAAATAAATACTTTAAGCAAATATGCATTTAATTAATCAAAAGTGGCAATAAAGACATTTATAATATTAGTTATAATATATAATTATTTATAATATATGTTAATGTTAATACTAAAAATGATTAATAATTGTTAATTCAAGAAAGAAAAAAAAAACACAACGAGCAATGAGCATATCAGAGGATTATGTGACACTAAGGACTGGAGTAATGGCTGCTGCAAAATCAGCTTTCCCATTACAGGAATAAATCGCATTTTTGAAAAAAAAAAATATTCAAATAGAAAAAATATTTTTATTTGAAATAATATTTTACAATTTGACTCTTTTTTTGCTGAATTTCTGGTCAAATAAATGCAGTCTTAGTAAGCTTAAGAGACTTAAGAGACCTCGTATGATATCTTCCCAACCATAAACTTTTGAACGTATTCATATCAAATGAAACAGAACTTAATCTGCTGTCAGCATACATATCTCCTCACCTCCTTCATGGTGAAAACATCTTTATCTGCGCCTGCATCTTCTAACAGGGTTTTCAGTTGCACTTTTGGTCTTACCTAAAATTACATTTAATAAAACTCAGTCATTTCAAGGTATAAAACACACTTAAATACACAAAGGCAAACCTTGAATGCTACATTACCAGTTTTTCGTTGTCAACCTTGTTGATCTGAGAACTGCTTAAACAATTTTCTGTTGCCATTTTGGTAGTTATCTGTGAAAAAAAAATAAACAGAGTTAGATTTTACACACAACAATTTTGTACACGTGCAAGCTTCAGAACGAACATTACCTGTGCAAATAGAGGTAAATTGGCTATTCTAACTAAGAATCTTCTAAATATACTCTGCTACCTGTACATAAAGTGCTTGAGCTCTGGGTTAGTGTGGAGTGGGAGCCGGCTGAGAGCCGGTCTATGGTTTAAATAGACACACAGAGGCATGTCAGGGCTAGAATCCACCGTACAGATCATCATGTCCTGGGCGGGTTCGGGCATGACATTTCAAAGCGTGACTAGCTTCAGACTCCTAGCGGTGGCAGACTCCCTTTGCTGAGTTGTCTGGCTCTCCGCGATCATGTCCGGGCATGTCCCGTCTTCACTAACGTTACACCCGCCCATTGCTGGCTAAGCACTTGGATTTGGGGGCTTATCAGCCCAGTAGCAGGTGAAATAACGGAGTGTTTGGACCAAAGCGATGACCCTCGTGGATTATTAGCTACTCGGTTAAAACAAATTCAAGCCAAAAACACCAAAAGTTGTTCATTACAAGTGCTACGGATGCATGGATGTCCTTCCAGTAATGCTCGAAATGTCTTTGGACTACGACAGTGCCATGTTTATATTTCTAAAACGCTCAACAGTAACAAACACACGAAATACAACCTCAAGTTTGTCGTATTCGGGATTTATATATCTGCCACCATAAACACGGGAATATAACTGCCATCTATATCCCTGGGAATATCTCCATTCAAATTAGCTGCACACAAGTTATGTAAAACCTGGAACTTCAAATGCTTTCCCCCTCAGAGGTAACATGATAACAGATCGACAAGTAAAAATCGCCGTTTTACGTAACGTTAAAGTTATGAGATTTAACTTAACAGTTACGTTACGTGTGGTGAAACGCTAGCTGTTTTGACACGTCAGGATTCACTATGACAGATAACATAATATTGACAAATGCTATGAAGAATAACACAAGGTACGTAGTATGCTTTTCTCCAGTTATAAAGCATAAACACGTCAAATAAGCCGCGGTTGTGTTTGTTTACGTTACGTAATACTAATTTATACACATAACGTTTCAAGTAAAATAGTAACAACGTAAGTAGTTTTAAATATACAACTTCAACGACTACTGTCTAATGTGGATTACTTCGCATGCAAGCGACAAAACTAAGCTTATTCATAGTAACAACGCCACAAACGCCTCCCGATGCTGCTCCTCAGGAAAACCCGAGGCTGCAGTAGGCCGCGCTCGCAGAGCTAGCGCAAGCTTACTGAGGCGAATTATTTTAAGCGACCACACGGATATTAAAGCCTCATACTGTGCTAAAATAATTCTCTGAAATGTATAACTCTGTTATTAATATACTTGCAGCTTTACATGTGTAATAAATATATGAGAAAGTGGCAAAATTGCTTAACTGAAAGTGTTAATGTCCTACCTGCTGGTGACCGTTGAGCGTCGCAGACTCCCCCTACTGGCGTCTGTTTGAATTTGAAATGTTCTAGCACGTGCGATGAGCGCGCGGTGTAAACATTACATAGTACTGGAAGGCTTGAGTTGAATATTGTTCGCACTACGTTTGCTGTTCTACTGTTAATGCGATTAATATAACCGAGTTAAATTCGTGTCATATTAAACACGAGACTTTTTATCCTTATTGTAGTAGCCCGTTGTATCATACTGGACTAGTTTAGGTCATATAGTAGGTATAAAGTAGCCTAATATATTTAGGGAATTATTAAAAAAAATGAATATAATAACAAAGTCAAAGTAATACATAGATTAATTTAGTTATATTAGCTACATTTGGTGTTAGGTGACAAGCAGCACTAGATTATTATGCTGTTTAAATGCTTTAAAATTTAATCTCTACACATTTATTTTTTAAGTGTGTACTGCATTTTTTGTTTAAATGTTAAATATATTTTCACATTATTTGAAATGTTTAGCAGGCCTACATTTAAATCTAATCTTTGTGGATTGCATTTAGTCTACTGTTTAATAGTTATGTGAAATTAAGAACATTATCACTTACTAATTGTGATGTGCTTATAGTAATACCATTTGAAGTTATAAGCATGATGCTATTAAATGCATCACTTTAATCACCACTAGCTAATTAATTCCTCCTTTGATTAATGAACTATTTTGCATTCCACGCTATATTGCGCTAATTGAAAGAACATTTATCAGTTTTGATTTCATGAGTAACAATGATCCGTTCCTGCTTGGTGACAATGCTGGAAATACACTAGCTGTGTGTGAAACCCATATTAGAAAACATTCATTTGTAAAGCTAGTCTGTTGTCATGACATGACTGTTGTGCACCATTGAATAGCAGAGAAACTTGCTATTTAGGGGAGGTCCTGATTGCCTAGTGAAATCACCTCTTTATGCAGGGGAAAATGGACTGTGCCAGGAAGACATGTCTTGTACAGCGCCTGAGACAGGATCTGGTCTTTATAACCCAGGAGAGTGACTCAGAGTTTATTTTAGTACAACATGTTTCTTTAAGCTCAACATGTTTGGGCTTGTACGTCTGTAATAATGAGGAAATTCCATGGACCGCTGAAGAAGAAAGTCTTTAATTTTATTAATGGAAGTAAGGATACAGGAAAGCTATTAATCTATAGTAAAGTGATTCAACACAAATGGATATCTGAGCGGGGAAAAAAATCAAAAATGTTTTCATTTTGAAAAAAAACATTGTTGTACATTGTTGATTCTCTCTATTCACTTCATGAGGCACTTCTTCCAGTATTGGGGGTCTAGTGAATGACCTGCAGAGAGCTGGAACCAAAGTAACAAAGGCTACCATCAGTAACACAATTTACTAATACTTTTGTATGTGTGTGTCTGTATATATATATATATATATATATATATATATAAAATCATTCATGATCTTTCAGTCAAGTATGTACAATTTGGCAAAGGATTTCCTTGTCCTAAATGCTTAGTAAATTTAGTTTTGTATTTAGTTCTAAAATATTGCTCTTCACTAAATTGGATAACAAGCCTTGTTCCAATTAAAGGAATGTAAACTTTAATTGTATGGAGAATAAAACATTTTCACGTTTATGGATGTATTAAAACCATATTCTTGCACGTTCCATGAAATAGGCCGTTCTTGAGTGAACGGTCCCTTTAAGCAGTATAATTAGCAAAAGCTTTGTTTACCACATTCTTTTCAAAATTAGGACAAGTGTAATATTCACACAAAAAAGCTGCAAAACATCTAGATTTGTTAAGACTGGAGACAGGACTTTGGAATGCGACTAATGTTTAAGTTGCGCATTGCAAAAGAGAAAAACAAGTTGAATAGCCCTCATCACGAACTGAACAAATGATTGACATTCCATTTCACAGATACTCAAGTCTATCTGCCAAGTAGGCAGTGACCCTTGTCCTAAAAGTCACGACTAGACTCAATATAAGATAACATTCCATTCATGGGTTGCTTTCTATAAAATGCTTTATTTTTGTACAGACAATTTGAAAAATACATCATTAAATAACACTTACGAAATAAAAAAGGAAATGTGTTCTTCTCAGAATCAGCACTTTTCTTTTTTGCATGTTTATTTGCAAATACTGAATATTTTGAATAAAAATTAAACTCTTAAAAAAATGTAAATGCTATTAAAGTCGTCAGCCTCTATGGCTTAAACCTACTTCCTTCCAGTCTATGTTTGGTTAGTCTTCTTCACGCTCCAGTGCAGAAGCCATCGCTATCCATTCCTGAAGAAATCAGGCATTGAACTCTGGCTTTCTTGTTGATTGGCACTTCAACGGGCCTATGGCCTCTGTGTGAGCCTGCTTTTGCCCTCCTCCTGCTCTGCTAGTTTGAAATGGGTGTATGCCAGGATACCAGTGAGGGTGCAGAGGATGCCCAGACCTTGGTTTAAGGACAAAGGGTCCTGGAAGAGGACGTACCCACCCAGTAATGTGATGCAGAACTTGAAGTGTCCAAACATGTTGTAGCTGTGAGGGGGAAATGTTAAGGGAACTTGTCTGACAATGACTTTTTGCATATACTTATGACTTGCATTGAGTAACAGACTGAGGACATGTGACTTGAGCTTCAGAGATGAGTCAGGGACGTTTCTATAGTTAATATTCATTAGACCATTTCACAGTTATTATTATTATTTTTTTTAATAAATGTATGGATATAGCATTACATTTTATTTGTAAATAAGTAAACGTATAATCTGTTAGAAAACAATAGATGGTATTTTATTATTAACATATGGATACAACAACCCTGCACACACACACACACACACACACATATATATATATACACATACACACACACACACACAAAGATTTAATATTAATTTAGGGATGTATATCGGTCTTTGAAAAATGTTAATAAATCTATTACAAATAAGTGTAATACAACAGTCTTCCATATATATACACACATATATATAAAGTTTGTTTTAATAATTTATAGATATATCAGTCTTGTGAACATATGTACAAACAGTTAATAAATATCTGTTAATGTTATTTTTAATATTGATTTACAAATATATCAGTCTCCTGAAAATGCTATGTAAAAAAGAAAAGTTATTAATTAAAGCTGTTTTAATAGTGATTTATGAATACTAGTTGTGTAAATGTGATATGTAAATGAGATGTAAAAACAATACAATAAAAAGGTATTAATAAAATAGTACAGCATTTCTTATATTGATTGATTGATAAATCAATGTTAAAATCAACTTAAATGTACATTTACTAGTGATCTATTTTTCATGCATTAGATTTTTATGCATTACATTTTACACATAACAAATTATATATTTTAGAAATAGGGATAACAGAACCTAAGCTAGCAGCTCATCATATTTCCACATCCGTTTGAAAACCCTTGGTTGAGAGAACACTAATAAGTGGCCCAAAAGAAGGTATGTGGAAGTAAATGGCTCCCTCTAGTGCTCAATATGAGAAAGGTTTCACTTAGGAAATCACTCAATGGGTGCATTGTTCCCTGATTTACAGCTTCCCTTTTTTATTATTAAACAATTGTGTAACTACATATTAATATTTGCCTAGATTTTATAAGTCTCTTGAATTGGCTTGCATTATAGACAATTGACAAACAATGAAGTCATGCTATAGTGAGCACTGTATTCAGAGTTTGTGCTCTGCACAAAAAACAGAAAAAAAAAGTAGTAGCAACAGCTGCAATTTTCAGGAATTAGCAGAAAGGATACGTGACAGCAGACGTGTTCCCAATTATCCAGTAAATGGACAAATTGACCAGAAAGGCAATGACACCAGACAGCAGAACCATGACCTTGATGACAAAAAAATGGAAAGAATCAATCGTTTGAAAAACACAATACAGCTCAATTAAATTAATACATATAAAAAATATTCAACAAATTCAACTTGTGAGCTTTTGGTCCGATTGGGGGGAAAAAAAAACAGCAGCAAAGGAAATCTAGGCAATAACACAAGGCGCTCTCTGTGAATGTGTGCTTGTATATTTAAGAAATTCCTTTGGATATGTGCGGAGGGAGTGTGTGAGCCATTGAAAGAACAGGCACGTTCTTGCTCGCTTTCTTACCAGGGCCTGAAATGACCAGGGGCCAAAGATACCACCCTCTCCGGTGAGGGGTTCGAAGAACGGCACCAGGACCAAGAGAAACGCTGAGGACATGGGTGCTTGATAATACAGTAACTGCATAGAGTTCACCTGAAGCTCATGCTGTTTGGCACCAACCCACTGTTACAGGAGAAGTAAATGATTAAATCACCATTCAGATTCAGCGCCAGTATCTGAATAATTAGTGAGAGAAATTATTGATGCTCAGGAATTTCAACTAGGCATTTATGAAAAAAAAATATATATATATATATATATATATATATATATAAAAAAAAATTTTTATCAAAAAAAAAATT
>JAUMHP010000044.1:11341699-11353292 GCA_032361065.1 Enteromius trimaculatus | reverse complement strand
GCTAATTAGCAAGTTTCACTATGATTATGAAAAAAAAAGATCTTCTGAGAGCGTCTGGAAAAGAGGGGCGGGGTCAGTGGAGCTCGTGAAGATTTAAAGGGGAAGTACACAGAACAGAGTGAGTTCAAAAGAGCTGTTTATGACAGGGTGAAATGAGCGTTTTTAACACTATCTTTGAGAAATTTTAAAACAAACCATATTACAAACTTTCCATTAAGACCCTAAATAATCATATTAGCTTGTGGAAAACTGGGTTCGTATGACCCCTTTAATGTTTGTCTGTCAAGTGTTCAGGACTCTTTATCTTTCAGTTGTGTTGTGGGAGACAAGTCTGTGTCAACCAGGTCAGCAGTTTAACAGAAAGACAACGGGGGGATAGAAGAATGAAAACAGCTTGGACGCTTGGAACAGGGTGGGCTTGGGTGGCTAATGAAACACAAACTTGTATATGATAACTCAACACCTCCACTCCAAAAACCTACTCAAGCTCTGTCCTAAAACCTAGTGAGTCGCCTACCAAGACATCATTTTAAGGAATGAATATCTACTTGTTTACACAATTTAAAAGAGTAATTAAATTTTTCGCTTGATTTTAATTTGTAGTGTTTTATTTCTTTCATTTATTCAGATAAACACTATAAAACCATTTAACTGATAAAGGCTACAGTATTGTAAGTTGGGAGAAATGCTGATGTGAAAATAATAGTAAATCCCATTAAATTTACAAGAAAAATTGGCAATTGTGTTAGTGAAAAGTCACTTAGCAAAAAACTGTTATAATGGTTCAGGTACAACTTATATAATTAGGGAAGTATGGTTTATATGACAAGCTGCTATCAAAATACTATCCTTTTTTTTTTTTTTACCATAAAATCTACTAATAACCATGATAATTAAACAGGTGGTACAATAGAAAGCACATATACATACATATATGCACAAGGTCATACACCCAAAATAAAACTCTAGGGTAAGCAACATGAAAATAATGCAAAAATGTCCACAACAAAACTTAATGTACATTATAACCAAAAAAGTAACATAGAATCATCACTGTAAACTAAAAGCCATATATTTGACAGTATATACAATTTTAACTGCAGAAACATGCTAACTTATAATTCTTAATAATTCTCTTGTTTGGTGAAAAAATACTATTTAAGAGACCATGAGAAAGTAGTTTGCTTGTCGAGTGTTTTTATGAGGTTTTATTTTCGATTAGGTTGGTTGCCTTCAGGCTATGTAGACTGTTGACAGCAAAATGACTCCGTAGGTTTTTGTATAGGGCTACTTTTTACCTTCATTAGCTGCATTATTCCAACTGTGTCTCCTCCCCAGAGTTTGCTAGTCAATCTTCATAAGGAAATATGACAAATCCAGAAGCCTTACAACTCTCAAAGCATCTCGAAAAGGACTATCAACCCCCTCCTGCCTGTTTCTCACACTCTGTTCAAACAGAGATTCTCTTTAAAAAAAAAGAAAAGAAAAGAAAAAAAGGATGTGAATATTCCAACATGACAAATGAGATGTTCACCATTGTCTAAGACCGAACAGTTATATCAGAGTGAAATGGCAACCTCCGGCGCAGATAATGTGAGTTTTTGCATTAATTCAGACATGCTTCAGAAAGAGGAGAGCGAGAGAGACGGTGGGAGAGAATGACGACTAAATAGTGACACAGAGCAGGGCTGATGGCTTCCAATCACAGAAACCATCAGATGAGTTCACTTTGAAACGACAGCCTTGGTAAATATGAGGCACGGTGGTGAAGATAAATGCCCTCTTTGAAGCAATACATTACAACTCTCAGAGAGACGGGAATTAGCCTGTCGCATGCAGAGCTAACCTTGAAAGACAGATTTTGAATTAAGCTGCCTCTGTCTGACGAATGCTGCGGTGACATGAAAAATTATTTCTTGGGTCCCCAGATTTTAAAGCATAATTGTTCTTGAGTCACATTAAAATGAGTGGAAATTTTGTCATTTAGTCTCTTTTAATGTTGTAAGAGCTCCTTTCTTTGGTTTAAAAAAAAATATATATAAACACAGTGAGAGGTCTATTATCCACTTGCCTTCTTCCAGATTGGTCAATTATTTGACCAGCAAATTGTGTCATTAAAATAAAAATTGACCTTAAATGGATTGTCCCCCCCCCCAAAAAAAAAGTAAATTGTCATCAATTGGCATGGGAGGAAAAACGTAAAAGTAAACCGTATGAATTTAGAGATTAGAATAACAGTCTAAAGAAACCAACGTTTAGTCACGTGAACGTCGACAGCTGGTCAAGGAGGCAGACACATGGGTTCAAACAGGCAAGTATTTATTCACAGCTCAAAAGGAAAGGCTTCCAGGAAAATCCAGGAACTGAAAATAGCTACAGAATGTTCTTCTTGCAGGTAGGTGGTGAACAGGATGCCTATGACTGACACGTAGTTTGATGCCAGCATGGGAAGCTTGCAACCTCGAGACCATACGGTGAGTGTTTGGAGTAAGCATGCTTATGAAGGATGCAGGCGTAGCTGGTTAGGTGTGAGTGATCATGACAGTGCAGGAGAGTAGCAAGAGGAATGCTGGGAGAGGTAGGGTGTTGGTATGGCTGAAGTCATGCATGCGTTAAGGTGACTGGACCTGAGGTAGCAGTGACATTACCTCCTCCCCAAGGAGCAGCTTCCAGATGCTCCAACAGACAGCGAGAGAGACACACGGAGAAAAAAAAAAAATAAATAAATAAAATTAAAAAATAAAATTCATGGGAACTGGATTCTCTGGGATCGGGAATGACAGAGGAAAAGCTTGTATGACTGAAATTAGTGGATAAGAGGTTTTTTTTCCACACACACACTGATCTGACAGTCTATAGCTCCAAGTGCTGTAAGAGGTTCATCCCAGAGTACAGGTAAGCATAGGGGAGAATTTTGTGGGCTACCAGGCTGGAGTGGATTGGGTTACCGGTGACGGGTTCGGATTATGGTTTCGTCTATGGCAAGCCATAATACCTGGTCAATAAATAGAGTAAGAAAACATGGGTTATTGGTTATGGAAACCTGCTTCGACAGATGACAATTGAGTCCAAGCCAGAACAGAATCTTCAAAGTTCTCTCACTCCAGGACACAAGATGAGCAAGATCGATAAACTCATCCACCTTCATACTCAATTAGGCGGCCATCTTGTGTATGGGTATGGAGTATTGCAGCAGGATCCCAAAGGAAAGAACTCGGTTATACGCCCTGGTCTTCTGTCACAGCTGATCAAGGAGGCAGACACATGGGTCCAATCAAACAGGTAAGTATTCACAACTCAAAGGAAAGGCTTCCAGAAAAAAAAAATGAACTAAAAATAGCTGCAAAACTGTTTATCTTAAATGTCCTTCTTTCCTTACTCTTGTAGGTAGGCTGACAGGTAGGTTGAGACCAGCATGGGAAGCTTGCAGCCAGTGAGTGTTTGGAGTAAGTGTGCTTATAAAGGATGCAGGTAAGTGGATGCAGGTGTAGCTGGTTAGGTGTGAGTGATCATGACAGAGTGCAGGTGAGTAGCAAGAGGGATGCTGGGAGATGTAGTGTGTTGTTGTGGCTGAACAGGTGCATGTGTTGAGGTGTCTGGAGTTTGCTGTGACAGTCTGAGGTTTTAAATCGTAGTTGGTGAATGATGACAGAATTATTAATATTTGGGGTAAACAGTCCCTTAAAATAGTTTGATCTTACACAATCTTAACTATACTAATGCTGTCAAACAATTAATCATGATTAATCGCATACAAAATAAAAAGGTTTTGTTTACATAATATATGTGTGATGTGTGTACAGTAGGTACAGAAAGTATTCAAACCCCCTTAAATGTTTCACTCTTTGTTATATTGCTGCCATTTGCTAAAATCATTTAAGTTAATTTATTTCCCTCATTAATGTACACAGAGCACCCCATACTCACAGAAGAACACAGAATTGTTGACATTTTTTCACATTTAGTACAAAAGAAAAGCTAAAATATCACATGGTCCAAAGTATTCAGAGACAGAATTGTGGCACAGATCTGGCCAAGGTTCCAAAAAAAATTCTGGACTAAAGGTTCCTAAGAGGCTCCAAAATCCTTTGATGTTTGGGACGACCAGAACCCTTCCTAGAGCTGGCCGTCCGGCCAAACTGAGCTATCGAGGGAGAAGAGCCTTGGTGAGAGAGGTAAAGAAGAACCCAAAGATCACTGTAGCTGAGCTCCAGAGATGCAGTCGGGAGATGAGAGAAAGTTGTAGAAAGTCAACCATCAGGGCTTAATGGCAGAGTGGCCCAATAGAAGCCTCTCCTCAGTGCTAGACACATGAAAGCCTGCATTGAGTTTACTAAAAACACCTAAAGGACTCCAAGATGGTGAGAAATAAGATTATCTGGTCTGATGAGACCAAGATAGATTTTTTGGCCTTAATTCTAAGAGGTATGTGTGGAGAAAACCAGGCACTGCTCATCAGTGAAGCATGGCGGTGGCAACATCATGCTGTGGGGGTGTTTTTCAGCTGCAGGGACAGGACAAATGGCAGAGGATCCCCAAATCCAGGTGTGAAAAACTTGTTGCATCTTTCCCAAAAAGACTGTATTAGATCAAAGGGTGCTTCTACTAAATAAAGGGTCTGAATACTTAGGACCAAGTGATATTTATATTTTTCTTTTTTTAAATTTTTTTATTTATTTTTTTTTAAATATATTTTTCTTTTTTTGTCAACAATTCTGTGGTTTTCTGTCAATATGAGGTGCTGTGTGTACATTAATGAGAAAAATAACTGAAATGATTTTAGCAATTGGCTGCAATATAACTGTCATGTCCCTGGAGTGTTTGTTCTTGTTTTCATTCCCCATGTGTTCAGTCTCTGTGGACCTATGCTGTGTCCGAAATCGCATACTGCTTAAGTAGGTACTACATTTAAAATTGAACGTACTACCCGCCCGTGTTACTAGTGTAACTTAATCACAATAAACAAAGGTACTTACACTTGAAATGAACCGTGCCTCAACTTTCCACCATTTTTCGAATATGACGCCTCCTCTCCTGGAGCCTTATGGGATAGGAAAGTGTCTATGGTATGCCTACTATAGAATTCGGCCGGAAGCAGTAGGTTTATGTGTGTATAGTATTAAAAGGTATTAAAAGGATTGTTTTTTGTGAATAACCAACAGAAGAAAAAAAGAAGGTATCTATATACTAATGAACACTGTAGACTCTCATGAGTCTGACAAAAAGTATTGTAAGATGTCAGGTAATTTGACTAATTATTGAATAATTAATGAATAATGACACTTGTGATCCTTGATATTAAACCTGATATTAAATTTTTATGCACACATTATTTTGTACATTCTTTTCTCAAGCGTGATCATGTGCCGAAAACGAACTTGTGGGAACTTTTTTGCAAGACATGAAATACGTAGCGTCATGTATGTTTTGTGATACATCTGCTTAATGTTACATTGGTTTTGTACGTGTCACAGCATTTCGACTTTTTTTATTGTCCGTCAAGTGGAGCAATGAGCAATTTAAGTTACTGAGCAGGCCAACACAGTCTCACGACCAATTCGTACATATTCGCGCAAGGTGGCTAATTCGTACGAGTGAGTTCTACAAATCTGTACGAATTAGCCACCTCGTAAAATATGTATGAATTGCCGTGAGACTGTGCTCAGCAGGCTTGTTGAAAGTGAAACATATGGAGCTGTAATCACTGTGTATAAAAAAAAGTGTCTCTATTGTTCATTTCTGTTGGAAACTGAGGTTATATGTAGCCTACTTATTGGTACGCATTTCAGTTTTTGCGAAAAGGTACCCACAGGTCTGTTTTCATCATGAGATCAGGTTTCTCATTTGGCCGGAAATGTATTTTTTGGGGTGAACATCTTTACCTCATTTTTATTGGATTTATCGTTTACATCTTCCTACCCAGTTCACTCCTCTCTTTTGCTCATTTTCTCTTTAATTACTTTTACAGTAATTAATTAGATGTCTTTGAGTTATCACCATACACAGTGACAGGGCCTTAACTCTCAAGTGAAAATCTGTCATCCTTCATGACCATGTGAACAGTTTGTGTGTGCGCATTAAATAATTTCATACCTTTTCATAATCGATGCTTTCAACCTAGCAGCCTGTGGGAGAGTGATCATTATGATCATTAAATAGTTTATTCCATTTGACCGAATCTCACATAGATGCATGACTGAAGTATGATGGTTGCAAGGTGTTTTTACATCTATGTATTTTCTCATTTCCTCAGTCAGATGCTATGTAAGGCAATAAAAGAGAAACGTCATTAAGCCACTGAGTCAATGATTTTGAGCTAAATCAAATTTGTTTATAGTAAGTAAACTAACTTAAACATCAACTAACAACTTTCATGGCTTTAGCTTTTGATAACTTAAGTCTAAAAATATATATATGGATTAAATATTGTCTTCATCATAAATAAACATCTGACTTCTTCTGAATTCTTTTTGTTGACATGTTATGAATGCTTTTGAAAAATAAAATATATCATTTTGAATAGTATTAAATCAAAATGTATTGTTTGAACTTAACCATAAAAAACTATTAAATTTGGTTGTACATTTTTTTTTTGTTTTTTTTTTTCCAAAGCCTTTTTTCCCAGTTAGCAAAAGCTGGGTTAAGCTGAACCTAAATTTTAAATAAGTTTTATTATAGTTATTTAAAATAAGTTTTAAAAATTTCATGAATTTAAATACTTTTTTTAATGTTGCCTTGGCAATAACCGAAATAAAATAGGATTAAGCAGAAGCATAAAAATGACTAAAACTGAAATAAATAAAAATTTACATAAAATTACAACTAAAATTAAAATGAAAACTGAGATAAAAAAAGCTAATTTAATTATTTTTTGAAGAAGTGGCACATAGATACATGGGACTGAAACAGACCATTCTCTCTTTGTCTCACTTGACCTTTCTGCCCTGTCCGTCTTATATCTTGACATTTGTGTTTGTGTAGCTGAAATGGCCAGTGTGACCTTCAGCTCTGATACAGGCAGTGTGGTGACAGGTGGCATACCCTCAGGACACAGAAAGACACCTTCGACGCAAACAAGCCGGTGTTCCAGCTCCCGCTTTCATAACATCCATCAAACAATGATAAATATCTCAACGTCCTCCATTCACAGGAACATCGCAGACCTTGCCATAAGATATGGACACAACACTGAAGCATTTGCTTAGTGATGACACCTTTTTATGTGATCTTGAATGGCTCTTTTTGTGCAGTATAAAGTTAGTTACAAATGCTTTTTGCTTTACCAAAATTCCAAAAATCATTTCCAGTGTTATTTTAGTGTCTACATGCTACTTCGATACTATTAGAGACTTTACAGGTGTTTTTTTTATAGCAGTAAACAAATTCATTTTTATACAAGTTATGATACAAGGTGTTTCTACTAAAGTTCTTTAGGATTTTTAGTTATTTGTAATAATCATTTAACGCCAAACTTAAAATGGATAAAGGGATAGTTGACCCATGTTCACAAATTTAGCAACCCTAGTTTGCTCTGGAATAAGTTTCATCCAAGATGGTGGCTTGAGTCTTGTCAGTATCTACAGATGCTGATGATATGGAGTTACTTGCATAGAACAACCCTTTAAGTTCTTTAAGCTCCTAGAGAAACAGAAGTAGAAAAGGGCATCTGGTCAAGGAGGCAGACACATAGGTTTAATCAAACAGGTAAGCATTTATTAAAAACTCAAAAGGAATGGCTTCCGGGCAAAACATGAATTAAAATTAGCTACAGAAGCACTCAAAAACAGGCTCATCTCAAGTGTCCCTTCTCTTGTAGGTAGTGAATTGGATGACCATGACTGACAGGTAGGTTGAGGCCAGCATGGGAAGCTTGCAACCTAGAGACCAGGCGGTGAAAGTTTTGAGTAAGGGTGCTTATGAAGGATGTAGGTGTAGCAGGTTAGGTGCGAGTGATCATGACAGATGTAGTGCGTGTAGGTGACCGAAGTGTGGTGGAGTGAAGGCAGTACTGAAGGACCGACTGTGGGCCTGGTACATGTAGCCGAGCATTTGGAGACTGAGGCAGGAGGAAGCCAGTCAGAGCAGAGAAAGCAAGTCTGGAATATAGAGCAGCTCCCAGACTGGACTGGTTTCTGAGGATACTCTGACTGGATTTACCTCCGGAGTGGATTCTGAGAACTCCCAGACAGTGTGGAAACTGGATTTACAAGATCACCACTCCTGGCTGTGATTTGAGGACTGGATTCTTGGATTGGGAACAGCACCCCCGGCCGTGACTGGAGGACTGGCTTCCCTGGGATCAGGAACGGCTCTACTGGCCATGACTCAGGAACTAGACTCTCAGGGTTCGGGAACGGCACCCCTGGCTGTGACTGGCAGACTAGAGTCTCAAGGTTAGGGCTCTCCTGGCCATCACGAAGGAACTGGACCCACTTGGGTAAGGATGCGCTTACGTGGGGCTGACACTGGACACCACTCAGGAGGAGCAGGCTCTGGCGAGCACGCATGCAGCGTGGGCATCGGAGGAAGCTCTTGCAGAAGACAGACACATGGGTTCAATCAAATTATTTACATACAACTCAAAGGAATGGCTTCAAGGCTAAGCATGAACTGAAGCACTCAAAACAGGCTTATCTTAAATGGCCTACTCTCCTTTTTCTTGTAGGTAGTGAACCAGATGACCAAACTGACAGGTGGGTTGAGACCAGGATGGGAAACTTGCAACCTCAAGACCAGCCAGTGAGTGTTTGGAGTAAGTGTGCTTATAAAGGATGCAGGTAAGTGGATGCAGGTGTAGCTGATTAAGTGTGAGTGATCGTGACAGAGTGCAGGTGAGTAGTAAGAGGGATGCTGGGAGATGTAGTGTATGTAGGTGACTGAACTCGTTGATGTGTTGAGGTGACTGGACTCGTGACTGTGACAACTTTAAGCTCCTCTGTGGTCTGCCCTTTTTTAAAAGAGAAAAGATCTTAGAACAATTATTCAGCTGATATTTCAAACAGATGAGATATCTCTGTGGATATGATTCAGAGCTAATGAGGAAAAACATGCAAGCTCAGGAGAAGCCATATCTGATATGTAATAATGGGAATTATGAGCAAATTATTTGTCTTTTGGCCACGTTTCTAGTTATGGATATGTTCTTAAAGTAGCAATATCCATCCAGAAATAGCAATTAATCTAATTTACTGGAAACATTTAATCTCGAAGTAGGTCCCTTCAAATAATTTATCAAATATGCTCAGTTATTTTTACTGATTGATATGAATGGGGATATTTCAAATTGTAGCTATGTCCATCCACACTCAAGAGCATAAAAGCACTCTTTAAAAGAGTAATGAGACCTTTCTGTCCATAGTATTTTTAAAGCACAGGCATTGATGTCTGTATTCATTGTGACCAACTGGTATCAAGATTCCAAGGATCCCTGAAGAAGGAAAAGAACATGAAAAAGGATATTTTGATGGTTTCACATTTTCTCATAGACGTTCTGCGTTCCCTGAGAAAACAACATTTTATCTGTAAACTTTTGACCTCTTCCATTCGCTCACGCAACGTTTGCGTTTGCTCACAAAATGTTTACGCTATCGTAAGAAACTTTGCATAGTTTTGTGTTTCTGGAGTGTTTTTGTTTCTTCTCGCAAAACTTTTATTATTTTTGCATATGCTCTCAAAGGTTGTGCATTTCCCAAAGATATTTTACATTGATTCAATCACAAAACATTTCTATTCGCTTACAAAACCTTTGTACTTCCCAGAGAAAGTTTACGTTTGCGAAGCGCAAAATCTTTGCAAGTCGCTTAGGCTGCAGGTATGTTTCACTATTTGTGACACTATTCCAATTTTGTTCTTCCAATGTGGCACATGAACACATAAGCAGAAAAAAAGAGCAAATGGATTCCGATATTCTGGTTACTTGTTTTTAGGCCTCATTCGGATGTGGAAATAAATCAGATACGTGTATTTGCATCTGCTATGTAAGCTGACAGACTGGATATTCCCCGGTGAATGTGAGCCATCCGTCACTGAAAAAAAAAACAACGGTTGGTGATTGATGTTGATTCAGATGGACACTTTTCCAAACAGGGTTGCCAAATCTTTGGTTTTTCTGTAATTGGGCTACTTTTACACTGTTGCCATGGGTTGTTTTTCTGTCTGGGGGTTAAAGCAATCTCCTCCTTCCGTGGAATGTGATTTTGAGAGAGAAAACCTGATGGAGGGAAAAAACCACAAACACAAAAGGCGAATGGGCAAGTTTTGATTAGTAATTTGACTGCTTTTGTGTAACAGACTTGGCAACCCTGTTTTGGAGTCAATTCTTCTACCTTGGGTTGTTTTGTCAAGCATATAGTGTAAATGCAGATACAGGATATAATATATAAAACCTGCAATTTCATACTATTCTAATGAAGCAAAAAATAATAATAATAATAATAATGTCAAAAATGCATTCCTATTTGAAATCTCTTGGTTCTACCTCATGCTGGCTTTTACAAGAGATCTTTAAAAAACCCTCGATAACACTTTATTTTAAGGTATCTTTCACTCAAAAAAAAAAGTTTTTTTGCCACTGTTCGTTTTGAGCAGATATGTTTTGTTAAAATAGCACAAATGTATTTCATTTTCTGATAAAACACCATGGTGTTGTGTTTAATTAACTTAAACTGTTTAATTTTCAATTTTACTTAATTATCAACGCATGCATTTCCAACGCATGATGAAGACAGCGCGAAGGAGGTGCATCATCTATCAATGTTTTCTGTTAGTGTTTTTAGTATGCTTTTACTGTTTTGTTTTGCAGTGGAATAGTTATTGTGTAACTGTTGGCACACCATTATAATATCAGAGGGTTGGGTGATAAGCGCGTGTCTTTCTGTAGTGTTTGGACTGTGACGTTAGTTGAGGTTTCATCTGGACCTAAGTTAACTTCCGGTCTGTGTTTGTTTATCGGTCTGGTTAGTGCTGCTGGCTACAACCACATAATGCATGTTTAAAAATCAAACTGCGTGTGTGTTTTTATATCACTGTATTTCTGAAGGAAGACTGTCTTTAGAAAATGTCATTTTTCTTTTCTCCTGTATATAGTTTGTAAGCTCAGAGCTGCTTTGTCTACAGCTGTCACCGGGGAAACCTCTCGTTTCTCATCCTGCTGGCAGAGAATGAGTGTTAAAGGATTAGTTCACCCCAAAATTTCAATTCTGTCATTAATTACTCACTTATGTACTCATGTTGTTCCAAACCTGTTAGTCCTTTGTTCATCTTCAAAACACAAATTAAGATATTTTTTATAAAATCGGAGGGCTCTCCGATCCTCCAAAGACAGCAATTCAACTGAAATGATCAAGCTCCAGAAAAGTAATAAATACATTGGTAAAACAGGATGTGACATCTGCGACTCAACTTTAGTTTTGCAATGCTACAAGAATTATTTTTTTTTCCCCTCAAAGAAAACAAAAATGATATAATTCACATAACCATTCCTCTCCCCCAAGTTGCACCTTCTGCCATTTTGGAGAGTATCACAATGCTTTTTTTTTTTTTTTTTTTTTTTTAAATTTTTTTTAAAATGCTAAAAAAAATTTAAAAAACGTTT
>JAUMHP010000044.1:11305955-11332431 GCA_032361065.1 Enteromius trimaculatus | reverse complement strand
TCAGTTAGGGGGAAAAAAGGAGTTTTCCCCATAGCGTCTAGCAAGACGCAGTACGAGTGAAATGTCGAAAGGGAACAGTCCATGTGACATCAGGGTTCAACCGTACTTTTACGGAGCTCAAGAATTTTTTTGTGCACAAAGGGGGGAACAATTGCTATATCATTTCTGTTATTAGTGTTGAGTAAAATTACGTCTGAACCCCTGATGTCACATGGATTATTTTTTTACCATGCGCTGATCGTAGCAATACCCTTGCTGTCTATGGCGGGTCAGAGAGCTTTGAGTTTCCATCAAAAATATCATATAAATTTGTGTTTTCCGAAGATGAATGAAGGTCTTACAGGTTTGGAACTAATTAAAGGATTAGTTCACCAAAAAATGGAATTTACCCCATAATTTACTCACCTCCTAGCCATACTAGGTGTATATAACTTTCTTCTTTCAGACAAACACAGTCAGAGATTTTAAAAAATGCATCCTGTTGTAGTAAACTTATACTTAGCAGAATTTTCTGCAGTGTAACATGACTCGAAACCATGCATTTTCCCCCGTGTCTCACATTTTTAAATGCAAAAATGCATTCTTGTTTGAATATCCGCTTACTCGTGCGATCAGTTAAATTGCTTATGTGTCTTTTATGTGGACTTGACATCCATTCAAACAGCACCGACTCCTCAATATCCTTTTGCCACGCTCAGGGAATTCCTAAACTTGTTTAAAACCTCCTGCCAAACAATTCTTCTTGCCTTGTCAAAACACCCTCCTCTTTCTCGCCCTCTCCCACTCTCGCTCAGCGCTCGATACTCCCTTCTGTGGAATGCAAAGAGCTGCTTCTCTGTCTGAGGGGGCAAAGGTCACAGCACTGGCCAGTGTTATTTCCTCTAAACCTCACTTAAGCATCATCTTATGTATTCCTTAAGCCATTAAGCCCGCATGCGGTATGGGCCAGCACTCACTCAGTTCTTTTTCAGCATGAATTCTGTTCCAGTCTGAGAATAGAAGATAGAGTATTGCAGTTATCAATGAAATAAGCAGGCTTGGCTGTTTAACAGATAATAAGGAGTTTTCTCAGTATGGAGTTAAATGCCCCATAATAATATTTCTAAAGCGACTCAGGGGAACTGCCTTGGAAGACAAAGCGCCGACTTGAAAGCAGGTTTTGTGTGATGATGGATTATAGCAAAACAAATAATCACTTAAAACTCATTTGGCTCAGTTTCGTCCTCGTTTGATCTTAAAATGATTTTGTGTTGCTCTGTAACTAATCTACTTGAAAACCTGGTGCCTGGTATATGCAGTATATATAGGTGGCAAGAATATGTTTATGAACCCTTAAAAATATCTGCATTGATTACTCACAAAGCTGGTCAGATTTTCAAGTCATAATTTTATTGAAGACACGAGAGTTCGCTGACAGGACAAGTGGGAAAATGTAAGTGAAACTCGACTTGCAACTTCTCAAAAAGCTAGTTGGAGTCAATTAAGAAGATGAGATTGATGTGGTTTGCACAGATGCCTTGCACTTCTAAATATAAGCACACAAAGCTTGGTTACACGTATACAAGCTTGCAGCCAAAACTTAAAGACATGCAAGGATAGAAAAGCATTGTCAAAGAGCCGGGTGTTCATGAATCAACACACCAGGAAATCCTAAAGTGGTGAGAAGGAATCTAGAGAGAAAACCCTGTTCATGGACAACGGGACGGATTAGGGAAACAACTGCTGTCTGAAAAAAAATGGTGAAGACGTGCTACCTGGTTGTTCCATTTCTGGGAAATTGTTCAGTGGACAGTGGAGAACATTTTGTTTAGAGAAAAAGTGTACTGCAAGCCAACTCCAAACCTCAGCTCAGCTGTCAAACATGGTGGACCGAGCACCATGGTTCAACACTGCTTTGCTGCCTCAGGCATTGGACACAGTCACTGAAGGAAAAATGAACTATAAAGTGTATTAACACTTTTTTTTCTTTTCTTGGAGAATGTCAGAAAATAAGAGAACTGAGTGATGCAATAAGACAAAGACTCAAATCACACATTGCCATGAGTAATGACAGAGAAGAAGCCACTTCAGATATATATATATATATTAATAGTAGTAGTATATACAGCTTATGTAGGATTCTAAATGCCGTGCATCATTCTAGTTATTTTGTGTTCCACAAAAATAATGAAAGTATATGAACTTTCAGATTTTCAGAACTAGGCAATTACACATGTTTCAAATTCTGTATAGAATAACAAGTTATTATTATCTTTATGGCAGTTTAAAATGATCATATGTGTCAATTGTATGCTATTAAAATAATTTTAATATATAGCTACAAATAATGGTATACAAATAATATAAATTTAATAGAACTGGGATTCATGTATGGCTTTTTCCACTGAAATACTTTTCATTTTAAACGTTTTGTCTTCAGTCCCTGTGATCAAGACTTTTCACTACAGCACTACAGCTGCAGAAAAAGAACAAAAAAAGTACAACTTTATCCCAAACTGGGTTCCATTTTGCATTTTCTCCAGGAGGCGGCACAGCAGTCGTTTATAATGGAAAAATCGCCCCGGGCTGAAAGTTCCGTTACTTTCTTTTTCTCTTTCTTTTCTTTTCTCTTCTGCAGCGGGAAGCGTCTCTTCTCTCCTCCTTCTCACATCACATCCGGCTCATTTTCCCGAGCACTTTGGACTCGCTTACAGTGCAGCGTTAGGAAGTCTGAGTCATGTAAGCGAATCGATTCGTGGAGACGGTTCGACTCATTTGATTCGTTGCCTATAAATTCGCAGAAGTCCAGCTGTGGCATTTTTAGGTATCAGTGAACCGTCTTAAAAATGTCTACCGAATTTTAGTCGTCATTTAAATGTGTCTTCGCGCAGCGTTTTGTTTAGCCTATTTACTTTTGTAGTGAAATTATTATTTAATGATTACTTAATTAAAGGTTTATCATATTTGTTTACTTTACCTAACAAGTGTGATTTTTACGCTTCTTTAATGTCGTAATTTGACGCCCATGCTTCACTTTAAAGCCGATTGATTCACAAAAGCTTGGCGAGTTGGTTCAAAAGAACCGGTTCAAAAGAACGGCTCCTGCGCGAATCGGACATCACCGTTACAGTGAGTGTAGCAGTTTTAAGAGGCTGCCGTGGATCCGCTGCTGATATGGAGACTCTAACCATCCACAGACACTGAACATGCAACTTTACTGAGGCGACTGAACGGATCGCGCGCTTTCATGGCCGCTCTCCTGTCGCGTTAACAACTCCAAACATGTCCAAAAGCATGAAGAAGAAAAGTCACTGGACTAACAGAGTCCACGAGGTTGTGTTATCCAGGGGTCCGAGTGGTGATCTTGGGTTCGAGCTGCAGGGAGGCGCGGAGAATGGACAGTTCCCAGTTATTGGAGAGGTGAAACCGGACAGGGGCAAACTGCACCAGGGCGAGCTACTTCTGGAGGTCAATGATACTCCAGTGGCCGGACTGACCATCAGGGATGTATGGGCTGTGGTCAGACACTGCAAAGACCCTGTCCGCCTGAAGTGTGTCAAACAAGGTTAGTTTTACATTCGTTGAAATGTAAAGTTCATTTAAAGTGCCAAAATATACCGGTTTTAACAAAATGGCATAATGGTAAAATGGTTACTTACTACAGTTGTTTTTGCTACTGTAAAAAAATTTGCATGAACGTTAATGAAGCTTCCAGAAACATTTATTTATTTAGCCTGTCTAAATGTTGTTAAATACAACTAGAAAGCAAACACGCGCTGGTTTGTGTTTCTATTCTTTTCAACACGTTATCGCACTTTTATTGTAATAATAATAATAAGGTATAAATGAGACAATGGTTATGATATTCACTATAATATTTAAAGTTACACCTGTGTACGTATTTCCACGTGAGCGCTAACTTCTGCATATTATGCATCACATTGCATTCAAATGTAGCATAAGAATAAAGAAGCGGTGTTTAAAAGTTTCACAACTGCTCAGACTCGCGCGTGAAAGGTGTTGATTTGTTGCTATAGGAGCGGAGTCGGTGTGTTTCTGGAAAGGGGGCGTGTTCATAGCCACAGTAGCGCGTCCTGGGGTTACGTCATTGTCACGTTTACGTCGTCACCGCGCTGCATGCCATATACTACTTAGTATTTGTAAACTTCTTGCTACATTTACCTAAATTGAGCTTCTTTGTTGACACTGAAGGGTTATCTTTCCGCTATCCTTCAGTTTAGTTTGCGCTATCAGACTGTGATCTGGTCTTTGTGGGTGTGCCACGGTTCTGAAATACATCATGACATTACTATTTTCCCAATAGGCCTGTATCTGAACCTCACAATCACACTGTCATGAATGATGCCAGTTTAGTTCGACAGAGCGGCTTGTCCTTTCTGTTTAGTTACAGACCCATAATTGTAAGCAGTTTAGCTTCTTTAAGATTACTGGTTTAGGATGCGAGCGTGGCATTCCTTTCCTTTGACATGCTGTTTTTTGTAAAACCTTCCAAAAAATGTGCCCTCAAGAGCAGGGGGTTTGGAAATATTCGATCTCAAGAAACCCTCAATTATGATGATGCCATGAAAGGGATTTTATGTCCTTACATATAAAAGAATCAAGTCAGTGTCTTGGAAAGTACTGTATCTCAGGGGTCATCAGACTTGACCCTGGAGGGCCGGTGTCCTGCAGAGTTTAGCTCCAACTCAACACACCTGCTTGGAAGATTCAAGTAGACTTTGATTAGCTTGTTCCAGGTGTGTTTAATTAGGGTTGAAGCTAAACTCTGCAGGGACACTTCAGGACTGAACTTGGTGACCTCGGCTGTATCTTCTAGAAACAAAAATGTAACAATAACAATGGGGGGGTTTTTTTTCCTGAAATTTTCTGTGGAAGAGAGTTTATTTTTTATAATTGTGACCTAGCATCTCAATATATAGAAACTTTCTTGTAATACTGATGAGTTAATGTCCCATTGAACACCTCAAAAGTTCTCATAAAACTTGCTTAAAATCTCATAATAAAAAAGTTTAAGAGATTACAATGATCGCTAATAATGTTGAATTTGGTAACTTTCACAAATTAATATCATAATAATGAGAAACTTTCTCATAATGACTTGAGATGTAATAAAAATCTGATTTTTATAACAAACACTGCAATAAAAAATCATATACTGTATGCTTATTGATATAGTTATTGAGTTGGTTGTCAATTGTAGTTTTTTCTTTACGTAAAAGTAAAAAAAGCGAGACTTTCTCATAATGACTTAACATCTCATTATAATGAGAAACTTCCATAATAATGAACAATCTATTGTTATTATTACTGTATTAACTTTTTACAGTTTTTCTCAATTTATTTGACATTTTCTCCAAAGTAATGTATTTTATCTCTAAACACACATCTAAGCAGACTTTACTGCAAAATGAAGCACTCCATTTTTTTCTGATAATGCATTTATTAACAGTTCTCCGTTGAATCTAAAACATATGCAGCTATAAATGCATGAATACACAAATGAAAATACACATTTATCCAACTCCTATCACTCATGCGACTAATTAAACGAAACTATAAAATCATATACTATAAAACTAAAGATAATTAAAATCCGCTTGTGTCACCGTTAGCAATAAATTCTGCAAATTCTTATAACTTGAGATCAGTCTTGTACAGACTTATCACTTATAAGAAGGCTTCTCGTTATTATGAATTGTGACCCTGGACCACAAAACCTTAAGTCGCTGGGGTATATTTGTAGAAATAGTCAAAAATACATTGTATGGGTCAAAATTATAGATTTTTTTTTTTTTTTTCAAAAATCCTTAGGATAGTAAGTAAAGATCATGTTCCATGAAGATATTTAGTGAATTTCTTACTAAAAATATATTAAAACTTCATTTTTGATTTTGATCATCTAATTTGAACAACTTTCGATTTTTCTATACCCTCAGATTCCAGATTTTCATATAGTTGTATCTCGGTCAAATATTACCCTATCCATCCAAATCATACACCAATGGGAAGCTTATTTATTCAGCTTTCAGATCATGTATGAATCTTAATTTCGGAAAATTAACACTTATGACTGATTTTGTTGTCCTGGGCCACAATTATAATCTCCACTCATCTGAGGCAGAAATGATTCAACCCGAATGCATGATTATAACTAGTATACGCTTGTACATCCTTAGATGCATTTAGCTTCGTTATGCATATTTTCCATGACCCGATCAAAACAGACCCATCAGTAACAAGCCACTGCTCTTGACATCTTCACAATCGTTTGTTGTAAACTTAGGCCTGTGAGAATTATCGCTGAACATTGAGATTGAAGTCAGAGGCAAAACATTTTAAAGAGAAGACACATTTGACATTGACACCTTATTTCATAACTCTTGGATTTTGCTGTAGGCACAACAAAATCAAGAGGTCAATAGCTTATATGTAGCGCTTTCAGTTACAGCACTCAATTTCAAGTCACAGATTTTAATTTGCCAACGTCACCTCCCCCTTTGCTCTCAGCAGAAGCAATGCTTGTTCAGCTTTACAGAGGGTCAAGGATGTGCTGTATCATTTGGATAGCTACACTTTATACCAAACCTTAAAAATATCTAAACCCTTTGGCCTGATATTGGGAAGTAACTCTTCAGCAATGCAGTGCTTTTATATCTAAATTGTGCCTTTCGCTGTTTAAACATCCAGATACTTATTGGCCAAAAGATGTGATATCTTAGGAGCACAGCTGTACTATATTTGTATGTATGTATGTCTGGGCTATAGATAGTATCAGCGTTTCCATACTGGTAGTTAAAAAAGTTTGAATTTTTGTCGAAGCGTTTCATGTAATATTTTTCTTTTTCGAGTGCAGTAGCAGGGGCCTACTTGATATTCATTGGACACAGTAGTAGGGCAGACACAAAACTGTGGTTGGCGTGGTCAGATGCCTAGGTAAGTACCCTAAGATGAGATGTCTGTAGCATTCATCTGTGAAATAACAGGTTGTGAAACACACACACACATTTACACAGCCTCCCGGGATGACCTGGCCAACTTTTTGATGTCTGGGTTTTGAGTTATCTGCGAGACCGGATGGCGAAAACGTTTTTTTTTTTTTTAAATATTACTTTGAAATGCTGTAAGCCGACCTTTAAATGTAGTTTTGTTACAATATCATAATTATGGCACAGCACATTATTGTATTTATATTTCATTCATCCCCTTGAGGGAGAATGATATGAGGTTGACATAAATTATCATCTCTCAGCCGCCAGTTATAATTGTAAATTTCATTTGAGATTAGAAGATGTAATTATAATCATGCCAACTGAATTGATGTGTTAATACGCAATGCTTCTGGTCATTTTCTCTCCGGTTTCCTGTATTCATTGACCCTGGTCTCGGGGTTTCATGTTCCGCTCTCCACCCTCTGCCACTTTTACAAACCGTTTAGGGCCAGCGGTAAGCCACATGCTTGTTTAAACCACACCAAGGGGTCTATATATCCAGGATGGGATGTTGCAAGTACACTTTATTTGGTACTCAGCTCATAGGGGCTGGCAACCTTAACCAGAAAGCTCTATTTTAGATTTGATGGAACCAGGAACCACAGCAACTAGAAAGCAGGACATCATACAGGTGCGCTTGTGGTAACTGTAAACCTAGGGAGTTTGGCAGGAGTTTAGATTTATTTCACCAGACTGAGGGAGAAGAAATGGCTATTCCTATGGCCTTCGTGCAACCTACAGCAATGAACGCTTCAATTGTGTGGCCTTTTGAAAAGACATGTGCAATTATTTTAAGTGACTGAAGTGGGAAGTTTATTTGATTGCTCAACTTTTAACCCAGTCACCAAAAAGGTAAACAATTGGTTCAGAAAGAGATGCTCAAGGGAGGTTTTACATGCACAGGTCTACTCCATAGTTTACCCTTACTGTAGGGTCAGCCTCAGCAGACACGCTCATGGGTCCCTGGATGACCATCTGACACTTACTTGGAGACACTTCAGGAGTCCTCAGATTGTTTGAGTGATGAAGTATTTCTAGGAGTTGTGCGTCACAGTCTTTAAGAAAGGCATTGACTCTTTAAAATATGAGTTTTACACCAGTGTGTTATTTTGGCAACATTTCTTTGAACTGACTGTTTGACCCATCTCATGGGCAGGCCTTGTCCAACAAATGCTACAATGCATTCCAGACTGTCAACCGACTGAACGTTTGGCTGCACAAGACTTCTCTTTAGGTGGCAAGTGAAAGACTGAATTGATAGTTCCAATTTAAATCTGAAGTCTCATTTTTGGTTTTTTTTTTATTTTTATTAAATGTTCATATGGTCAATTTTCACCATGGAGGAAAAAAAAAAAAAAAAAAAAAAAAAAAAAAAACACACTCTGATGAGTCGTTTCATAAGCAAAGTACTCCAACACCCTACAGCAAGCATGTAATACTAGACTATGAAAGCACAAATGATCTTGGGTTTTACTAAAGTTTATTGAAACCAATAAATTTACATGACTAAAGTAACTTGTCCACTAGAAACCACGTTCTGCCCACTAGAGATGGTTTTGACATGAGAGTGTCTGCCTGTAAGAGAAGCAATAGGGTGAAGGCCACATGTAAAAGTCAGTTCCTCTAGTCAAATTAGAGCAAGAACTCACGTTTCCTGGCGCAGCTTTGCTCACAGGAGCCAGAAGATTGATGGCACACCGCTGTACTACAGTGGATAAAGATCTGATGGGCAAGAAAGAGAATCAAGTCACGGAATTCATAAGTAAAATTAAAAATGTAGATTAAAATGTTCTAGTAGGGGCATACGGTTTCCTGCAGAGGGGCTTGTGATGTCACATCTACAAACGTGAACATTTTCACAATAAAGCGCTTGTAGTGGGTTGGGAATGGAAGACCAGCTGATGCGAAGACTGGCACCAACGTGGTCAGGTAACGATCATCTTGGTAAGGGCATCTGAAAGGGTACGCGGTCATCAGAAGAAGGACTGATGGACTAACTGGATAAAGATCGCTAATACGCTTACCCATCAACCAGAAGGTCCCACTGGGGTAGACTGAGTGGACTAGGGGTTGAAGTTGCATAGCAGCGTCCCAGCATCAGGACAAGGCTGGGGTCAGTCCTTTCCAAAATGTGCACCTCAACAAACACTGGCTCTCGCAGGACTTTTGTGACTGGATAATCAGCACCACTGTAGTAGGATGTGTAGGCCTCATCCCCTGAAGATAAACACCCGTGTTAAACCAAAAACTGCTACAACCTGGAGTCTTAAGACTTCAGGAACAAGCACTTACCTTCTGCACACCCTTTGGTGACACATTGGCCATTGGCCAGTCTGAGCTCCACCCTGAGGGGTCCAGGGACAGCAATTGGTGGAGGTGGAGGAACACTGTTGACCTCCACAACCAGAGCCTCCACAGAAGTATCAGAGTACCTACACTGGAATAGAAGCCTGGACAAACAGTAAACTTGGAGCACTTGTTAGGATTTAACGTCACACCAAGTCATTGATCACTCACTCAAAATGGCTGTCCCTTGTGATGGAACCAAGTGGACCAATCTCCACTTCATACGAGCTCCTCATTCGGTTCTCGTATACAATAGATCCATTGTCCTCCTGCAAAAAGCAACACTTGGCATACAGTAGATGGGAAGCCATGCAGAATAAAACCAGAAGCAGTTACGTACGGTCATGGTCGTGCCACAGGCAGTCACAGGGAACTGGTATATAGCGAAGGAAGGTGTGGATCCCACAGGACCACAAGGTGGGCCACCTCCACCCAGTAGACTGACCGAACCGAGACTCAGTCGAGGCAGTGTAACATCTCTAGCTACTACCACCACAAACTGACCATCTCTTATACACTGGACAGTCACTGGATTCAAAAGGTACAAGAACAGGTTAATACAGAGGACACGTTTAACACTCTTAAAGCAACACTATAGAACCATTTTTTGGTTACACAAAGAACCCTTAAGTCAACTGTTCTTTAAAAAAAAAAAAACAAAAAAAAAAAAAATCTTAATCTGAAGAACCTTCTCACAAAGAAGCCTTTGTGAAACAGGTTCTTCTGATTCTTTATGGAACCATTAAAATCGATTCCATCATGAAACACTTAAGAGTGAAATAGGAACACCAACTCAACACTTACCTGCCTTCCCATAGTAACACTGCTGTCCATCAAAGCAGCAGTTGATAGTTTCACATTGAGCAGCACTGATACCAGGTTGTCCACATTGGATCTGCTCATAATCAGCTACAGCACATTTATCAAGTGGCTCTGCCTGTGCCACTGGTTTCTGAAGCTGAAACATCTGATACAACTGCTGATTACTGTGTTGAACTTGCGGTTGAAACTGCTGGCCGGTTTGCTGCAAGTTCAGAGCTCGTGGGCCCTGGAGCAAATTACTCCACTGTGGAAATGCATGACTAAAAGCACACAGTGCTAATAACTGAACCAAACACCACCTTAGAGCCATCACTCAACAGTTGATCTCACAATTGAGAGTCTGCCCAACTGATCTATTTTGTACTCTACTGATTTCAGCTGTTAACGATATTGCCTCCCTCTTCATTAACAGTCATGGTTCTCCAGACTTGTACAACTGGGTGATCCTTATTGATTCAATTGTCCTTGTTTCATACATAAAAACACAGACATGAGTTTAATTGAAAGTAGCATGCTAGTATTATTTCTGCCATGTTGAATTCAGCCTTGGTTTGATCCTTCATTGGCTGAATTTAATTGTTGATAATTTGATCGTTTTGGGTTGTTTTATACTTTGAAATACATCTTGGAAGGCACAGGCCTGTATTTTCAGACTGGCTCAAAAGACAGTCGGTTTAACGACTTTCAACGCATGAATACATTGAAGCTTTGAGTGATGCTTGAAACATGTCCCAGCCGTAGCTGCTTTTTTATGAAATGTTGCATTAAAGTAATGAAATAACAGTCATTTATATTATAATATAAGTGCTTTTAATATATTGCACACTAACAATATCCTTCAGCATGGCCCAAAATGTTATTTTAGCCCTTCACTCATAAAGAAGTACCTCATAAATGTATCGAAATATTTATTGTAATGTCCTTCTTGTCAAAGGAGGATTGGCTCCACCAAAATTTGTATTTACAAATTTTTTCTGATTACCTAGGGTAATCATTAGTTACCAATTTGATGAACGTTCCAACCATTAACTAATAACAGGCCAGACTAATCTTGTTATTAGGATTTAAGAATCTATAACGTTTTATAAAAATGAGAATTGATTAATTTCAAGATATCTGTCACAGTGTCTCAGGTCACTGGTCCCAGCTCAGCTGGGGACACACGTTCACAGTCACCGGAGTTTTAATGAGTTGCACCTGAAGTTAATCAGCACAGTGAATATAAGCAGCACTCACCAGAAGGAAGACGGCTGAGTTTGAAGTAACAACCAAATGATAACTTCAAACTGCTGACCAGTTGTTTTCTCTTCCAATTGGCCCACGGAGATTGTGCCCAGCCTAGCCTGACTACTCACCTCAACTCACCTTAGCACTTACCTGCACCTTGATCCTTTGATCCTCATTGAGAGTAAGCTGAACTCATGTGTTGTCTTTCTGGAGACCTGTATGTAAACTCGCCTGCCTTCGTCGTCTGGAATTCTAGCAATCTGGAGATCGCCGACTATATGTGAGAATAACTGCTAGTCACATTATCTTGTATACTCCCCTTTGTTGCGATCAGGAGATTGCCAACTGTTTGAATTACCTGCTATGTATCACAGAGTGCAAAGAGGCAAACTTGAATTCAGTGACCCAGAGATCACTAAAAAAAAGACTTTATTATTAGAGACGTTTTATTTGTTGAAATCTGCCTTGCCTTTCTGTTTGCTCCCACGTATGTTAAATTAAATGCCTGATGATTTGAAAAGCCTTCTGTCTCCAGCGTCCCATGAATGAGCCTTACAATATCAATTATTTTTTTAATATATTTTTATTTTATTTTTTTAACCCAGCCCTAGTGACCATGCATGGCTTTTTTTTTTTTTTTTTTTTTTTTTTTTAATATTCGGTTATCAATGAAATAAAGTTCAAACTATTTTTATTTTTTTATTTTTTTTTTATTCTTTTTAAATGGCATAATTTGCGTACATTTATGAAATTGAGATACCAGTCATAATGAATTTTTTTTTTTTTTTTATTTAAGGTTGAGATACCAATCATAATTGAGTAATCCTTTGAACTTTGCTATAATTAGGACTTTTTTTTTTTTAATGTCATAACTTATCTCATTGTCAACATTGTGTCTCCATAATATCTCAATTTTATGCAATCATTTTAAGACTTGTGCAAACACTGATTCATTCATGAACCATTACTTGAAAAACCGTGAGAAAAAGACTGGTAAATAATAAAAAAAGGGACTAAAAGATCCTAGATTGAAGCAGTGAGCTAAGTTATGTCTTTTGATTTGAGGAGGTATAAATGAACCAAAGCTTCATATAATACACCTAACAACACCACAACCATTTAGAACACCTTCGTAACCACGTAGCAACACCCTACCACTGTGCCAGTGAATATGTGCAAACGCATCTAGTTTCTGCTTATTTACAGTGGATTCACTGCCGTGTTTGTTCGTGAAAGCACAGGACCAACTGCGGTGTATGATATAGCTGTGGGAATTGAGCAGACTCTAGCCTCAGGGAAGGCAGGAATGGGTTCCACCCCGTCTAGAAGACTGAAAATGTATTGATGCATCTCATTTATATTCTAAAGCTCTATAGCAGCTTGCCCATGAATGCTTGTCTTATCATACAGTATGTCTACGCGTGTTGAGTCTCACAGGTGAATGCATGGCATCCAGGCGCTCATGTAGTAATGATACGCATGCAGTCACTCAGAAATCCTGCAGCGGTCAGGAAATACTGGACCTCTGGTGATCTGAAACTGTCTTTCGTCCTCAGCACTTTAGTTATTGTCAGTCTGCATGGTGTAACGCCCATGAGAGGGGTCGGAGTTCGTGATAATGGAGAGTCATTACTCTTTAACACTTCCTCTCCATCTCTTAGTCTTTCACTTTTTGTTCATGTGGGAGGTTCTCTCAAGGGAGCCAGCTGTGGTGTTCTAACCTATAGCAGCAGTATGCCCTGTTTTCTCTTACGCACTCTTGATCTCTTCCATTTCTAATATTGTTCATAGGTTATATATGACATTTCAGAGCAGAACACACTTGAGGAGCTCTGTTATTCATTTGCTTGAAGGATGGCTATTGCATTGCCCATTTTAATGAAGAATAAATGTTGCCGGTGCCATATATTTTTCATTTTCTGTTACTGTTGAAAGCTTATTAAAAGTCAGCGGAAATTCGAATTAGTTGTCCAGTCGTTTCAACTGAGGTCTTATACCCACAGAATGGTAGTTTTTTAATTAAAGCGATTGTTATTAATAAGCGTGTCATATTTTTTCCAGTACGACTCGATTTTGTATGTCAAGTACAAATCCTTAATAATATAATAATTAATAATTATAATTTTTAAAGTTTTTCTCTGTGTTTAGCCAATAATATATTTTTGTAAAAAAAATGCATAGGTGCCAGTGATCAATTGAATAATTAAAATATATATGTATAAAAAAAATCATGTTTTTTATTATGTTATGTTTTTATTGTGTTATTATGAACTATTTATATATTTAAATATCAAATGCTAAAAAACATAAAATACCAATATCTATTAATCCAATAACTAATATTTAAAAATTGTTTGATAATACATACATGCAGTGGGATCTTGTATTTTTCACTGTAAATGCAATTCTTTTTATTCAATTAATCTATATATCTTTCACTATTTTTAAGATTTTATTTATGTACAGTGTATTTTTCATGACATATTTAAATGAAAAAAGTTTCCACTCTTAGTCTTCTCTGTATGGAGCACGTCTCTAACAATATCACCCTAATCTAATCTCACCCAGGATCACTCCATACAATAGTGTGTGTCTTAACTAAATATCCTGTTTGAGTCACTTTGTATTGTTTGAGGGCTTCTCGGTGGCTTATTGGATTTGCCTATAATTTGTTTGTGCCTGCTGTAGTATTTGTGTGAGAGTGAATCTTGACTGAATAAAGTGGGCCAACAAATCAAGAAGATTTTCTGCCAGAGGTAAAGCACTGACACTTGATCTTAAAACACTTGACTTGAAATACTTTTTGGCATCATATAGAGTGAATGCGTAAGATAGAAACATAGATACATAGATAGACCAGGAACAATGTGTCCTACTGCTGCTGTTGAATTGTATGTGTGTAAAGCTCCATTGCTTTCTTACAGCCATGTCAATTTATCACTCCTCCATGGCTGTCTGCTTGTTCGCATACCCTTGCTCAAGGACGAATGATTCATCCGTCTGAATTTATCCGATTAGCAGGTACATTTGGGTCGATTTTATTTCACTTCTTATTAAATAACCTGCAGAAGAAGACATTTGCATTACCTGGTTTGGGACAGTTTACTTTGAGTGGAACTTTCATCTTGCAAGTCTCCATGTCATGACGTCCATTCCTGTTAAAGCTGTTTCTTCGTCAGGAGATCTGATCCCTCAGAGAGACGTGTCTTGCTTAAGCATCACATCTATCGTGTCTCGTTTTGCTGGATATCCGTGATAAGCTGTTGTGTAGAGAGACGGATCATATTGAGTGAAGCTTCCTGTGAGAGGCATGTTTGTTGAGGAAAACGGTTTTGTGGTTGTATTTGTGTTCGGTGATTCATATTTCCTCACGAGGCTGTCACTCAAGGATCTGCAGTGCTCCGCTTTAATTTGTTATTCCTAAAGCTTGTGCGATCAAAACTAATTAATTTCTGAAACTCTCAATGAAAGTGTGGCACCTCCTCCCACAAGGGTGCTTTTAGTGCATAACAGTTTGGCATCTGACTGAAGATAATGGTTTAGCAAAACTGCGTGCCAGAAGTGTCATGGGAAATATGATTTTCCTTGCATACTGTGAAGATAAAGGCTTTGATTAGAATCGCAGCATACTTCATAGTGTACTGCTATGCAGTGTATGCGTGTTTCCACCAGTGAATGAAAAAAATTAAAAAATTAACTTTTTAACTCACAGTTGCGAGTCTACCACTTGCAATTCTCACTTTTTTCTCAGAATTATGTGATATAAACTCAGTTGTAAACTTATTGAGTTCTAAAATGAGAATTGCGAAATATAAAGTCAAAAGTTATGACACACACACACATATTTACTGTATATGTGTGTCATTGTGTGTCCTAGTTTGAAAATTGAAAAATGTATTTACATAAATAGTGTAAAATATATACTTGCAATTGTGATGAAGTGAGAATTCAGACTTTTTTTTCTTGCAATTGCAAGCTTTTTGTTTCGCAATTCTTATTTTCTCAGAATTGCGACTATATTCGTCATCTCACAGTTGTGATATAAAAGCATTCATAGTTCTATCATAATGTAATTGAACTATTAGTGTATCCACAGTGATTAACATTTAAACAGTAGTATGTCACATTGGTGACGCAAAGTATATATTTTAAACAAAATGTTATAGAATTTTTCGATTATTTATCAGTTTTCAGACATAAATCACAATCAATTTCGGGTTTTTGTATCAGCAAGAATTAGCATCCAAATTTTCGACACATTTTGGAACAGTGTTGTACCTCTGATTTCTAGTTGTGTCCTTTTTGGAAGCCTAACAAAGTAGTTTCTCCAGAACATGGCACCGGCAGCAACACTACAGCGAGAATAATACTTCTGTCTTCTTTCTTTACGTAATATATGGGTGTTTTTATGAAAAGAAAGTCACACAGTGATGTAGAAAAGTGGGGATGTGTTTAAACAAGCCATTTAGGGAGGTGTGGACAAATCGTAACTTTTATAAAAAATATCTCTTTGATTCTGAGACTTTAGTCTTTGCAACTTAAGGGCCTTATCTATGCACAAATAGCTTGTAACACCTCAAAGAGAAAGGCAAACTTGAAATTGCATCATATGACCTCTTTAAATACTTAATAGAACTTATAACAAAGTGTAGAAAGTAAAGGTCTCTCTTAAACATCGTAAATTACCTGGATTTTTCAGTGTGTGTATTTGCTTCCAAAAGATAGATATAAGGAGATATAAATACCTTGAGAAAGTGATTTGATGATTCATTGGAACAGAGATTTAACAACAATCAATAATGTGTGTTTGTGTGTGTGTGATAAAGGGGGTGTATTTGTATCTTATTCATTTCAGAATGTAATGAAAATTATTCATTTTCTGTAATTGCAGAAGGCCATGGACAAAGGAAGATGGGCTCCTTTTATACAATATTAAAATACATTCCATTGAACCAAACTAGTTCTTTGAATATTTATACACAATGTAATGAATGTTTTATATATTCAACAGTTTCTTTTCATAATGGTGAATGAGCACAATAGGTACTGATTAAATTCTGCTCTTACGCCTCAAGGTTTGAGGCGAAAACAATGTGACCTGTAGTTTAAAATTTGTTCAGCATGTACACGTTTACGATTAAGAACTCGGCGGATGTGACAAGCTTAATTGTTACTTTTACCGGAATGAAAAGTGTTTGCCCACTTGCTCTCAGATCAGGATTTGATATGTTTAAAATGTTAATTATTAAACTCTGCAAAAACGGTTGAAGTAGGAACGAGTTGTTTGCGCTTTCTTTAATTTCTGTCTGCTCAAATTGAGCTTCAGGCAGATGGTTTCTGTCGTCATTTCTATGAATCACACCCTTTCACTGTGAAGATGTCATTTATCAAAATCTGCCCACCTCTTGTTACCATGTGTGTTATTAAGATTCATATTCAGTGGAATATAGACTTCTTTTGTTGAGAAAATAACATAGGCTGCTCTACTTCAGAACATAATGCAATAAAAAATCGTTTTTCAAAACCAAATGAATTAGCAGTCTTGCAATTTTATTGATTTGTTCCACCTTATAAAGTAGAGGAAAAACAACTTTGCTAGCTAAATATGGAGGCTAACTAGGGGACATGGTGATACGGGAAAAAAATGTATAATATATAATTGAATAATATTTCAATGCTCACTTACAAAGCAAGTTTTGCTTTCTCTCGTATTTTGTTAAGAAACTTTACATTTGCTTGCAAACTTATTACTTTTCCCAGAGAAATTTTGCAATTGCTCGCAAAAGCAATGAAATATAGCTTTTCCTCTCACCTCATATTACAGTATTTCCATCACTAAAGTTTTTGCAAGCGAGTGCGAACCTTCTCCGGGGAATGCAGAAGGTTTGTGAGAAATTGCAATTGAAATGTCATTTTTTTATTCAATCTCATATTTTTCCCATCACCATGTCCCTTTAGGGGCTCCATACATAAATGTTAATCGATACAGTTTACTTCCGGGGTGTTCTGTTATTGGATTCAGTATTGCATGTATGGTAGTAAACAGTGTGTGTGTGTGTGTGTTTAGGGCGATTTTGAAGAAAGCGTTCAGTAATTAGAAGTTAAGGGAGTAGAGTTTTCCTCTGCTGAGTCTCACAAAGACTCTCAGAAACAGGCCGTCATGTGCCACATTGTGTCCACTCACAAACAAAACGCCCATCTTACCCTTGACTCACTGTCAGCTTCTTCTCTCCTCCTCCTCTTTCCCACATGTCTTAACTCCCTCCCTGCATCTGTCTGTTTTTAATTAATGCCTACTGTATTATCTGAAGTACGTGAGTCCTGTTGTTGGCTTGGCATAGAACTGAGGAGGCTTTGTTTACCAGCACCGTATCTGCTTGTTGAGAGCTCACATGATTAAATAAGTTGATTAACTCAAAACAAGCACAAAACAAGTCTGATTGGAAGTCAGGGTATAAATGGAGAACAGGGTTTGTACCTAGAATAGAAAGAGCACTGATTTATTTGTAGTTTTCAGGTTTTTTTTATTTCATGTAAAACAGGTAAAACCGTTGTAGAATATCCAGTTTTATCTACTGAAAATGACTATGATGTAATAGCCTTACTGTATCTCGCATGTGCTTTTAATGGCAATACTTTGGTTGGATGGCAACCATTATTGGCTATAGATTCTGCACATTCAATGGTTTGTACTTGTCTAATTAATCAAAATCTATATAAACGAGTTCTGAATGAATGGTGTAGGGTATAGAGTGTTGGATTAGGGCTTTAGGATGGACCTGTCCTTTACAGTGGTACAATGGGTGGACTGGTATTTAGGCCTTTGAGCCCATGTGAGGAGTCCATATCTGCATACATTACCATGAACGATGGGCCATCATTGTTCTCACATGAAAGGAACACACAGTTATTCTAATGAAACGTGGGAAAGGGGATCACTCTCCTTCTTTTACCTCTCCACCCCGTTCCTCCCTTCACTTTTGGTATGCTGCTGGTTTGTGAACCCTATCAGTCCTACATTAGCATGGAGTCTCAAGTGTTTGGTCATGTTGTATGTGATTATTATGTGCTGCAAATGAATCATATCGCAATCGCAATGTCAGTCTATGCGATTACATTGCAGCAAATGTTGCGATTAAATAAACAAATGCATTCGTGGACGTAACAAGACATTCATTCTTGCGTTCACACCAGACGAGAATGAAGCGTTAAGGGCGAGTGATTTGCATGTTAAGTCAATGCAAAGACGCATACTGCAGCATGATTCACGCGGATCAAGCGACGCGTTAAACACGCCGGTCGTACTGCACGCATTCCGCGCTGGAAGCTGCGCGCAGATAGTGCTTTCATACTGGCAGCTTGTACTGCAGTAGGCTATAGACAAACTCGAAATGTTCAAGTGTCCAACTGGATTGCTAGATTGCACTGTATACTGTGTCTCAGTTGAGAAACACAGATTTCAGCATTATTAGTAATCTGTGTGTGCATTTTCCTTGATAACAAGCAAGTTGAGTCAAACCACTTTGACTCATATATCTTATCGCAATCGCAAATCGCAGTTTTGACCTTAATAATCGCAATGCGACATTTTTCCCAAATCATGCAGCCCTAGTAACTACTGTTAGTAGCCTTCTCCCTTTGGGCGATGCGTACAAACCTCCAATTGTCATCAAATTCACAAATTCGTGTTAGGCTGTTCTTCTCTCTTGCTGACAGAAAGGCCCTTCTTAATCCACTATTCCAGCTTTAATAGTTTACTCGCGGTCACGGCCGGTGACGAATGACTAATTCTTGAGTCAACTTCGACTGTTGTGTTTACCCTTTTAAACTACAATAACTATACCTTTTGTAGGTTGTAAAAGACTGGGCACAATTATTTATTTATTTCAAAAACATATGCGGTAAACTTTACTGTGGGCATGTTCAATAACAGTCTCTTCTCCAGTAAGATAAAACAATACAAACATATGTTTAGACCGCAACTAGTGGTCATCTTATGAAACTTAAAGGAGGAATTCACGCATATGGCATGAGACTTAAATAGCTTATTCTGATATTTTCTATTATCACTGTACTCTCTGAGCAGAGCCTGACCAAAAATGTTAAATATAACAAGATGGTTCTTTCATATTATTATAAACATGTAAAAAAAAAAAAAAAAATGCAGTGCGTACTATGGCAGAGTAAAAGTCCCGGTTCCCATAGAAACATTTTGTGTGTGTGAGACTGAGCATTATCTGGCAGCTGAGGTGTTTTCCAATCGACTCAGGTATTACACACAGTGTTAAACAGACCCTCGGGCTCTTCAGGTCTCGGGCTCTTTGTGAAGAGCTCTATTACTCACCTTCATGTCATTCCAAACCCATAAGACCTTTGTTCTCTTCAGAACACAAATTAAGTTATTTTTGATGAAATAGGTAAGATCAGTCCCTCTATAGACAGCAATACAACAAGTGAAGTCCATGTGACATCAGTGGATCAACCTCACTTTTGTGATGAACAAAGGTCTTATGGGTTTGGAACAACATGAGGGTAAGTAACTAATGACAGAATTTTCATTTTTGGGTGAACTAACCCTTTAAGCTAAATACTGAAAATAAAAAAAATTGATAAGCCTTGACAGGCTCTCTTATGCATTTGTGTTATGATGAATCAAGTATATGATCTTTTATTATAACTAAAAAAGTTGAATGTGACTCATAACAAACTGCTTTTTGTGGCATGAGATTGTGGGCAATGTTAGCAAAAAAAAGCATTTCTAGCACTTCTACCTTATATAATATGTAAGAAGTGTTATTATAGACCAAGTGTTTCTTGTAATTTCTAACAAAGGCAAAGACAATATCAAATGTTCATGCAACATTACAGTAAACAATAAATAACAAAAGTGCAATATATACTCAAATTACATGGCTGAAAATGGTCTATCAGAGCTAAGTAGACCAAACACAAGCAAGCAGTTCATTCTGGCACAGCTGTTTTTTTTTAAGTCAGAACCTTTTAATGTCTTTCTCACTTGCTTCCTCTCTTTTAGCCTCTCACTCTTTCATGCTCCTTTAATCAAGGTCTGAAATTTATATTCTATGCTGTTGGCTGGTGGAGAAGTTCAGCCATTGACTTATGTAGGTCAGAAGGTTTAATTGGATCTCACTTTATTGAGATGGAGCCCTTTGTCTAAATGTGTGTGGATGCATATGTGCACACACACTCTGCAAATTGAAGGCCGCTGTAATTTCGAAAAAACAATATAATCTTTCCCGCATTGCTGGTCCCAGCGCTTAGCATCCTACAGGAGATGAAAGGATGGAATGCAAAGCAAGTCGAGAGTTTAAGGTTTTAAATTTCCACAAGTTGCTGTCAGTAAAAGCACTGCAGCATGACTATTATACAACATTTAAATCAAAACGCTCTGGGAGACTTATCAAATAGGAGGAGTTATAGTACTGTCAAAAAGTTATAGGTTTGTTGTTTATAAACAGCAGGAGAAATTAAACTTTGTATTACAATCATAAAACTTCATCCTGCAGAACCTTCATAAGTGCGTAATGTGAAACATTTAAGATGCTGTAGGCAACAATGCACACTTACAAATCGTTTTTAAACAAATTGCATTTGTGTCAAGTTAACTTTATCTTATTGATAATGGCCTTTGTTACTCATATCGCCAACGTCATCAGGTCACTTCATTGTTACACACTGCTGTCAAAATGAACAGGCCATTAATTAACACTTCAGAAGTGACTGACCTACATGAGCAACAAAATTTGCTGTCAACAAATGCTGATTTCCATTTACCTCAGAAGTCAGATGCTAGAACTTATCGCACCAAGTTGACTGTGTTAAGCACATGAGTTGGAACTCAAGATGGATTTGTCGGTTGTTAGCAATGCCAGTTGATAAAAAGTAATATTTTATACATATAATACTGAAGTATCAAGTCCACAGATAGGAGTTGGATAGTATTGTGGGTTTATTGAGACACAGACAAACAGAAGTGTTAATAAACATATACAGTGGGTACAGAAAGTATTTAGACCCCCTTAAATTTTCACTCTTTGTTATATTGCAGCATTTGCTAAAATCATTTAAGTAATTTTTTTCCTCATTAATGTACACACAGCACCACATATTGACAGAAGAACACAGAATTGTTGACATATTTTGCAGATTTATTAAAAAAGAAAACTGAAATATCACATGGTCATAAGTATTCAGACCCTTTGCTGTGACACTCATATATTTAACTCAGGTTCTTCCCAGTTCTTCTGATAATCCTTGAGATGGTTCTACACCTTCATTTGAGTCCAGCTGTGTTTGATTACACTGATTTGACTTGATTAGGAAAACCTCAGACCAGAGCCTCTATACAAGACCTTACAACTCACAATGCATATCAGAGCAAATGAGAATCATGAGGTCAGAGGAACTGCCTGAAGAGCTCAGAGATCTGGCCAAGGTTACAAAAAATAAGAGCACAGAGAACAGTGCTAAGAGCACAGTGGCCTCCATAATTCTTAAATAGAAGATGTTTGGAACGACCAGAACCCTTCCTAGAGCTGGCCGTCCGGCCAAACTGAGCCTTGGGGAGAGAGGTAAAGAAGAACCCAAAGATCTCAATGGCTGAGCTCCAGAGATGCAGTCAGGAGATGGAAGAAAGTTGTAGAAAGTCAACCATCACTGCAGCCCTCCACCAGTCTGGGCTTTATGGCCCGACGGAAGCCTCTCCTCAGTGCAAGACACATGAAAAAACACCTGAAGGACTCCAAGATGGGGATTTAAAATTGCAACTGCCTTCATGTTTTGCCGCAAACAGCATTCACGAGTAATATTTCCACCATCTTTGCAGAACTGTGATATGAAGGGTGTACAGAATAAGTGTATAGCACATAACAGGCGCATTACCAGTATAATTGTAGATCTAAATTGATATAATATGCATCACAAGACTAAACGTGCCATCATTTTCAAAAACCTCTGCAGAAACAGCGTTTTCAGATTTATCCACTTTGGAGAGCGTTTTCAAAAAGAAGTTTTCCTTGAAAAAATGCTGGACAGAAGGACAAAACAAAGAGAAAAAGTTTGAAAATGTGTTAGTGTGGATGAGGCCTAAATTTTATCTTTCATAACTTCTTGCCATGCTGTTTAGCTTGTTAACCTATCCTTTACCAAACACAAATGTGCATTTACACATTTTATATGTGTTTGTTTGCTAAGATATTGAACAGCTACATTCTCGGGCCCTATGAGTAGACTGAATGCATCACCGCTCTGTATCTAAAGGATTCACACAATACCGCTTTAGAATTTAGACAGTGTAATGTTACTGGCTGCCTAATGTTGCAACAGCCTTCTGTATTGTCTAGGCGGCAACCACATGCACCAAACAAACACTAACAATATTACATTCATTCCTGCGCTTTTTCAAACCCCACTGCACCTGTCCAGCACGTTCAGTACTGTAATCAGTTTACCCGACTTCTTCCTTAGTCATGCAATGCAGTTCTTTTTTCAGCGTGCTTTAATGTGCCGCTTGAGGAGTTCAACGTCAGCATCTTCAGACTCTAGACAGGCTGTAATCATTGACTCTTCAATGTGCGCCACTGTGAAAAAGAGGCTCAGGGAGATTGGTTGCTAATTTTAGCTGCACCACAGCGCGGATGCTCTCTGCTCTTAGTGGTGTCGAATTGCATGCACTTGCGTGTTCGCGGGTCGTGAAAGCATGCAGGTGTGCGAGTTTTTGTATAGCGTCGCAGACCTTGTAGCATCACAAAGATCAGTTCGCAAATATGAGAAGGCGATTAGAGAAAAGATGTTACCCTTCTATGTTTCGAAATCTTGCTCCGAATCAGTCTTGCTCAAAGATGTCTAGCACAGTTCGCCTCTTTCCAATTGCTCCTTTCTTATCTCTTTTTTTTTCCCTTTCAGACTGGACTGAAGTAACCCCTCATGTCTGCTTTCTGCACTGAGAAACTAGGGCAGGGTCTTTGTGAGCTGACTAAAAGCGTTTATAACCGTGCATGTCCACAGACCATCTAAGTTTCAAAGTCACCAAGAGGTCAATTAAAGAGCTTTCTCTTTTTTTCTGTACGTCCATTACATAAAAAAACAGGGCTTTCAGATCTGAGTGTCAGCGAAATACATTGTTCACAATATATATAAATGGCCAAAAATATATTTGTTTAAAAACGTATTGCCATTAATACATTTTCGGTAGCACTTTAGAATAGGTAACAATATTAACTATGACTTGCCTCATAAATTTTACATTTGCTGCTTATTAATAGTTAGTAAGGCAGTTGTGTGTACAATTAGGGATGTAGAATAAGGTCATGTAGAATAATGCATTAATATGTGATTAATTAGCACTTATAAATGAATAATATTCTAGTAATATGCATTCTAATAAACTACTAATGGGTGTATCTGTAAAATAAGTATTACCAGATTTTTTATGTATTTTTGGAAATAAATGTAAAAATAAATTTAATTAATAATTAATATTTAATTAATAAATTTAAATTTAATTTTTAAAAATATATTTTTTTTTAAAGTATTTTAAAAATACAATTTTTCCTCTCTATATCTTAGTCTAAGATAATACATTGACATACTGTATGTGACATATATCATAAGTCGTATTTAAAGAAAAGCTTGATTCATCGCATGTGAACTTAACGCAAAGGTTGGACAAAAAGGATGAAAGCTTGAAGGTTGAAACTAAATATATTTCCCTTTGGAAATAAATATTTTATTGAGCTTTAATGTTTGCAGCATTCATTTAGCATATACCTCAAATGTATTTGGCCACAAAGGGATCACTAACACCAGTGGTGTTCTACATTGAATTACTGCCTGGGCGAGACCCCCTCTCAGATGTAGCTGCTAGTCCCAGATTTTGGAGAGCTCAGGTCTTAAAATAGACAAAGCCGAGGTCTGGGGTCTGAGTAATAACCACAGAGACCTGAGACCTTGTCTTTGTTCGGTCAGAATTGATGACAACAATTACCTGCTAAGCTGAATGACAGCCCTCTGGTGCTAATGCTAATTCATGTCAATAGATAGAGACCACCAAGGCCACCAATGACTTTACTTAAAGGACGTATCCTTCAGACACTGTTCAGGGATTGAATAACTATCTCCTTGTGTGTCCCTCTGCCTAAAACTGCATCGCAGAATCAAAACAATGAGAAAAAGAAGGGAATTATTAGCTTTAAGCATGAACAGACACTACGTTATTTGTCACCTGTTATCTTGGTTAAGCTCATAAGCTGCTTTCTGTGTATGTTTTTTTGTTTATTCATTTATTTTTTTAATTTAGATCAGAGCAATTCCAATCCCCAACATCTTTTGTTAATTTCATCAGCTCATTTGGGCTTAGAGAATGAAGAAATTACTGTCTGCCCACCGTGCTCTATGTGACTGATATTCTGCAATTTAATAAAAAAGCTTAAAATATTTGCACATTCATGAGAAATGCGCACACAACTGGACCATAAAAAAAGATAATTTGTCTTTGTTGAAATAAAATGAATTCATAAAAACTTATATTAACAAATACATGGACAAAGTGACAAATACAGTCGATGTAAAATATTGAATGAAATTTAGAACATTTCTATAAAAGTATTTGAAGTTGTTACTATTCCAAAAATTGTAAAGAAAGATAATGTAATGGTAATTAAAATGATATGGAAATATGCTTTTCTGCAACATGAGGTATGAGTCTAAATATTATGTTTTTGGTTCTTTTTTCTTCTTTTTTTTCCCCGTTTTCTTTTGGTGGTGACGCCATTCAGTTTAGTGATTGAATGCGTTAGTTGGGTTTTCTCTTGGCACAATGCATTCGTTTTGGCACAGTGTTATTTTTGGCACAGCTGGGCAGTTTTTTTGTAGCACAATTTATTTTACATTCACCCAGCTGGAATCGCCTTGTAGTTGGACACACTGTAATCCATAATTGCAATGTGCCGTGGATCAAACACTCTTTCCTCTGGATGTGCTCCACTTTCTTCCTTCCAGCTCCAACCATCTCAGGGCGTTTTTCTTTGCTATTGTTGCTTTTTTCTTGCTCTCTGTGGATTTTTCTACACTGATATGACTGAAGGTACTGTAGTATTATAATATGCAACAAAGAATATAGAAATAGTTGAATTAGAAAGTACTTATTTAATGTATTTTTAACTAGAGTTCCTTTATCATTCAACCCCGCTAGAGACCATAAGCTACTTTGAATGATTATATTCCATTATACAGTCTGAAACTAATGACCAACACCAGGCTTACAGGCCTCTACTCTAACTACAGTTTTGCAAAACTCCAAAAACATAGATGCAGTAAAACGCACACAATGTTTTTCACACAAATTAGAGGCTGATTATGTATTAATAAAGCTTTGATTTCCCACTGTTCCTTGCACATTGCTATGTTAGGACCTGAAAACACTGATACAGTGCAATTGTATGGCTTTTCTAATATAGTAAACTTGCTCGATAGCTCCCCTGGTACAGCACTGTTCTTGTAATGTGGGGCTGTAGATATATAGATAGATGTATTGCTGCAGTCTACTTAAAAGTCTTTAATTAATTTGAATGACTTTTTGAATATTATACAGTTAGTGTACAGTAGTATACAGATACACATAGTATACAGTGGATCGCCAGGAGCAGGATTGGGCACCTCTGTTTTAATGTGTCGTAAATTGATTTTTGTTGCAAATATGATTGACGAGATAGTTACACTGAATGACATGTTAGTGGGTAAATGTAATAAATCAAGGAGAAATTGATAATATATGTATTTTTGGCTCAGAAAAGAAAAAAAAACTAAATTGCAAGTAATTTAAACAGAAAACGTTGACTTTTGAGCGGGGAAACAACAATTTAAAGCAGTATTACAGTACATTTACTGTTTTCATAGTTAAACCCTTTTTCGTCTTTGATAGATAGATAGATAGATAGATAGATAGATAGATAGATAGATAGATAGATAGTAAACGTGCTCGATAGCTCCCCTCAGAATATAAACTGTACTGTATATAAATATATAGACTTCATTGATTGGCTCCGTTAAATGCTTGATTTAATTGCTTGATT
>JAUMHP010000044.1:11284399-11300404 GCA_032361065.1 Enteromius trimaculatus | reverse complement strand
TCATTTGATGACTTCGACATTCCTGAAGGGTTTCCAGTTAAGTGTACCATATGCATCAGACGTTTAGCCAACGTTCCATGTGCGTGACATCAGAGGCTGAGACTAAGTGCTCAAAACAATCTTTGCTGTTTATTTATTTTCCAGATGTGACCAATTTTGAAAAGCACTTAATTTGCCCCCCCCCATAGAAGAGTCTAAAACGAAATTATGCCAGTCTTCTTTAAATAGTGACCAGTTTTATGGTGTGTTGCAGCAGGGGGTTGTGTGCTGCTGTGAGGTGCCTGAAAGAGTGATGACTAATGGATGGAGAGAGATATTTAAAGCGTTAAAAGTGAGTGAGGAAATGACAGTTTAAACGAGTGGGAGATTTTGGCTGTCGAAAGGCCAAAATCCGGAAGTTCTGTTTTAGACCAAACTAACAATTTCTCTCACTTGTTTGAAAGTGATGTTCAGTACATGTCACAGAATGGAGTGGTTTGTTTTGCCAGAAATTTATGTGAAATAGAGAGGAAAAGAGGGGAAGAATGGAAATGGGGGAAATGGTTTCCTGTGAGCTGTATCCTTCACATCCATTGTATATCAATGGAATATTTCACTTAAAAAGTGCTAATTCTGTCGTAGTTTACTCACCCTCATGTCACTCCAAACTTAGAAGACGTGTGTTTCTTTTCAGAACAAAAACTTTTTCACAATCTCCCTTTTTTAAATCCCATCCAATTATAAGGGGTTGAATATTTTTGTCTGCGACCCCATTGAATAGTGCTTTTTTATTATTATTATTTTTGTTCTTTCTTTCTCTATAAAATAATTCAGCACTTTTCAAAGTCTTTTAGTGGATTAGATTGAAAGACAGGCCCTTTTGATCCTCTCTGCTGATTATTATAATGCAGTCTTTTTTATTCTTTTAAACTTCAGACTTCTAGAGTCCATATGACAAGGCTTTTGGAGACTTCTAGTTTCAGAGAGACATCTATAGATAGGAAAATTACTTCTGATTCTTTGCATTCTGGGACGTATGGTTATGAAAGATTATAACTGATTGCAGACTGAGAACGGCTGCAGCCTCATTTGTGCATGAAATTTCAGGAATGTGTTTATTTTTTATCATTTCCTTTCAAAAGGTTACTGTTGACCTTTCAAGAAATCATATTTTTCCACCTTAGGCCCAAAATGTCATGGCCATAACTGGCTTTTTGCCAAATAATAGATTAGTGGTCAACATCTTTCAGTCCTTAATGCAGCCAGATGGACCAAATGTACGACATCACACAAAATATTTTTTTTCTTAAAATGCAAACATATCCCTTCATTTTGATGTCAAAAAGATCAAACCATTAACTTTTTATAAGTGGAATGTCACAGCAGAGTTGAAGAGAAAATGAGAACCAACGACTGGGTCACTACAAGTGAGCATTGAAAAACATCTCGTAGTTCTGTACCCAATTTCGATACCTAGGGGGGTTAATCTCATCAATGTCAGTGAGCCAATAAGACTGCAGCACTAGCCCGTGTGTTTGACCAGAAGTGTGTTATTTCTATCATTTACACGACTGCATGTCATTTCTGTCTCTACATTAAGTTTTGCTTTCTGTATCGCTGACGGCAGTTCCGCCACACACACACGTGCATAAACGTGCACATGCCGCACACACAAGTGAGCACACTCCCGCTTTCAATAGTATGTCAATATTTAACAGCAAAATAGATGAATTCATGTCTCTGTGTTAATGTATGGTGCAGACACGCAGTTTTGTTTACTAGCATTCTGACCTACGCGCTGCGGTGATTTTAATGTCATGCGTCTCACTAAATGAGGACATAAATACAGGCTACGTGAATATCCTCTCCAGAACTGCCTCAAGGTTTACTTCAAGAGCATTTGACATCATATCATGTACACACAGAACTGTAAAGGTATTGATGGCAAGCTGTCAAAATAAAGGTTCTGTTTGGACATGGCAGTAGAAATATATTACTATTGTTCAGTAGAATGTACATACTGTAATAGGTTACTACAAAATTCTTAAAACTATTTGTCAGGCTATTGTAAGAATAAATAATAATGCACTAGGGATGGACCAGAATATTTGAATGTTCGTTTGGAGGGATAGCATTACATTTTTCATTTTGAGATTTGAATATTCAAAATTAATTAACACGTTACATCGATCCCTGCGAAGCGGTTAAACTTCGTTAATTCATTTTTCGTTCTTTTATTTATATAGCCTACCCTTTACGGTGCCAGTAATTACTGTGCTGCTAATTTGGGAGTTTTTTTTTTTTTTTTTTAAATGCAACAGACACACAGAGAGAGATTCTTGCCTTTATTATGGTATGTTCACACCAGACCCAACTTGCGTGAATAAATCATGCTATTCGCGTGTAGTTGGACGCTTGAACATTTTGAGTTTACTCGCTTCATCCGCGTCTAAAAATTAACTCAACAACAGACGCAAATTCACATCATAAGAGGGGCTTCTGCCTGGCGGCTGGTGTCTGGTGTGAACGCAACATTAGAAGTAAGAAAACATTCAGCCCCCTCCCACCGAAGCTTCGAATATTCGATGTTGATCACTACAGAATACTCGAAGCTCAAAAAATGGTATTCGGACCAGCCCTATAATGCACTAGTGTAACGGTATTATAACAGATGTGTAAAACTATTTGAACTTTATTAAAACTAGTTTGCGCTAATTCATTGTGCTGGGTATGTTTTTTTCCGTGCAGTGGCTCAAGAGATGAGGTTTTGAAAAAAAAAAAAAAAATGTTTTTTGAGATAATGTAATTTTGTTAAAACTGATTTCATAAAACTGGTATCGAAAAACATATAGTTCAGGAACCGGTATCGAACTCAAGATATCGGAATCAGAATTTTTTAAATGATACCCAGCCCTGTATTTACCACACTGTACTATAAACTTAAAAGGCAAGTGAAAATTCCAGTATATATACTTATATCTTAATCTACATGTACCTTCAAAATCTATTTTCAGATATTACATTCATGTTTTATTTTAAAGTAGTGCCAAAGTAGTTTTTGTTTACCATACATAAGTATACTGTTTAATGTAGTACAATATATAAATATATGCATGTAAATATTTTCAAAATATATACTGCACGTGTGTGCATTCATGTATACATAATAAATATACACAGTACACTTACATATATAACAAAAACTGTGAATGTGATTAATTGCGATTAATCAGTTGACGGCACTATCTTAAAGTTTATTTTGCTGTAAACACCAAACAAATCTAAATGTAATTAAATCAGTCAGGGAGGCACACAAATGGCACTGTTTACTAAAATGACATGAGGTCTAATATAGGATGCGTTTCTTTCTGATCAAATAATCTTATATAAATATCTTACCGGGCCAGCTGGCTGAAGATTATTAAATTAGCATGCAAGGACCTGCCATGGTCTCGTAAATGCACCTCAGTATTTATGAAGCCATTTGTTTTACTCCACCACTTTTTTATTTGAATAGCTCAATAGATAAATCCCCCTTTAAAGCATCCATAGAGGACATCTGTTCCAGTTTGTACAGTGAACGATGAATATTATATTCCATAATTCACAGGCAGCACCTGCCTTTATTTAATCTAACATAATGTGCAATTTATGAAAACTTTAAGCAGGCGGACTGAAGGATGCTATATCTGTGTCTGTGATTTGTGTTAAAGACCAGGATGTTAACCCTGTCATGTCTCTGTCAGCATGCCAAAGTGCTCTGAGTAGAATGACAAAAGGAGTTTCCTGAAAAGAGTTAATTGCGCTTTCGTATATCTCTTTTCCGTTTCTTCTGCTCTTTCTGGTGGTCCATCGGAAGCTGTGTTGCTGAATACATCTGAAATATGAAATAATTCAGGCCCCCCTTGAGGTTAAAGCAGATTTTCATTGCTCAGAAGCTGGTCTTTCATAGATCACAAGGCACGATGAAGCTTCTAGCTATGTTTATTTTAGATATCTCAGATGTTTCTCCTGGAATTACTTTTTTGGAGAACATACACATGTGAGACAAGTGTTGACAACACAGTGGAAGCGTAGAGGTAAAAATTGAAGATTTTGATGAAAAATCTTCCGAAATCCTTTTTGATTTGACTTCTGAGAAGAGTTTGGCGTATTTTTAATATTTCTTAACTGGAGGACACATGTGAGATGAAAGGGGTGTCTTCTGATGTTTTTAAGCAAAAGTCTCCATTTTATCTCCATATCACTGCTCTTTATGAGAAAGAACAGAGATGTCATTTGTGATTTTTCAGTTTTTATCTCTTCACATCTTCTCACCCCAGCATTGAGCGTGTGCCTCCAGTAGGAGGTGTTACTGAGTCACGGTCGAGCAGAGAGGAGAGCCTCTTCGTATGTATAAAAAGACTCTGTTGATGAGAGGAAATGGAGAAAAAAAAGGAGGGAAAGAGGCTGTGAGTGAATGAGAGAACATGGCCAGAGTTTTAATGAGAGAGAAAGTGAGGGAAAGATGAAGAGAAAATCAAGAGAGGGGATGCAGAGAAAGTCAGCCAAACGGAGGGATGTCAAGATAGATAAACAGGAAGAGAAAGAATGGAAGAAACAGAGAGGGAGATGAAAAACATATGGGGATGCCAGTAGATGCCACTTCATGAATCTTTCATCTCAGTTATTGAACTATTCACAAAGAAATCATCTGTAGCGGCATCTAGACAGAATCTCTTCATCTTTTTTTCTCACAAAAATCAACACAAACAATAAAAAACCTGAAAATAAGTGTAAAAGGTATTTTCATCTCACCTTGAAATTTGTGTTGTGTAATTTTGTTTTAGTGTAGAAGGGAAAAAAAGTCATAAAAGGAAATTGAAGGGGATATGTGTCAACAAACTGAATTGTAGAACAAAAAATATATATATATAAATATTGGGTCTCAATCACTAATAATATTAATCGTACATTTTTAGTATTTATACGCACATTTGAACATCTCACGAAAACTTTCCACCTAATTCGCAACATGTGCATACGCACATGAGCTTGTTTTTAAACTATTAGTGACTGTTAGTGAATCTAGAGTCTTCTAAACAAGCGCCCGCGTGCAACAGGTTAGTCATTTGCATAATAAACGCCCCAAACCAGCTCCATATAAGGTCTCTCCGCAAAGCGGCGCTCGCCCAGAGGCCCTGGGCATGCATGATTATTGTATACGTGTGGTTCCTGAATTTTTTTGTACATTTAGAAAAACTTTTAGTACACAAGTTTTAAATGAATCACTATTTATTCGTGAAAACGTCCGCATGTTTAGTGAATGAGACCCATTGACTTTTCCAAACAGGTAGTGACGCCCCAAATTGAAAGCAATGATTGAGACAAAATTGACCTGTCAAGTACCCAAACAAACAAAACTGATTCTTAAGAAGTCTACTTACAAATGGCAATATTAAACAGCAGAGGAGAAAGTACTTTCACAAAGCAAAAAGCAAACGAAAAGCAAAGCAAAACAAAACAAAACTTTTTTTTAAACATCTGTACTATCATTAGAGATGTTCTTTCTTTAAGTTAGAGTAAACAAAGTAATGTATTGATCTATTCGAAGAGTTGTATTATTCTTGAGCAACCCAGGGGCCTGTTCCATAAAACAAGTTTACCAAATAAGCCAGGCTTATAGTCTGACTTATTGTAATACAAAATAACTGGCAATAAGTCAGACTTAACTGAAATAAGCCTGGCTTATACTCTAATCTTTTATTTTATGGAACAGGCCCCAGGTTTCCTCTCCTCAAACAATGGCACTACTAAAAAAATCAAGCTCTGAAACACATGCTTAAGATATAAACATGTCTATTTATTTACAAAGTGCAAAAAAAAAGAACATAGGCATTTATTCATTCAGTTATTTTGGATGCACATGATACTTACTTATCTGACTGACCAACTGCTTTGTGTTTATGTCATTTAGTGGCAGGTGTATCTGAAATCAATGATTATACAATATAAATCCAATATGAGAAAAAAAGAAAAGAAAAATGTTTTGCAGGGTCTTGGTAGATTTTTAGAGCAGCATACATCAGATCAGTGACTATTAGGGGGTACTCACACTAGGCATGGTTGCCGTGAACCGGGCTAGAGTACGATTGTTGCTCCTCCCCACTCCCCCTCTGGCCTGCACTCACATATGATTGCTGCAAGCGTGCCGGAGCATGCTTACGTCATTATGGTGAGGCGGTTTTAGGATAAGCAGGAAGAGCGGCGCTCTCGCAAAACGCGATGGAGTCCATGAGGATAAAAACTACAGTAAAGTGCATACATGGAGAATAGCATAGTTGTGTTTAACCTTTATATGGGCTTTGGCAGAAATCCCTCTGAGACTGTGGCCTCTTTTAAAGCGTGTCCGTTCTCACAAATAGTGCACATGAAAGAAGGGCACAAGTATAACCCTTAATTTGAGGAATAGAGTAATCTCCCAGAGTTTGGTTTAAAGGTTAGGAAGAACCCTGGTTTTGCAGGACGCTGTTTGTAAGATGTTTCACCCGGACTATATTGAAGATCTAAAAAAGAATCTGAGGAATTGACATTACCGGAGTTACTTTATACAAGATGAATGTTGTCAAGCAAGCGTGAATCTGATAAGGCAGTCGGGATTGTCTGTCATTGATTCCAGCCTAGCAGCATCTCCCTTGAGGATTTCGGCTGCCGTTGTGTGTGGTGCTCAAATAAAGGCATCATTTGAAGAGAGGCTAATCTATTTTGACTGTTTCCTGCTAATGAGGTGAAATTAACTGCCCCTTCAATCCCACATGGGTCATGACTTTATCAGCGCTGTGTGAATTACAGAAATCGAAACAGATCTTAGTCACATCAACGAGCAACGAAAGGATAGTTAAAGGTAAAGTGTGTCATTTGTTCGATGTTTTAAATCATTTCTTCTTTGCTGGTTTACTAGACAAGTATTTGGAGTTTTGTACTTTCAAACAGCATATATTTAAATGATCATTCTTGACTAGCCTGACACAGCACCATCAACCAGTAGTATGAGTTTGGGGCGGGGCTATCTGTTTGCTCAGCCAATGGGATACTAGGGCGAAACCTGTTTGGGAAATTCTTAATTTTTGCAGTTGATTGGCAGTAGTTCAGAAATAGTTCGATTTGAATTAGGAGTATGGAAAGGTGATTATTTGGAGATATTGGGACATCTTTTTCCTTTACTAACGAAAGCAGGCTTTTTCTTTTAGAGGAAGTATACTAAAGTAAAGAGCACAGGATGCAATTTAGAGGTTGTGTCAAGAAGATGGTAAATGTAGTTTCATACATGGTTAATATTTTGTGAATTCTGTCAATATTCACAAATGAATATACTGTAACCAGTGAATTTCTACCATAATTGTTCAATTGACTCACCTGTAAAAATGAAGCAGAAAGGTCTGCGAGGAATAATTGACATTACTGCTTGAAGAACTACTATTGATCTGTTCAGACCAGAAGTGCCTCTCGTGAAAGATGTTTAGGCTTTAAGAATGCTTATTGTAATGGCATTTCTTCGGCATTTCCATAAGGGTGTTGTACAAAGGATTTGATGCATGAATTCATAAAACCTTGCTGTGTAAAGCTTTACCTTTTCTTTGTCAAATTACATTTAAAAACAAAATCAAACTCAAAAACGATCTTACACTTAATAACATTCCAAAGAAAGGAGCTTTTCCACTGGTCGAAAGATATATATGTAGCTTATCATATATATATAAAACTAACCAAAGTCATGTGATACAATACAAATCACACAAAATATGCACAAGTCAAAACACACAATTACTTATATGACAATATGACAAAATCCTTAATGTTGTTTATGACTGTAACACTTGCAGTTTTGTTTGGTGGCACAGAAATTTGTTTGTTTATACAGTATTAGTTCTTAAAATAGATGAATCGCATCCTAAATTATATTTACACGATATATGTATGAGTACTGTGTATGTTTATTAAACACACAAACACACACACAGAGTATATATTTTTTAAATATGTACATGTATGTGTGAATTATATGTTTAATATAAGCATAGTTTTTTTTTTCTTAAATATACACATGCAAGTGTTTCTATTTTTATATACCTACTAAATATACAGGATACACACACACACACATATATTATGTAAAAAAAATTTTTATTTTGTATGCAATTAATCTCAATTAATTGTTTGACAGCACTAATTTACATACTGTACATTTATTCATCTATTTTTGTGTACTTCTGTAGATTAATTTGTGCTTATTTACAGTGATTTTATCTGTGCTTCAGCAGATTTGAGAAATGCACCTGTATGACACAGCTGAGCTGTTTTAGAGCATTACTTTAATTAATTCATGCAAATGGTGCGTGAGAAACTGGCAGTATTTCTGTTATTGTACCGATACAAGCATCATCATGACATTTAGTCGTACAACACCTTTCATCTGTTCAGCAAGCCACCTCTGTATCTTATTAATCTACCAGCGTGTGTTTATGAGAGTTTTTGAGAGCATGCTTCAGAAATTGTCATGCTTTCTGATTACTTCTAATTATTTATCTGATTTGGTGGAACTCGCTTGCTTTGCATCGTGGTGTGTTTGTTTGCGGTACACTTACGTACGTGTGTGTGCATATACGATCGCGCGGAGGGAGTCAGGCTGCCGTTGCGAGCATTACAGAGGAACATCAATTAGATGATGCTCAGCAGGCGTGAGGTTCAGCGATTGAATTGATTTCATCTGCATATAGATGATAGGTGATTTACACCCGCACTTACTGACGAGACCCGCCACACACACTTCAACATGCCCCCTCAGGTAGTGCGTGAGTGTTTGATGAACTGAGAACGAATGTAGATTCATATCTAAATCAATTTAATACGTCTTAGCACTCTAAGAACAAACAACTATGCTTTAATTTATGTGTGTTACTTCCTGAAAGCTGATGGGCCATATGGGGGACATTTCCTGATTTAATAACAAGTGTGTTTCTATTGATCCCTCCGCACAAGATCCATAATGCACCTCGCTTTGCTTTCAGTATTGAACTAGGTTTGATTGAGATGAACTTGGAAGGTGTATTATTTTGAAAGCTGTTATTTGATCAATTATTTTGAAAGAGAAAATTGGTTGCGAATATGGATAAATAATACATAAAACATGAGATAACATGAGACTGAGATAACCAGAAAGAAAGATTGGCAGTGAATAGTTTAAAGGTGTCATAGGATGTTGCTAAAAAAGAGGTGACTCCATGTCCTGGCGTGATGATACAAAAACAATAAAATCTCTCATAAACAAGGCATTTATTGCATCCAGTGGGTGTTGTAAATACAACTTAATAATTGATTTTTAGTTGTGTGCTCTTTTGGAAGTACAAAGTTTCCACAGCGTCTCCAGAACATGGCGCCAGCAGCAACACTACAGCAAAAATAGTAGCGCATCCTTCTTTCTTTACGTAAATGTTTGGACGGTGTTATGAAAATAAACCCACACAGTGATGGGGTGTTTAAACTAACCATTTCAGGGGGGTGTGGACAAATCATAACTTTTTTAAGGCTATCCATGTGACATTGAATCATCACACAGCGGATCCATTTGCAAGCCGTTTAATAATAGAATCGTAGTCAGACAGATACAGATCAATCACCGCAAAACAGATGTGTAAAGGCAAGGCAGTACCAGAAACAGGCAATGGGTCGAGGTATCACTCAGTAACGATAGTCCAGGCGTGGGTCAGGGCAACAGGCGAGAATCAGAATCCGTGAAGGCAGTCCAGGTAATATCCGAAGAATCAGTCCAATAATATCCACAGGGGTAAACGCTCGGTGATGTTGGCAAGAACAAAACTTTGCGTCTATCTGCTGTAAAAGTCTCACTTAAATAGCGCTACAAACGAGCAACACCTGAAGGGGAAACTACAGAGGTACTACATGTAAAATAGGTCCGGGTAGGAGCACTAATACTCCAGGGAAGGTTCAATATGAAGGACAATCCATATGACCCCTATAAATTTAACTTACAATTTGCTCTTTTACTCACAGATATTAAATTAAGTTTGCAGGGCTATTTTTTTATCAGATCAACATTGTAAATCACCATCCACTTGCGCTATATAAAAAATAGCAGTTTTTAAAATTCTTCTTTTGTGCTCATGGATTGTAAAACATTATACAGGTTTGGCTCCACTTTCCTTTTTGGTTGATCTTTCCACTTAAGTAAAGTCACATACACACACACACACACACTTTACGCTTTCAGCGGCCATGCAGACTATCGAAATGCCACATAAATCTCTACGGACAAAATATTGGAGATGGAGTGTTCTGCTAGGTTTAGAAAAAACCTTGAGGATAAATTTATTATGAAGATCAAATTATTTCCTTGCTTCGTAATAAAATGTATTATAGTGTTAGTATTCCTTAAGGCCTCCCGTCTCAAACGGTGTCTGACTGGATGCACAAAGCCTCGACTTGTTATGGCATAATTACCTCTAGACAAATGGATATGTGCTGACTATGGCTGAATTTAAAATTAGCCTGCTCTGACCCACCACCCCCAATCAATGCTAGTCGCTTTATGTCTCTATTAATGAGATTCAAGCAACAATGCATGGTTAGAGAAAGCTAATGGGCTCTCATGCTATATAGAACACCTGCAAGTGTTGCCTAAAAGAAGCTGTAATGTATTGGGAACGAGGCTGGGCTTGGGAAACAAAGTAATTTTTTGGGGCTTAGAGCGTTTTAAATACAGCATAATGTAGGAAGAGATAATAAGATTTACAGCTGAAAGTTTCATATCAATGAAGACCAGGGTTGCCAGGTTTTCACAACAGAATCCGCCAAGTTTAAAGCTAGCCCAAAATTGCTAGCCACAAATATAATGTTACTGTGGCAATGTCTCCAAGATGCTTAAAAAAACCTACCTGGAAAGCTACCTGAAAAACTATGGGCAGGTGTACCTCAGAACAGAAGCTTTTTTACCAAAAGCTGTAATACCAAATATTTATTCATGACCCTGCATGGACAGCAACACAACTACCACATTCAATGGTGAGCGAGATTTCACCAAGTACAAGATGTTCCTGGATCAACATCCTTGTTGATCCTGGAACACCATTCCAATCAACCAATCAGAATTGAGGAATCATTTTTCTGGAAATATCTGTTTTAGGCTTACAATCATGGTTAGGTGCTTCTACATCCTTGTTAATCAGCTATCATTTCCCACTGATTTTAGGCATAATTTTTGGCTAGGGGTAGGTTTAAGGGTAAGGATTGATTTATAGTTTATATTTTTGGATCCAGGATCACATCCTACTTGGTGAAATCACGGTGACCTCAATATCCAAAAAGTAAAGAAATAGTCCATGTGGTTTGACCCTTAAATTTTATAAAGCACAAAAATAGGTTTGAAAGTGGTATTTGTGTTTTTGTCTGTGCAGGGGCAGAAAGCTCTGGAATTAAAATACCATTTGCAGCAAAAACATGCCTTTGAAGGGATGAAGTGCCTTCAAAAATGAAACTCATTATTTACTCAACCTATTGTATGTCGACATACTTGTTCATTTAGACCACAAAGGTAGATGTTTAGCTGAATGTTTTTGCATAAACAGAAGGTAAACATTGACCAGGGTCTGTCAAGCTCAATCAAAACAAAAGTACCTTAGCAGTAGTCAGTGTGTTTGCTCACTGTCTTCCAAGTCTTCTTATGCCAAATTATTGTGGTAGCTCTTGGCAAGATTTGAAAAATGCTTCTATTACCTACAACACTTAGGCCTACTTAAAGGTATATGCAAATAATGACACAACTGTAATTTTCTTTCTTTCTTTGGGGTGGCAGTACAGAGATAATGAGGCTTATTTTACAGACTGTATGTCCTGTGAACACTGTTTGCTAATGTACTGGCCAGCAGGACCTCTGAGAAGCAGTGACTTTGCTCTAATTGGCTTTGAATCTGTGTTCAAATTGGACCAGCTACACATGCAAAGAAGGTTTGTGTTAACAAGACAAGTTTTTTTTGTTTTTTTTTACTAGAGTACATGCACAACTCATCGATGTCTAAGAAATCGCTAAGTGTCAAATAAGCAGACCTTTGACTATTGACATGAAGTCTGGTCCACAAATGATTCTTGTCTAGAACCTTTTAAGGACTATCCAAAGAGTGATAGTTTGATGGGTTGTAATAAATCCATAATTTTAACAGAGGTGGTGTATCTCTATCGAAGCTGGTTTTGAAGATATCTACCTCAATTACTTTTTTATCTGACAGTGGCACTCTACAACAAAACTCACCTTTATATTAAAAACTAATTAAGAAGCTTTCCACTGATTCTCTCCTTTCTTTTCTCTTTCGTTTCTTTCCTTTTCTCTCTTTGCATGAGACAAAATGGATCAGTAGGTTTCATTAATTAGTAGTGTGTTTTTGCTCAACTAATGTTTAATTTTGAACAAATTAACCATTAATTAATGCTTAACTAATGCGTTATTCTGACCCCCTATTTTGAAATGTTACCAAAACGGGTCAAATTTATTTATGAATGTTAAGTAATGTATTATATGCAAATATGTATAAAAACTATTACTGTATGTTTAATGGAGATTGGCGTACCACTTACTAGGAACATAGGACATAGGAAAACATAGGACATAGGAAGTGACATGTGGCCAGGTATGGTTTCCCATACTAGGAATTTGTGCTCTGCATTTAACCCATCCAAGTGCACACACACAGCAGTGAGAAGTGATCAACCACACACACACACACACACCGTGAACACACAGCAGTGGGCAGCCATTGCTACGGTGCCCGGGGAGCAGTTGGGGGAACGGTGCCTTGCTCAAGGGTCTCACCTCAGTCCTGGTATTGAAGGTGGAGAGAGTGCTGGTTAGTCACTAACCCCACCCACAATCCCTGCCGGACCTGGGACAAGCCCAACTCCCAATCCATTAGGCCATGACTGCCTACTATGGGATATTTTAGATAATGCTACCCATAAACAAAACTTAAAGACAAAAAGAACTGTCAAAAGCTCTTTTCTTATCTGAATGGGTGGCTGTTGTCTAGAGTGAGCTGCACTGAGGACCGGACTTTTTTTGCCTCAAGTCAAAAGTCTGACTTGGCGAGACTAATGAGAGTCTGCTGGGCTGCTTGTGTCATGTGAGGAGACAGGTCTTTGATAGCTATGACTACAGCATCTCCACCCTGATCTCTACACATAAACACTGTCTTTGATCAGCTCTGGCTCACACAGAAAGACAGAACGAGGATAATACCGTTCTCTGTGCTCTACAAAGCAGATGTGTAGATATGAATTTTAGTTTCAGTAGTGTTCTTATGGCTGGTGATGCTTCTGGGATTTGAGCTCATAAGGTTTTAAACTCATAAGAGTGGAAGGCAGGAATCGCTAGCCAGATGCCGCGTGCTGTGGTACATTTTTAAAGGAGTCGTTCTTGCGGTAACAGACAGCACATGGTAATCAACTACACTCCACTGCGCTCAATTACAATCAGACATCTCAGAGACAAGAGATGAGACAAACAAGAGATTGCTTGGCAGTACTACAATAAACAAACGTGCTAATTTAACATTGCTGGATTTGATTCAGCCTTTTAAATGAAATTGAATTAAACTGTACTCAATGACCTTAGTGAACTGAACAGAGCTAAACGGTGCTGAACGGGGCTTAACTGAAATGAGATGGGCTGGGCTGTGCTGAACGGAAATGAGCTGCAGACAAATGGATGGACTGTGAGTTGAATTGGGATGTGCTGTAGTGAAATGGACTGAAATATACTGAGCTGTACTGAATTGAATTGAACTAAATTGATCTGCGCTTGAACTGAAATGTGCTGAGTTTAATTAAACTAAGCTAACCTGAGTTGAACTGAGAAAACTGATCTGAACTAAACTGAGCTCTACTGAACAGTTTGAACTGAGATGTGCTGTTTTGAACTGAACCATGCTGAATTAAATTCATCTAAGCTGAACTCAGTTGAATCGAGCTGATGTGAACTGAACTGTACTACTGAACTGAGCTCTACTGAATTGAGTGTACCTGATATGTGGTGTACTGAATTGAATTGAGCTAAACTAAACTGAGCTGGACTGAACGATATTAAGCTGTACTCTATTGATTTAAATGAAAGAAAGCTGAACTGAGCTGAAATGAACAGAATTGAATTGAACTAAACTAAGCTCTGCTGAACTGGTTGTGCTGAGATGTGTTGTCTAGAACTGAACTTTTCTGATTTAGCTAAACTGAGTTGAACTGATCTGATGTGCTGTAGTGAACTATGATGCACTGACTTAAGCTAAACTAAACTGAGCTGGACTGAATTACATTGAGCTGTACTGTATTGATGTGAATTCAAGATTGGTCAACTGAACAGAGTTGCGATGAGCTAAACTAAGCTTGTGTTTTACCGTTTTTGAATCCATTCAGCCGATCGCCGGGTCTGGTGGTCCCAGAATTAGCATAGCTTAGCATAAATCATTGAATCCGATTAGACCAGCTAGCATCGCACTATAAAATGACTAAAGAGTTTCGATATTTTTAAATTTATTTAAACCTATTTAAAACCTGACTCTTCTGTAGTCGCATCGTGTACTTGACTGGCGGAAAATGCAAAGTTGTGATTTTCTAGGGTGATATGACTAGGAACTATACTCTCATTCCGGAGTAATATCATTGCGACTGCTTCACTCATGGTACGGCAGCAAAATTCCTTGATTATTACGCCGGAATGAGAGAATAGTTCCTAGTCATATCAGTCTGAACTCGGCGTAAGTTGAATGTAGTTGAACTGAGCTGTTGTGCTGTTGTGAACTGAACTGTACTGAACTAAACTGAGCTCTGCTGAACTGAGTTTACCTGAGATGTGATGTACTGAACAGTGCTGAACTGAATTGAATTGATCTAAACTAAGCTGTTTTAAACTGAGTTTAGATTTAGTTAAACTGAGCTGTACTGAACCGAACTGTGATAACTGTAGATCTTAATTTTGACAAATTGACAACTATGACTGATTTTGTCACCCTGGGTCACAAATGAGGGAACATTATAAATATATCCATAAGATGTATTCTCCTTATACATCTTATCTGTATCTCTAGCTAATTTTGGATTTAGTGTTAAACACTCTAAGTGCTGTAATAGTGTTATTTAATGTTCTCTTTTATTATTAAAGCATTGTAAAATATGTACAACTCCTAGTATTGTGTCCATTGTAGGAGCTTTAAACAAGCCTCATCATTTATGACAAATTTGACAGTTAGAAGTACATTCCTGCCCTTTAATCTTCAGGGTTATTACGCTGCACACAAGATCTTTATTTCTCCACAAAGACATCACTCATCTTTTATAAACTTGTCATTGTGTGATATCTGTAAAATGAGCTGAGAAACAGAGAATCTGTGTGTGTGTGTGTGTGTGTGTGTAAATGATGGAAGCTGCAGCTCCTTCTGCAGCACTGAGGATGATGGACATTTTCTATTAGCCGCTCTAACGCCACTCCCAGTGTGAGAGATGAGCGTGTGTGCTCATGTGTGTTTGTGTGTGTTAGATGCAACTCAGATAGACTACTTCTACATTCCGCCAGACTCTTGGACTACACTATATGACTGACGTGTCTCAGATAAGGCACAGGAAAGTATGATACTTTAGAGCCAATTATCTGACTTTTTTATTATTATTATTTATTTTTTGGTTAATTGATTCATTAAAAATTTTGTAATTTAGTTCAGTAAACATGCAATGGGTCTCATTTATTTGCGTGGATCAAGCATATTTATATGCACAGGATAACTTCCCATGAACAATTTTCACCTAATTCACAACACTAGCATATGCATATTTTACATATATCGATATATATATATGTAGTGCATATATTAATATGTATGTGATTGCATGTATGCAATATATATGTTACCGGACGAATTCCGGTTTTTCTACTTAAATCGCTATTGTGAGTAGGATTATTTCTTCCGCATCTCATCCAACGACTCTTTTGCTCGT
>JAUMHP010000044.1:11267770-11283651 GCA_032361065.1 Enteromius trimaculatus | reverse complement strand
CGTTTCCCTGAATATAATTGCACACCTCAGAACGTTCGTCAGCCAATCAGATTCAAGCATTCAACGGCCCCGTAGTACAAATTGATTTACAGAATTACCAGATTTTGCCAAAAGTTAAATATATTAAGATTCTACAATATATAATCATATCCTAGAAACTTAATTTCCTGTAAAGCTGCTTTGCAATGATTTGGATCGTAAAAACAACATACTACAGAGTTAAGGTTAGGATTAGGGTTTGCTTTTTTTGTAATTAAGCTTAATCTATTGCTATTGCTAGAATAATTACATGTAACATGTATCAAGGCCACTTAAAAAAAGTGTTACTCAACATTGTAAGACGCTGCAATCCTTCGCAGTCATTGAGCAGGTTTCTAAATGAGCATGTCTGCTCACTGGTTTCAGCCCAGTCCCTCTTTCCTAATTAGAGGCTTATTATCTAAACAGCTGTCTTCCTGATGCCCACTCCAAATATGGGGGCACACAGAAACTCGCACACACACACGCAGAGTCATTACTGAGATATTAAACTATAATAAAGTGCTACATCTGCCTGCCGGGCTGAAAGGTGCAGTGCTGCCGCGTGTGGCAAATAATGATTTTATGATTTAATGCAGCGTGAGAGTGAAACGTGTTAACTCGCCAGATGTTGCTCGCTTGTTTGTGTTTGTGAGAGCGGTCACGCATGTGCTATGTAGGTTTTTCAGGCTGCCCACCACTAACCAAATGTATAACCAGGTCTGCATAAACTGGTTCATATTAGTTCATTAAAGGGCTGCTATTTTCCTTCATTCAGAGCTATAAACATACAGTATATTAAGTTATTGTTTGCATGTCAATGTAGTTCTATGAATCATTTCGTGTTAACTGCATGGGTCATTTCATTTAAATATAGAAATCTTAAAAGTGCAGCATCAGTACAACAGCCTGTTCAGTGTTAACACAGCGACACAAGTAAATAGATTTGTTTATGAAAGTAGAAAGTAATCCAAGGCACTAAAAAAGTTAAATAGAAACTAAACTAAACTAAAACACTGCACACCGATACATTTTGTCCTTTAGTTTTAGTCAGAGCGTGTCAGGTATAAAATCAGTCACAGGTGTAGATGCAATGGGAAGAAACCAAAAAATAATAATCTATAATCTTGTTAAACATTACAAAATATGATGCAAATGTGCAGTAATGAAAAGTTGGTAACATTTTAGAATTAGGAATACTTATTCACTATTAACAACGACTTTTCCATCAATAAATACTAAATTTGTGTATCAGTAGTTAGTTGCAGTAGTTGTTGAGTTTAGGTATTGGCTAGGTTTAGGAATATAGAATAGGGTCATGTAGAATTGTCAGGGTGCGTGCAGGAGGATGAAGGAGATCGCAAAGACCGTAGAGTCCTTGTAAATAACAGTCTTTTAATTATTCAAACACAAAGAGAATGAACAACACCTACTGTAACACATACATTGACCGACAAGACTGAACTCAAAAGACATTGCATTTATACACAGAAGACTAATCACAAGACACGACACAACTGGGGAAACACAGGTGGAAGGGAATCAACTAATAATTACATAAGGACACAGGAAGGACCAAATATGGGCACACAGAAAGGGAGACAGGAAGACCTAAACTGAAACTAACACAATGAAAACGAAACTAAACCAAGAATACAAAAACACTGACTTTAAACAGATCTAAACAGACATATAACGTGACAAGAATAAGCATGTGCTTAATTACTACTAATACATGGCAAATATTCTAGTAATATGCATGCTAATTAGCAACTAGTTAAGAAACTCTAAAATTAAGTGTTACCGCAAAGTTATATACTGTACAGTTGTTCTGAATTCTCATTGCAATATGGTTATTTATGTGCCTATTATTAACATTGGCTGTTTATTAGTACTTATGAAGCAATGAGCATATCCTACATTCCTAATCCTACCCAGTAACTAAACTTAATAACTACTGCACTAACTATAAATTATTAGGACTTTATTGAGGTAAAAGTCACAGTCTGTTAATTAGTCCTCAAAGTAAATAGTGTGACCACAATATTTCACATGTTCTGTATTAAATGTTACTACATGTAAGTGTATATTCATAAATGTTAAAGATGCTTCTTCTGGTGCTGAGGTCCAGGAAGGCAGCAGCTGTGGGACGTTATGAGAATTCAGTACAGTCTGTTCTCTCTCTCTGGGGTTCTGAAGGCACCTGTTCTTCATCATGTGCTCTGTACTCACTCAAGGGCAATGGCACCCTCAACACTTCACTTACTCATTTTGTGTGGGTTTGTTATGAAGTTTATTGAAACTTGGCAACCCAAGTTGAGCTGCTGACTGTGACGTTCTCGTCTACAGTAAAAGAAATATCAGACCTCTTTTGACCTTTACTTACAGAAACGGTTCTTAAGTTTCCGTTTTCACTTGTTCACCTATTTAAGACATGACTAATACCTTAAATATACCTTAATTTTCTTACACAGCATTCATCATACGTGAACCAGAACCACAAAGCCTGTGTCCTTATCCCATCAGTTTTCCACCAGAGCCACATCAGTTTTGTGTTCTGTGCGCGTCGTGCGATTAACTATTATGCTCCCCCCTCCACCCAGATTTTACAAAAGATCTCGTGGATCGTTTGGATTCTTGTCATGTTAGAAAGGGAGAACACGTTCAGTTTTACGGACGTCACCAGCTTTGATATTACTTCGGTTACTGTCGCTATGGTTACTGGTAAGGAATACAGGCTTGACTCCTGTTGCACGTTCATACAGACAGAATTCTAAACACAACTGAAAGCTGCTGTGTGAACGAGACACTTCGAGATTCACACCTGTAAAGAAAATACGATTGTCAATGCCAAATACAGGACTGACAACCGTATTGTGCTGCTGTGCGAACGCGGCCATGTGTAAGCAGTTCAATTAAATGTTTAAAAAGATTTAAAGGGATAGTTTACCCAAAAATGAAAAGTCTGTCATTAAATACTCACCCACGTGTCGTTTCAAACCCGTAATGCCTTAATGCAGTTTCGATGACTACAGAGAGCTTTCTAACCCTGCATCAGCAACGGAACTGACACGTTCAAGACCCAGAAAGGTAGTAAAGACATTGTTAAAATAGTCCAATCAAAGCTACGTGAATACTTTTTGTGTGCAAAGAAAACTAAATAATGAGTTAATTCAACAATTTGCCACATAAATTACATTTTAAAATATAAAACTGTTTTTAAATTGTAATGTTTGACTGTATTTTTTAAGGCTTGGTGAGCATAAATAAATGTAAAAAAATTAAAAAATATATTTTTTAAAATTTAGTTTTTAATTTAATTTAAATGTTTTATTTAATTTAAAAATTAAATTAAATTAAATACGCATTTACTAATGCATTCTTAAAACTACAAGATTTGTTCGTTAATATTAGTTAATGCTCTGTGAAACAACATGAATGAACAATGAATTACTGTATTTTATTCACTTTAAAACACATTAATAAAGACTGAAATAAATGTAGCGTTCATTGTTCATGTTAATTAATACATGAACTAAGGTTAACAAATGACACCTTATTGTAGTTACCCAAATATTATACTATTAATTGTAATTGCATTATGTGAGATAATTATATACCACACAACTAAATTTAGGCTTCACAAAATATTCTATGAAAAAAACGTCTCCGGTCCACCCATAGAGGGCGATGAATCTCTTCCCATCCTCCATCTCGTACACAGGGAGAGAGAGAGCTTTGTGATAGGTTCCCACTGTTAGGCACGTTTCTTCTGCAGCGTCCCAGTGCTCAAGCTCTCTTTCTCTTTCTGTCTGTCTCTCTCTCTTTCTCTCTCTCTCGGTCACTGCAGAGCGACACTCTCTGTTACAGCAGCGTGCAGAGAGACAGCCTGTAGCACTGAACCCATCTAACACTGCTAGGAAACCTGCACACTGTGGCCGTAGACCTGTGGAGACCTGGACTGCACACACACACACACACACGCATGCAATCACAGACACGCTCAAATCATCGCCTGCAACATCTGGCTGAGCCGTGCAGGAGAAGTGCCGTTCCATTGCGCTCTGTGAGTCGACTTACCAATCTCGTGTGTGTGCCAGGGATTTGAACGAGGCTTTGGGGTCTGCAGTCGTGATTTATTTCTCTCCGAGGAGCTGAGTGTGTGAGACTCATTAATTTGTGTGTCATTTGGCGTTAATTTGCTGTCCTTTGACATTCAGACAGAGCTGTGTGCTGATGATGCCTGTGTGATTTAATTGTAAACCAGAGGTTTTCCTGAACTGATTTTGTGTGTGTGTGTGGGTAAATAGCATGATTGTCATGTCTGGTTAACCGGCATGTCTGAAGTAGGTTATTCGAGACGCATCGGGCTTGCTCTACATGGAGTTTTAAAATCCACCAGTGTGTGCATGATTGAGTCGATGGATGATGTGTATGTTTAGTCGGTGCACGTTTGAAGCATTAAAAATCAGTGTCTGAAAACCACATGAGCACAGTTACTTATAATGACGTATTTTTCAACAGTGTGCTTTTTGACGGCATATGAATTTGTGCCAGTGATTTCTTGCGTTAAAGTCAGATTTTGTGTTTTTAAATGGGAATAGTTTACCCCAGAAAAGAACAGTGAATGTTTAGAAGGAGAAATTTTGAGATATGTTCATGCTGTTCTTTTCTATGCTATGAAGGAGAATGGGCACTGGAGATTTTGACCTCTGAAAAGATAAAACGTAAAAGTAGTATGTATCACTTGGACATCTTATGATAGTTTCGTGTAAGAAACAGACTGAAATTTAAAAAGAGAAGAGTGAACTATAGTGAAATAAAGTGAACTGCTCCTTTAAGCTGTTATTAGCTAAAAATTTTGTTTGATAGATTGTTTGATTACATTTCAAGTGGAAGGGGACGGGGATTGACAGTTGGTTAGGATGGGGATGAGACATCAAGCATGAAAATGACAAAAATAAATAATTTTAACTTTAATTTTAAATAACAACTTTTTTTCCCTTGGTGTATGATCACATAAAAATGTGAGAAAGAGGTCATAATTTTCAGAAAAAGTAATTATTTGCTGAATTGAATGCTTCATCACCGAGCTTAAATGTTAGGAAGGATATGTGGTATATTTTCACTAGCCTTGTATCTCAAAGCACCACACAAACTTCAAATATACACACTGTCAAATCCATACTTTTTTTGGATGAACTGGCCCTTTAAGGATTTAAGCTGCATTTTCTTGTTGCTTAAAATTGCCTGTTGGAAGGATTTAGACATTTTTAGATAGTTTTCACTAGTCTTTTAAATACTTGCATCAAATATATGCAAGCTCAAATGTACAGTTTTGGGAGACCTAGCTGTTTAATTATGTACTGTAAGCTTTTATAAAATGTACTCATTCTTTTTTAAAACATGCTTATTGGAAAGAGGTAGAATTTTTTTTTTTGTCAAATTTGTCGGTCAAAGGCTACTAGTCTTGTAACCATTCTCAATGCATCTGTCAAATATTTCTGTGAACTGTTCCTTTAAGGATTTAAGCTCTACCATGAAACCAACTTAATAAATGTAATATTCATATATAACATATATATATATAATTATTTTTTTGTGTGATTTTCATATTTAGAGAAATGCAGTTGATGTGTGTAAGTGGGGGATATTAAGCTTTATTTTCCTTATGTCTATATATTTCACTTGCTTTTTTTTCCCACATACTCTCATGTCTCTCTCTCTCTTTCTGTTTTTCGCTTCACCTCCTCTCTCATTCTCACTCTCTATCCATCTGTCTGCTGATGAAGCACATTTTCTGAAGAGAACCCCCTCCCTGTTTCATCACGGGATGTAATAATGATGACAACGTGTGTGTGTGTGTTTTTATCACCGGGATGCCCCACGGGGGTCCCTGCACTCTTATGTGTTCAGAAGTCATTTCTATGTACCAGGAAAAATATGATGGTGTGTGAGAGCGGCGTTGTGTGCTTATATCGACGAGAAACAAGCTAAACAGGAAGGAAGGACCCTCTTAAGAGCTTGAAAAAGCTTTTTGACCAAAGTGAAAACTATCACAGACATATCCTCGCAGCTCTTCAGGCGATCGCTTTGAGGTCAGGTTTTTGTATGGAGTGGCTAAATCATGGTTTGCTGCAGTATTGTCAGGTCTTTAGCTCAAAAAATAGAATAGCTGCACACACATCCTTTATTACCACTGAAAAACTGCTCATAAAGGCGTTTCTTCACAGAGTTTATTGTGAATGTGAAGTAAACGCCAAGGAGCCTGTTATCAGATGAGATTGTATCACGGCGGAGGGTCATCTCTAACCGTCTGCATCTGTGTTACAGGAGGTGTTGTGGATAAAGATCTCAGGCAATATCTCAACCTGCGTTTCCAGAAGGGCTCTTTGGACCATGAGCTGCAACAAATAATTCGGGACAACCTCTATCTGCGCACAGTACCCTGTGAGTAGCTCTTTACACTGATTTTCGTAGCCTTCGACACTTCTGCCCTTACTGACTTGGTCTTCTAGGCCAGGCCGCTGGTATTGATTAAGACTTGGCTGAGGTTGTCTGATACCTGCACTTTTTGTGCATGTGAAGTTGTTTCAAACCCTGCAACGATACTAGGATGGTCGAAAAAGGATTTGGTTTGGTTATGAGGCTGTTGGTTTTCTAACAGTGTTAAGGTACAGTATGGTCCGATTTTGAAGTGCAAACAAAGGCTAATCATCAATAGCATAACAATATATGAAACATTGTTCGCTTTCTAATCAAACAGCTTTCTGTTGGTCAACACTGCAAACTTCAAGTTGCAAAATCTGCTGTGGAATAATTCAACTTCATCCTGATCATGATTCCTATTGAAATGAATAGATTTTGCATGCAAAGTTGCATTCAGTTTATTTTTTACCTTATTGTGTCTCCATATTGTTTCTACCTATATAAAACATTTTTGCATTGTATAATTTATGTCTAATACTTTGATGCAATTTTAATGTGGGTTATTATTTAACATTTTTGTGTATTGTGATTTATGTCTTTTGCTTTGATGACATTTTGATGCATTACTTAGATTTATTATGTCATTTTTTTATATAAAATATTGTTTACATTTTATGCTATATTGCAAGTAATTTCTTAAGTTGGAATATTATCAGAAATAATATATAGAAATATTTTTAGAGATTTGTTTTGTGTGGCCATATTTTTTTCCTACCTATAGAAAACATTTTTGTGTTTATGTTTAATGTCTTGTACTTTGTTGCAATTTTGATGTGGACTTTTATTTAACATTTTTGTGCATTATGACAAAGTTTGTGCATACATTTTGATGAATTACTTCTTTTTTATATATATATAAAATATGAACTGTATTTTATGTTATATTGTAAATAATTGCTTAAATTGGAATATTATCAGAAATAATATATAGAAATATATCCGATAGTACAAATGAAAGTGCAGGAACATTTTTATTTTAATAGCCAAAAACACATTGCATGTGTCAAATATCTTGACTTGTCATTTTTGACAAAAATCATTAGGATATTATGTAAAGATCATGTTACATGAATACATTTAGTAAATTTTTTTACCGTAGATACATCAAAATGTAATTTTTATTTAGTGATATGCATTGTTAAGAACTTCATTTGGACGTCTTTAAAGACGATTATATCGATATTTCGATATTTTTGCTCCCTCATATTCCAGATTTTCAAATGGTTGTATATCAGCTAAATATTGTCCTATCCTAACAAAAAAAAAAATCATAAATCATAAATCAATAAATCATAAATCAATGAAAAGCTTATTTATTATACAGCTTTTATATGCTGTATAAATCTCAATTAAAAAAAAAAAAAAATACCCTTATGACTGGCTTTGTGGTCCAGGGTCATAAATGTGATCCTTTCTGATCTTTTCTGTTGTTGCTTGCTTACTGGCTTTATCCAAAAAGTGTTGATATCAACAATTTTCATAATCTGAGTCAACCCTTTGCCAGTCTTTGTCTTCACCAGTCTTTATGAGGTGACATTTGTATCTGTGTACTTAAAATTGTAGTCCAGAACCAAAGAGGTGTTTTGAAACATTTGAATATATTATACACAGTATGCTCTGTCTTTGGACTGCACCGATGCTTGAAAGGATTTCCGCGAGGCTTTTGCTCAAGTGAATCCCTTGTGTTATGTGTGAGAGCGAGTGAGAGAAAGAGAGAGAGAGAGAGAGAGTGATTACTGTCCAGCTGAGAGACTGAGCTGTGATTCCATTAGACCAGAGAGCGACACGTGAGATCCGTACCCGAGAGAAAGAGAGGCTTGGAGAATACAGATGAGAAAGAGAGGGATGGACTGACAGAGATTACGATAAAAAAATGAGAATGAGGTGTGAGGACCATAGATAAAATGCCTCAAATGTCAGATTCATTGAACACTTGCAAGATGAAAAAGAAACAAGGCAACTGATAGCTTGAAATGAGAAGAGCGGAATGGAGGTAGAGAGGAAGAAAGATTGGATAGTTTGAGAACCCATGCATACAAATTTATTTGTATTCATATGTAATGGAACTCCCCTGTTCCAAAATCTAGTGAGCTGCCTACTTAGAAGACATTTTAGAAGAAGGGCATCATAGGTGCTCTCCTGTCAAGAAGATGACCAGCATAAGTTGCCTTCTGGATAGTCAGAGTCATTGATTTTACTCAGTGTTAGTGTGTTATGAATGTTTATGTGCATTGTTAGAGACAATGTACAATTTAATATCAACTAATAAGAGGTACACAACATCCCTTATGAAAATTAACTATGGTTTTGTGTACAGTAAGTGTATTGACTATGTTTTTTATCCTTTTTCTAACCACAGTTTTACTACATATATCATGGTTAAACTATGGTTAGTGTAGCAAAACCACACTTAATTTGTGATTCCATTAACATGTTTTATTTTTGTTTTTGTGGGAAAACCATGGTTAAAGTTCTTAAGGGAGGTTTTTATCAAACCCATTTTATCATGTTTTTTGATAGTTAATTGAAATAAAAAAAAAAATGGAAAGAAAAAATAGATTTTTAAGGTTTGTTATTAAACCATTAGTCTAGTTAATTATTGACATGTGGTCAGCACAATTTATTAAAGTGAGTTTATGATTAATAGACAGAGTGCTATTTTGTCTTCCAATTCTCATAATTACAAAATGCTCAAATACAGACTGTTTACTCTTACGTAGTCAGGTTATTTTCTTAGCACAGTGCTAATGGACTCAATTGTTTAATAAATTTGAGGAAGCGCTATTTTGTGTTGCTCATACCAATAATCTCAAAATGCTCAAATGTCAACCAGTTATTCACAGTGTAACTGTTTGATTCTCATGTAGCTATCTTAGCAACTGGCTAAAGTCAGTTTTAGACAGATTTAGACAGATTATCTGATCTGTTATCTTAGATTAGCATCATGCTAGCATTACACTCTGCTAGAAGCAGTTGTTTAAACATGAGGAGCTCTATTTTGTGTTGCACAAAATCTCAAAATGGCCAAATATTGCCCAGTTATTTGTTGTGTTGCTACATATAAGTTTTTAATTAGTTAGTTTAGCAATATGCTCATGTTACATTAGATTTAACGGTGAGGTGAGGTGTTTAAGCTTAGCAACATGCTAATGTCACATTCTATTCGATTCAAGTTTAGGTCTTAGATTAGCACCACTTGTTTGCTAATCACAAATGCCCAGATTTAGACAGATTATTTGATCTGTTAGATTAACATCATGTTAGCAGTTGTTTAAACATGAGGAGCTCTATTTTGTGTTGCACAAAATGGCTAAATATTGCCCAGTTATTTGTTGTGTTGCTATATATAAGTTTTTAATTTGTAAGCTTAGCAACATGCTAATGTCAAATTCTATTCGATTTAAGTTTAGGTCTTAGATTAGCACCACTTGTTTGCTAATCACAAATGCCCAGATTTAGACAGATTATTTGATCTGTTAGATTAACATCATGCTAGCAGTTGTTTAAACATGAGGAGTTCTATTTTGTGTTGCACAAAATGGCTAAATATTGCCCATTTATCTGTTGTGTTACTACATATAAGTTTTTAATTTGTTAGCTTAGCAATATACTAATGTTACATTAGATTTAACTGCAAGTTGAGGCGTTTGACTCACCCGCTTAGCGCTATTTAGTCTGGCGTATTGATTTAAAATGCCCAAATACATACGTTTAACTTTTAAGCAATTTAGCAACATGCTATTGTTAAACTATTTTCTGCAACTTCATCTCTTTCGATTCTCACTATAATTTTTTGCCATGAGGAGTTGTTGTTTATTGTTCCAAATCACTTATATAATACACTGTATGGAATTACACACCTACATATTCTCATGAGATCAGGTTATCAATTTTGGTTTGGATCTTGCCTTTAAATGCAGCTGCCAATGTTAGCAGTACAGAGCCAGGAAACTCGTTATATTTTGGATTTCACATTTCATAGATCATTATTACTGCAGAATTGAGTTTGTGTACGAGAGAGAGGGGGAAAAAAGACTGTCACTCCAGAGGAAGGTGAGGACGTGTCCCCGTTGCCATCACATTATCAGTCACGTGATTGGCCGCTTGCTGAGTAATGACAGTAATGCTCATAATCACAGAACTGTCTCATGAATTATGCAGCAGATCTATTACAGCTTAGGGTGGCATGACAGGTTAGGCCAGCCACACACACACACACACAGGGGAGAGACAGGGTGACATTAGAAGTTGTTAGTGCTGACATTGAACCTCTCCAGAAATGAGACGTGAGACACTATTATAAATGAAGGACGTAGTGTCCTCTAATATCCTACTAGAGAACCAGAGATACTGTTCTGTTCACTGTCATACTTCTATTTCCGTCTCTTTTTATGAACTCTTCACCAGAAAATTAACCTGAAAATTATTGTTTTGTTATTTACTCACTCTCATGGCATTCCAAACCCTAATTCTTTTGTAGAACAGATGAATTTGAATAATGAACAAGATGTTTTGAATAATGTTCATGCTGCTCTTTTCCATACAACGTATGCTTATAGTGACCAGGAACTGTCAAGCTCCAAAAAGGGAAAAGAAAATAGGATGCAAATGGTGTCAGACTTTTCATTTTGGGAAATATTGGTGAAAATTTTTAAGGGTGGTTTTGTCAGCGACAGGCTCCCGCTGTGTAGTCTGTAAATCCAGAATGTTTGATGGAACATTTGAAGTCTCATAACAAGACTGAAGCAGGTCTCATTTTCACTTCAGAACACAGAAATGTGGATCAGGCTTTTTCCAAAGCACCTGCCACCGCGAACCGTCTGACACATTTTTAGAGCAAAACCATATACCTGAAAAATTGAACAAGCTTGAATTGGCAGTTAAAGCTACCCAGAGTTCTCATAACTCCCTCGTTACTTGAATGTGAAAGTTTCTGCCCTCAAATCCAAAGAAGCAAGAGGCTCTGATTTGATTTTAAACAACATGGTGGACCGCACAAAAATGAAATCTCATTTTCAGAACCCCTGAATTGAATCTTTGATGTCTGAAGGAGCGGTTTCATCATAGCAGTTATCAAAAATGGATACAAGATATATTCCAGGGCTTTGCAGTCACGTTCTTGGAGAGATTAATCATTGCATTATTAAATGGAAGATTATTACGATGAATTAATTCCATAGATGCTCTGTTTGAATTGGATTTAATTATATTTGTCATGGATATGGAGGATCTGATTCTTTCAAGTCAACATAAAACCTAAATTGACCCTAGTAACTTTAATACACATTCCTGGTCTTATCGTGCACAGTTCATTAAAAATTAATAACTTGTTCTACCTCTTCTAAAATAACTTTTCGGCTGACATCATCTTGGCTGCGCAACTGTTGGTTAATGTTGCACACACTGCCTCGCTGGAAAAATCATATGGGTTTTTCCATGGCAAAAGTATCTTTTTTTTTTATTAGTGCAAATATCTAAACATCCTTAAAACGTTTATTTAATGCTTGTTTTTCTTTCATGATTAGCAATATTCTTGTTAGATGCGCAAATCTAAACAACTCTACTCATAATGAGTTTTATGCTTTAAAAAAACATAAACAGTGTGATGGAGGAGACGGGGACGTGCGGGTCCATAAGCAAGGCTTCATTAATTGGCGTGGTTAATTCAGGCAAGGTAAAACAATGGCAAAGGTGAAGACAAAAGAGAAGACAAAAAGTACAAGAATAGTCCAAAGGTTAGCAAGGGTTGATCGATCAGAGTCCAAAGGGGCAAAACAGAGCAAAAGTCCAATTACCAGGCTGAGGTGGGTACACAGCAAAAACAAGACAGAACAAGAACTAGGGAAAATTAGTTTGCCGGAGGTAAACTCTATGTTCGGCAATTGGCTTGACAAAACACAGAGCTTTTAAAAGACAAGACAACAAGTTTATGAGTTAACAAGGGGGAGGAGCTGATGAATAACCATAGTGACAAACAAGGGGGCAGAGACTAGACAGGGGAACACAGGCAGTTTGGGGTGCAGTGCCCTCTGATGGAGCTCAAGGGCACTCCAGCTGGCCAACGTAACAAGCCCCCAATCCCAAAGAGTGGCTTCCAGACGCTACCACAATACAAAACAGTCTAGAGTCCAGGAGGGATGCGAAGCAGGAGGAGGGATGGAGGTCGAGAGCTATGAGGAAGTAGAGCCGTACATGGAGCAGTGGGGGACCTGGACCCTGAAGCAATGGCAGACAGTAAAGTTGTGGAGGACCTGGACCGTGGAGCAGCGGTTGTGGCACCGAGGGCCATGGTGGTGCAGACAGCACAGGGAGCCACGGTGATGCAGGCGGAACTGGGAACCACGTCAGTACAAGCAGAGCTGAGAGCCTCCAGGGTAGAGTAGACCGGGTGAAAACCCTCCAGGGCGAGGCCGGCAGAGCTGATGACAAAGCAGGGCGAAAAGCAGACAATGCAGGTGGGACAGAAACTCTCCAAGGCAGAGCAGATGGCACCAGCAGGACAGCAGCCCTCCAGGGTGGAGCCGGCGGGACTGGAACAGAGAGGTTAACTACGGCCTCTGTGGCCAAGACAGTACAGTACTTCAAAGACCAAGACGGAGCAGAGGGAGCAGAAGGACAGGACTGAGCCTAAGGACACCAGGGCAGAACAGGCTTGAGTGCTCCATGGCCGTGACTGGGCAGGATGAAGATTCCAGGGCGGCCTCTGTAACCTTGACTGGGCAGGGCTGTCCAGCCTCCCCTGATTAAACAAGACAAGGACTCAAACCGTCTCTTGAGCACCTGTTAATATGGTGCTCAAGAAACATTTCTTATTATTATCATACAGTTAAATGAGACAAGGACTCATACGGCCTCCTTAGCCTTGACAGAGCAGGACGAGAGGTCAATGGCGGCCCTTATGGCTGAAACAGGGCAGGGCGGGAGTTCAACAGCTTCCGTGGCTGTGACTTAGCATGACAAGGGCTTAGAGATGGCTTCCATAGCCGTGGGGCGGCAGCCATGTTGTGGAGTTGCTTGGAGTCTGCAGCCATCTTGTGCAGCGGCTCAGGGGTGGCGGCCATCTTGTATCTTGTGTCTTGACAATCTGCGCTGACTTGACTTGAGCTCTAGTGCGTCCGCCACTTTAGACTTGGGTGTGTTTACACCGACAGTAAACGAAGAACCCACGCACAATAAAGCACAGTTCGAAATATTCACAAGTCTTAGCTGAGACCCGAGGGGTTCATGTATACCATCACAGAAAATCTCAATTAAAACGAGGTCTGGCAAGTCTGAATAACAGCCAATGGCCAGGAATGCCCAGATACTAGTTTCCAGTGAAAATGGACCTTGTTTTACGGCAAACAATACCTGGGCTGTGTCCTTAGATGACCAGAAACCTTGAAAAATTGAAAAACCACTGGATCCTGGTATGGCAGAGCATTCTGTGATGGAGGAGACGGGGATGTTCGGATCCATAAGCAAGGCTTTATTAATTGGCATGGTCAAATCAGGCAGGGTAAAACAACGACAGACAGGTGTAGGGAAGGGAAGACGAAACCTTATGTGTTTACCCAGACTGCATGTGTTTGAACAAAAATACAGTAAAACAGTGATATTGGGATTGTTTTTTATATTTTAAAATAGCTCAAAAGGTAACACTTTACAATAAGGTGTCATTTGTTAACATTAGTTAATATATTAACTAACATGAACGAACAATGTTCAACACATTTATTACAATATTAATTAATTTTTGTTAATGTTAATTCATCAAAATTCAGTGGTTTATTATCAGTTCATGTTAATTCAGAGTGCTTGAACTAATGTTAACAAGCACAACTTATGATTTTAATAATGCATTAGTAAATGCTGAAATTAGCAACTAGCAACTAGCAAAGTATGGTTCAGTCTTATTGTTGACTAATGAACTTTACTGTAAACCATTTCAAATTAAAAATATTCCTGTTATGACAAAACTGAATTTTCAGCATCATTACTCCAGTCTTCAATGTTGCATAATACTTCAGAAATTACTTTTTATATATACTTTTTTTTTTAAGATTCTTTGTCAAATATAAAATAAAAAGGACAGCAGTATGTAAAACAGAACAGCATTTATACAAAAAAAATAAAAAAATTGTCACATTAGAAATGTCTTTACTTTCGCTTTTGATCAATATAATGCGTCTTTGTTAAATAAAAATATATGATTATAAAAATAAATATATATATATATATATAATATTTCTTCTCTCTCATAGGTGTTTTTATGGTTCTTTTATGTTTTTCATATTGTCTTAATGTCAGTATTTCTTCCCTTTTCACTCTTTCCTGCTCTGTCTTGCACTCCTTTGGCATGTCTTTCTCTTTCTCGGTCTCTGGTTGTGGTACTTAAGCGCCATGATGAGGGCTTTGACTATGTTTCCATGGTAACTGCCATCTCCCACCCTCCCCGCAGTCTGCGTCAGACCAGTGACGTCTTGTCTCCCCCCCCTCCACCTCATTCCTTCATCCAGTCCTCCATCCCTGATATGAATGAATACACAGGAAGTCAGGAAATGCGGCTGCTGTTGTGGAGCTCTTACGAAACAGGGCTATAATTGGCCAGGTTGCACGTGCATTGTGTTCTTTGATTGGAGGACGGGACTGTGCTGAGAGCTTCTAGCATGATATGAAGAAGCGTTTAACTACAGATGAGGTCAGTGAGGAAAGAGCCATGGAATAAGACCAGAGACAAGTGTGTGTGTGTGTGTGTGTGTGTTTAAGTTTGTGGACTCCTAAGGGGTCATTTGTCTTGTGTTACTGTTCTGCCTCTGATGCCACATGGCTTACATCCAGATAGAGATGCATTAGAGCAGATGCACTCAAACACACTTCAGAGAATGAATCCTTGCTCTGAGTTATTTATCTTTTCTCTCTTTTCTGCACTCACATTTGTGGTTAAATCTCATGAAACCCTGTCCTGTTTATATTTGAGCAACAAAAGAAAGGTTGGAAGGAAAGAAAGAAATACCATTTTGCACAAAGAAAAGAACTTTGTTTTCTGACAATATTTTCTGGAAAATCCCCCCTAAATTCTCATTACCACATTACGAGTACCACAATGCATTCACATCTCTCAAAAATATGTTTTTAATATTATTTAAACGCAGTTTAAAATATTTTTTTTTAGTTCTGTAAAACTATGAAATAGTTTTTAATCTAAATAATTTTGTTGAGTAATTGAATCAATTGCTTAATTTTGCAAATTACACACACACACACACATATATATAGATACCTATATCTATCTATCTGTCTATCTGTGTTTGTGTGTATATATATATATTGTCGCCGCCAGGCAAAGACAACGCAACAAGGGAGCTTGGTGAAATCCCCGAAGGGTGGATTTA
>JAUMHP010000044.1:11220647-11232274 GCA_032361065.1 Enteromius trimaculatus | reverse complement strand
CATGTTTTGTCAGGCGTATGCATACAGCCTGTCCAGCATGTCAGAGCCCAGAAAGCATATAATTTGATCTCTAATTGCAGTTGGAAGCACTCGCCGTTGTTGTTTTTTTTTTTTAATGTCTGAGGTTTTAGGCCCAGATTAATTGTGAATCATTCGTAGGAAATGAAAAGGCAGTAAAAGCCGATCCACATGCACCTGTCTACACTGTAGAAAAGCAGCTCGTTCTAAACATTTCAGTATTGAATACAAAAAAGCCCTTCAATGGCTTTAGCTCCAACTGACACCTTGACTGAGAACATATAAGCCTTTTTTAAAAGCAGCTTGAGCCAGTGTGATTTATGACCCGTAGCAATCAGAGTGTCTGATATAACCCAGAGAGAAAGGGAGAAGGAAAGCGAGGGGATATTTAGATTAAAGATTCAGGATAGAGAGGGAAGGGATAGAGATCTTAATCATCAAAGCCGTTAAATAATATTACACCGTACGAAATGCATCATAGCGTTAAATAAAGAGTAATCTCTTATTAAGACTTTTTAGAACAGCATTTACATCCACCCTCCCCCCGTTCTCATTTCTTTAATATATTTGTTAACTACAGTAAATTACATTGACAGTGTTTCAAAAAACATGTATCTGTTATTATCATATAATAAAGCAAATGCTACCGTGAGGCATAAATATTTTAACATCATCTTCATGTTACAGTATAGAGAATGAGACTTTGTATTTTGCAGCTCGAAGGTTTAGACTCTCTGTTTACAATAATTAAAACTGCTGAAAAAAAATGAGTTCGATTTTCAGTATAATGAGGTGAAAAAGAGAAAGATATTTTGAGAGATTTTGTGAAGTATGCCTCTCCTCTGTGTCAGTGCAGGTCAAAGGTTAACGAGAGAGACATTAAATCCTCGTTAAGCCCTAGTGATCAGTATGCTGGATTACAGCCTCTATGTGCTTTACATACAGTATGAAGCACGATTGCACTCCAAAGCGCACACATGCATAATTACGGTAGGAGCGTTTCTAGTATTGCGCTAATTATACTGATTTCATACATATGAATGTGATTGCATTATATAACAAAATATCAATAAAAATATGTTTATGGATGGCAAAAAACACACTTTGAAAGCAAAACGTCTGATTAAAAAGGTTCGGTTCGTTTTGGTTTGTAAATGCTTCTTCAGGAGTTTTGGTTCACAGTGCAGAGTTCTACAAATATCTGCAGTGCCATAGGAAATGAATGGGAAAAACACATTTAGAAACCAGGCTGCTTCAAAAGTGTGCATTCAGCTCTTTTGTCAGTTTGTTTGGAGCAGTAATACAAATAGAGGTCACCTTGATTAATTCCACACTCTTATTTGGGGTTATGTGTATTCATTCATTTGATGTCGATGTGGTGTGATTTGTTCCTTACCAAAGTTAAGTGTAATGAAACTACATTGTTAAATGGCCATTTGTGTTTGCAAGGCCACTCACCCACAACCAGGACGCATGTTCCGAATCAATGTGGGTAGACGCACTTCTGCGCCAGCAACAGAGTCAGCGTGCCTGAAGGTCAGTATGGTCACTTGAGTATGAATTTGGCCTCATGTCCCGTACCTCAGCAATCTGTCCCATTCCTATCCTCGTCATATTCAGTCAGACTGCACAGTGAGCCCTGAAACGCTAAACAGCCTGTAGCATCACGCTACCACTCGAGTTTAACATCCGTCTGTTCAAACATGCCGTGAATGACATAAGGAGGACAGAAGACGATTTGCACAAACCAACAGTTTTTGTCAAGCCAAGTCTCAGGGTCAGTTTTATTCAATGCTGCTTCCGTCTGTATTTATCGGCACCTCTTCCTTTCTTCCGTCCTTTTTATACGTGACTTCTAAAGCCGTACAACTCCTTTATGTGAGGAATATGTCATTATTCACTTAACATCCGAGTTTGTAAATGAGGATCTTTTCAGTGAATTGGTTTATAATATTCACATAACCAGTCTAAGTGATCCATTTACAAATCAGACTGATCCAGGTCTGACTTGGGGTTTTGGATCATGGTTAGAAATAGAGGTTAGGTCTAGATTTTGGTGTTTGAGCTAATGGTTAGGATCAGGGAGGTTATGAAGGATTTGATCTGACTGTTGGGATCTGGGTTAGGCTAAGGAAGAGCTGGGAGTAAAGGGTTTGGGATAAGGGTAAATAATAGTTAGATTTAAAAGTTGGATTCAGTTAGGTGAAAGAATGATGGGATCCATAATGGATTTAGTTTGAGGTTTGGAATAGGAGTCGGAGCTGAGTGAAAGGATCAAGGTTATATGAAGTTGTAGGAGTAATGGGTTTGAGATAAGGGTTAGAAACGGGTTGAATTTCAAAATAAGTTGTTTGGGGTCAGGGTTCAGTGAAAGGATCAAGGGAGTCCATGATAGATTTAGGTTGCGGTTTGGAATAGGAGTTGATGTGAGGTTTAAGGTCCAGGGTGGAGGTGTAGAAGTAATGAGTTTGGGATAAAGGTTAACATTTCGAATTTAGGTGTTTGGGTCAGGGTTCAGCGAAAAGTTCAGGGAATCCATGATAGATTTAGGTTACAGTTTGGGATACGATTTGATGCTGAGGGATAGGATCCGGGTTAGATGAAAGCATGTGAGTACTGGGAGTCAGATAAGGATTACAGATAGTGGTTGAATTTCAAATTAAGATGATTGGGCCAGGGTTCAGTAAAAGGATTAGGGAGCCCTTGATAGATTTAAATTGCAGTTTGGAGTAAGAGCTGATGCTTTGGGCTGTGATCCAGGTTCGATGAAGGTATGGGAATAATGAGTTTGGGATATGGGTTAGAAATAGGGATTGGATTTAGAATTTAGGGGTTGAGGTCAGGTTTGGCTTCAGGGATGCTGGAGCTCGTCCCAGTGTCTCGGCCATAGGCAGGAAAACACTCTGGATGGATGAATGCTACTGTTCTACTTGGCTAAACTATGTTATGCCATATGTGAGCTAGCAAAAATGATGTTCTTCAGCACTGACTGTTATACCAAGATATACAAGCAGTTTACCAATTAACAAACGGGTCTTCTCGGTTTTACATCTGATCCAGTCAATGACACAAGGGGTAGCTTACTCACACAGAGAGATGTCTAATGCCAACACTTATAGGCTTTTCTACGAATCCAATCAGTGGAACGGTCCAGGAGCGTTTAGACAGCCTATTATACACCCTAATAAAACTGTCAGTGCTCCAGTGAAATGATGTGCCACTTCTTAATGTGCTGCAATTTGGCCCCTCTGTCTCACCACTGGACCCTGGCCATCCTTTCTAATTACACTAGTGCAAATGTGAGAGTCTCTTGTGAACAGTTTGGTTCACCCTTTGTCTCTTCTTTTATTACACCCCTTTTTTCCCTGCTGATGGATTGCCATCTTCGCTTTCCTTCTATCTCCGGTGTAGGAGTCTAAACCTAAATCTCAAGACTTGTCCATGGTGTAACAGTGGGTTGATTGTTTATAAATGTCTCATTCATAATGTCCAGATGGTGATGTGGTTTTACTGCCAGATCTCTTTGTCTCTGCAATAATTTCACTGCCCCACATGTCTAGCACTCTTTACTTGTGAAAATGCCCTTGGCTGCTGATTTAAGTGCATTTTGGCATGTTCCCTGGAATGGTTATCCATTGGATCTTGCTTTGAAAAGCTGCTCCAGGATCAGAGTCTTTGACTGGAATTTATTGATTACCAAATACTCTTCCAGAGCGCCATCTGCCGTTTCCACGATTGGCTTATTTGGTAAAGATCATATTGTTATCAGATAATTGTCGCACTAAAATGTCCCTTGGAACGTCACAACGACAGCTTCGGTATGATTCACAAAACAGCTCAGCAGAATAGTGGTTATGATGCCCAAAAGCAAGATAAAGGTTTCCAGAAGAAAATGATTGCTTCATCACTGAAATTAAAAAAGCCAAATTAATTGAAGACCCCATGAAGTTGAGGTTTGTGATAACCAGGCCCATGTGGATTCTGAAAACACAGAATTCTGCAAAAATCCTAATTTTACCTTTAACTACCGTGAGCTAAAGTACTGTAGGTTGGTACACTGTACAGTAACTTTGTATAATTACGAGTACTGTGAAATAAAGTGCAACCAAAATCTGTTTATTTTTCCCAACATTTAGAAAGTTCTATATATCCTCACTATCCAGTTGTGTTACGCTTTTCTTAATACTTTCAGAAAACCTTATAATATCTATAACTGCTTTAATTTAGAGGCAAACATTTTAAAAAATGAGACTTCGTTTTAAAGCTAAAGTATGTGGTTTCTGCCCACTGTTAGATTGTTTCGGATTGGTTTCCTCTACATTCCCATTGGTTTTGCTAGTCAGTATGCTCAGAAATCAACATTCAAAAAGCTCTGCGTATTAAGCTGGGATAGAAGGAAGTATTTTAATGTAGAAAATCCAATACACTTCATCTCTAACTTATTGTCAGGCTCTATTTTTGTCACAATGGGTTTTTTTGGGTACCCTGAGAAAACATTTATACATCTGAGTAATTTAAACAGATACGCAAGGTGATGGATATCGTTCGGTCTTGTGCTTCCTGTCTCGCTGTTGTCATGGCCACCAGTTTAAGAATCTGCTATTTTGGTTGCACTGTAGCTAGTATTTAGAGGAAATGTTCCATCTAGCTTGATGTGTGTGTATGTGAGCGTATGTGTGCACTGTTTAAATGACTTTTCAAAGATTACATTAATATCACATTTGGCGTTATCAATGCAGCTTATCAATTATCCTCTTTACTAGGAGCTCTGTCCATCCTAAAGTGTGTGTGTGTGAGTGCTTGTTTATGTGTGTGTGTAACAGAAGCAGATGACTCTTAGCTGGTTGAGGAAAACAAACGCCTCTCAGCGTCTCATCAAAGAGCTAATTAGCTTCGGCTCTACTGATATTCTCATTAGCTGATTTATACCCATTAACTCAGATATAGGCATGGGACCATTAGCTTACCAGACACATGCTTCAAAATTTCAAAAGGAGCTTATGGGAATTGACAGTGGATGTGAATGCATACACAGACTCACACACACATAAGACAACTCACTCGCTAGCTTTTCAGTAAGAACAGTTTGGTTCTAATGATGGACATACTGTACCGTATTTACATCACTCTACCTATAAATGCTCATCTTTCACTTAAGAAAGACACCTGAGAGGTCATATTTCATTAGCTGGGTCACTAATGGACCTCTAAAGGACCCATATTTACCACATTTACGTATGTATACTTACTTATATCTTATGTTCTTATTACTTTACATCTAATATATGTGATTCAACATCCAGCATTGCTGTTGAATATATGCAACAATCGGTATATGCCGTTCAGTACATATTGAATATATTCTACTGGCAGCTTCATACCTCAATGTACTCAGCAGTCAGACTGCTGCCTGCTTGGTCTGTGTGTATATTATGAGTAAATGAAGATTAATGCTCCCCATCTGATCTCTGTGCTCCTTAAATCTTGTTTAGTTAATGAAACGCACCTCTGTCATAAAGAGAGCGCTAGATGGTAAGCAAGTCGTTGATTTGTGGCAAAGTGGACATTAGATGTCCTGACTTTCCACAGCATATTTTAATCAGAATGCGCTGGAGCCCACACATGAGAGGCAGGAAGAAGAGATAGCATTACGCTTAAAATGACAGTAGTACAAGAATTACCCCGTAGCAGATCTATATAAAGGTGGAGCTGGGGAAGAGGGAGGTTTTCTGAAGCGCACTCCAGCTGCTAAGGCAAGCAGCCAAGTATTTCAATGTTGAGCAGCAAGCTTATTGGCTGTTGATGTGAAAACAAACCAATCAGCAATGCCATGTGATTAAGGATGTTCTTATATCAGATTGAGTTAGATCCTATCAGCCTGCACAAGCAACTCGACTTGTCTCAATAAAATGATAATATTTTTTTTTTTCTTGAGCACAAATCAACTCAAATGTAATGATACTTGATCATTAGTAATAATTTGCCTTTACGAATTTCAAAAAAAGGACTGTATGATCTTCTCTCCCTTAATTTTGTTATCCTCCACTCATGTGATCACCAATTAGTGAATAGCATATTTGGACAAGTAGGCAGCTCTTCCATAATTGCCAGATGGCAGGATGTACTCTGGGACACATTTAATGCTAGAAACCTGTCTGGATTACGTTTTCTCCTAGTCTCACCTGCATCATACAAATTTACAGCAACTGATGAATGCTGTTAGCCTAATCTGCTTAATATGCGTCAAGGATGTCGCAGAATCTAGCGCGTGTTTATTTGAAAGTATGTTTACCAGTTCAGGTTCAAATTGGGCGAGATATTTAACATCCGGAGACGTGAGCTCATTAAGACTTGTGAAGTGATGTGAACCACATTAGGAATCGAAATTTGAGGGTTGTTATCCACTGACCTTTTCTGTTTGCTGTGTTCATTTATTGTGATTAATAGCCATCGACCACAGTGCACCAAGAGCTCCTGTTTTTTAGCAAAATGCTACTTTGAGCAAATATTTTCTTGTTTTGTGATATTTTCTTGTGTTGCTTTTACCCATTTAAGAGGACTGATATGACTTGTATCTGCACTCTTCCATTCAGTTCTCTATCTATACAAATGAAGAGCAATCAAGCCACTTTCCCTTCCTTTCAGCTAGTGTCACTGATTTCTTGTTCAGCCTTGCTCATTGAAGCAGCCAAGTTGTGGCCTGTTGGACTCTCTGCTCCTCATTTGATGACTCATGCCCAGCCCACGGCAACATGCAGCACTTTGCTTTTTAATCAGCCTTTTGCCGTTGCTTGTGTTGTAAATGCAGTGATTCATTTTGATTAGAATTTAGTGTGCATTAAAGTACTTACTTATGTGAGGCGAATGCATGTCAGATTCTGTATGCAGGCATCCAAAAAGCTTTTTCTGTTTTATACAAAAACTCAAAAAGATCACCTTCATATTATAAACACTAAAGCGTTATGATTATGAGCAGATGCTTTTGAGAATTTCCAGCCTGGTCTCATTGTTTATATGTGGTTTTTGTTTGTACAAAACATTAATAGGTACAAAAATATCCTTTTTTGTATGCTTGGGTATGCTGATATGTATGGAAGCTTGTTTCTGCCACTAAATGAAAACATTTTTAAAAGGTCATTTTGACCTCAAAATGACATTTAAAAGGCCATTTTTATCACACAATTCTGACTTTTTTCTTGCAATAGCGAGTTTATATCACAAAATTCTGACTTTTTGCATCAGAATTGCCTGACACAAATTCGGATTTTAAACATTTTTGTCAGAATTGTGAGATATAAACTTGTTGTAGCGAGTTATTAAGCCAAAGTTGTGAGATATATACATTGCAATTCTGAGAATTTATTCTCATTAAAACTGAACTTTATAACTTACAATTGCTAGTTTTATATCTCACAATATAAAAATGTGAGAAGAACAAGACAAAAATGTCAGAATTGCTAGATACAAACTTGCAATTGTGCAGAAAAAAAGTCAAAATGTGCAAGTGGTATGTATTAAAGCCTGAGTAAAAAAATAGGAAAATATATTTTTTTTTTACTAATTTCACTTAATAATTTTGACTTTTTATCTCACTATTCTGAACTTTTTTCAAAGAACTGCCTGATATAAACTTGGAATTCTAACTTTTTCTACCTACAGTAAGTCAGAATTGATAAAATTTATAAAAACTTGCTTTAGCGAATTATTAAAAAACATAGTAATTTTAGATCTCACAATTTTGACTTGCAATTACAATGAATAACTTACAATTGTTAGTTTATATGGCAATTCTCAGAAAAAAGTAGCAATTCCGAATTTACATGCAAAAAAGTAAAAATGTTTAGTTAAAAAGTCACAATTTCGTTTTTTATTTTGTATTTAGTGGCAGAAACAGGCTTCCATAGATGTGTACAATATGGACACATTGGCAACAGCAAAAATGAAAATACATATAATATGTAAAATATTCACAAATTCTTTAAAATATTAGTTTAGATTCCTTAACTCTATTCCTAAAGCTAAACATGAATGCTTAACATTAAAATGAAACAGTAATAATTTGTTACAATGTTTCTGAGTCGCAAATCTTTCTGTTACCTCTAAAGCTTTTACCTCTGAGGATGGAGATGATAATGATGATGAATAACGACATGAATTCACGTCTGTACTTCAAACATAACAATCAAACCAATTCTGAAGATTTAGATTATAATGCAAAAATAAAATATATCATATACAGTAGATATGTCATATAGGCATTTTACTGTATGGTGCATTTGTGATATTTAATGCTTTTTTGTGCCTTGGCATATTCAAAATATTATTTAAATGTAATGATTAAATAAAAAAAAATAACTTATTTAAAGTTTCTAGTTATTCTTGTTGAAAATAAAGGTCATTTCTTGAAACAAGCTAGCACTAAAATGTTTAACAGTGTTAAATAAATCTGACTGATCATAAATAGAATGAATTTTTATCAATTAAATATTCATAGTTTATTCATGGAGAGGGTTCGTAAACATGTATGTCTGTATAGTTGTTCATATGCATTTTAGATGATGTCAGTACCTGAATAATTTATATTTTAGGGTCTGGGCAAACATAAGGAAATGTGCATGTGGTATAGCTGTGTGTTGTGTTAAATACATAAGAATACTCTTGAGATCACATTGGATTATTAAATTAAATCATTAAAATACTTATTTTATGTGAAGAAGCATTCTTAATGTAGGCTACACCTCCAAAAAGAGCGGAGGATTGCTTATTTTACATCAAAAGTTCAAGATAACATAATCACAAAAACATTGTAATCACAGTCAACCTGGATCCTTGAAAAGCAAACCTTATAAAAACATATAATATATTTTAATTTCAATACAGCAACTCAGGAATGCTACACTAGAAGTGGATCTTTCCTAAACTATTGAATAACCTTTGATGGTGCAAGTTTACACAGTTTGCAACTTATGCAAATATAAATCATTGCTAAAATAACGTACGATTAGGAAATTTTTAAAATGTGAATACATTTCACAGCAGCCGTATTCTTAATTCTTTATTGGATTAAACGTACAGCTCGAGCATGTTTGTGCACTTTGTTTCTCTCTCGCTAATTCCAAACAGGTCATTTGCATCGCCTTGTTCATTCCTGAAGGTCATCTGCGGTGAGACATGAAAGACAGAGAGACAGAAGTCGAATGCAAGACACTGGATGGTGTATGCACGGGTTTGTTTTGTGCACTTCAAGGCCGATTTAGGAGGAGTTTACAAAGAAAATATTCATGAATCTGCCGTTTGATGTCGGCAAGTATTGTTTAGCTCTTAATACCAGAAGAGGTGCTCTACACTGCCTCTACTTCCTGTTTGTTATGATTAGAGTTCAGAAGCCTCATGGTCTTTCGCCTCATCTCAGCCAGTGTTTTTCCTCCAGGGGGGCGGGGTGAGCATTTGATGTGATGTGAGGTTGCTGCTTGGTGCATTTTAAGCATCTTTCTGTCATTGGATTTGGGGCGTCCTTTCATTGATTGCAACAACAGGAGAATTTTATTTATATATTTTTTTATTTGTCATCAAAAAGGATCAACAAATACGGTCCACAGGGTCAAACTTGTGAATTTTACATTCAAATCTCTCTCTCTCTTACTCTCAACAGATACATGAAATATTCAAATAATAACCGCTTGTGCTCAAAACGCAATTGCCTTAGAGAGGAGCGAACGTTCTGAACTGAATAGATATTTGAATAGCTGCTGTTTGAATTGTATCTTCGTTATAATTGCAGATTAAATGGTCTCGATTTAAAACACTGTTCATTTTGTAATTATACACTAATCCTGTTATAGTTATTTTAAGCACTTTAAATTATTTGTTTAACACTACTATTTGAATTATTCATCAGATACTTATTACGACACCACAACAATTCCAGCAAAATTATGCAATTTGGAAATACTTTACGCAGAGACTGAATTATCAAGACAGTCTGAAATAAAAAGTGAATAGATATTACTTGTTTATTCGGCAGTATTTCTAGATTATTCATCAAATAGGCCAATTTGAACGACTTTGTAAAAATTCCTTCTTTCCACTGAAAGATGCTATTGAAACGTTTCCAAATTATTTTGTATTAAGTTAGAATATTACAAAATACAAGTGATCTCAGAAATGCCTTTTGGACCCAATTTAGAAAAAGAAATATTAGCTAAAATGAAAAATGCATCTGCACAGCCCAGAATGTACCTCAAGAGAGAACAGCTGTGGAGTAAACAAAATAATAAAGGTTATCGTCTGGCTTTTTTTCCTATTTTGATTTGCTTAAACATCCCTTCAAGTCTAATACTAAAGATCCAGCATGCTAAAGGTTTTGTTCTCCATTGCAGGTCACTTTTCACCTTGGAAGACCTCTAAACAGGTAAAATGTATCGTATTCCAGCCCTTTGAATTTAATTAATAAACTAACATCAACCTTTTACTCTCAATATTGAGTGATTAGGTCTTTATTACACATTATAAAAAACATATGTGTTAATAACCATGACTGTTGAGCTTTATTACAAAGATTAATGCATAATAAAGGCTTTATTACATTGTTATAACATATTACCACTAACTGCATTGTACTAAGCTACTGCTTGTGTCTCTTAATACAATAAGCTTAGATTAATATGCTTTACAAACAATACTAAAACACCAAATACGTGAAAAATGTTTGAAAATAAATTGTAATAGAGCAAATAGGCTAATATTTTCTAGTTAAAAGCATAATATGTTCTGTTAAAAGCTTGTTTTATTAGAAAATGCTTTTTTGTCGGTGCAAAGTTGTTCTGAAAATCCAGTAATCACAACTGGAAAGATTATGGAAGTTAATTTGTTAAAAGCTGTGGAGACCCTAGTTAGAAATAAACACTTAATACAGCTGAAAACAAATCACTGCACCTTCACTAATCTTTTCTCACTAACCAGTGCTCTGTGTAATGTGGCACATAAAACCTTCACCCTCAGCAGTCTGTCTCTGTAATGTCTTTTGATTCTGGTCCAATATTGTCAGCTGTTTTGTCTGCTTGACTGAATCTTCAAGAAAGTGTTCCTCAAACTCTGCACTGTCCCATGTGTATGTATATTTGCACACATGACGGCATCTGCAAATGTATATGATATACAGTATGTATATGATAAGGTATGACGACATATACATATTTGCATATAATATTTTTAAGCCTAATATTATGTTAAAAATATACATTAAATCTAGTTATTAAATCTCCAGTTGGCTAAAAAAACACAATTATACAAAGTTTTACCTTGATGTGTTTGATATTGACTAAGGCCATGTCAAATAGAAAAAAAATGTGGAAAAGTTATAAAACTTCATTTCTGGTATTTGACAATTTTGCTGCAGAGAATATTTAACATAATATGGAATATATAGAATATATAGTCTTAATTATTAGGGGTGTAACGATATGCGTATCATGTACCGAACAATTCACAGGCATTTTCCAATTTTTGTGTCAGTTAGATATTATAATTAGCAATTATATATATATATATATATATATATATATATATATATATATAAAATTTTTTTTTTTGAGATAAAATCTTTTTTA
>JAUMHP010000044.1:11205450-11217915 GCA_032361065.1 Enteromius trimaculatus | reverse complement strand
TCTTAATGCCTGTTGAACATAACAGAGACATTTTATGATTATTACAATACATTTCTTACATACGGTTCCTTTAATATTTATGTCAAGTGACATTAACAACTTCTACATTGTTGCAAAAATATATTATTTCAAATTTACGCTCTTCTTTTATCAAAGTTAAGCCATCAAAGGAATAGATTACAATTTTTAAATATATTAAAATAGAAAATGAATATTAAATATTTAAATTGTAATATTTTACAATACTACTTTTTTTTTTAGCAATACATGAATACACTCTCATGAGAGAATTCTTAAAAAAAAAAAAACTTACTGAAACGGTAACTTTTAAACAGTAGTGTATACTCCCTCCTGATGTTTGTTTTTAGTTGTTTATTGAATTACGTCTATTTCATCTCTTAAAATTCTTTTACAAATTTTTTTCATCTAAAATAAAAATCTGTATGTATATCATGTAGCACCGTTGCACTTAAAGGCACAATATGTAAGTTTTCACCACTAGAGGTCACATTTCCAAAACAATAACAGAGGCGAAGTTCGACGACGCAATGATGGAGCGTGGAATATTGAGATGTCGTTTCACAAATTATGTTCACGGAAGAAAAACTGAAAAAGTACAAAGTGACTAACAGAGGTAGAGGTTGAGGAAAAAAATCTTGGGTTCAAAGCAAGCAGTCTAATCATGTGTGACACCAGCTTTAATATGAGAAAAAGTAGACTACTCCTGCTTGTTGTTCTTTGCACCTCCTATTTGCATAACCTAATTTTTGGTGTCGTGCAAGAGCCCTGTGTAGTGAAGTGGTTTGGGAACGTTTCACCCACAGCTGCATTAGCATGAGAAAACACAAAGATTACATTCAGTATCGTCAGCAATAGAGAAACACATCAAGCGTCCTTGATGAGCCCTTGATGCGGCCTTATTTTGCTGAGCTAGAACTAACTTGCCATGTATTGTGTGTGTGTGTGCGCTTCATTTAAAAACTAATTACCGCAAAAGTGAGTTCATTGTTAAACACCTTCCTATCCCACGGCCAGGAAGTTGCCTGGAAGAGCGCAGTTTGCTTACTCAGTTGAGAATATTAATAAAGGCAACGCTGGGCGATGATTGGACGCTTTACTGAATGCCGGTGTATTTGCAGGTCTTGGAACATTGGGATCCTCACAGCAGTCCCACAGCCAGTCTATCTATCCATGCTCTCCCTCACAGCGCTCCGTATCTGCACTGGCCCTCAGGTCCAGAGTTTGACCTGGGCAAACCTGACCCCTATGATCTCTATGAGAAGTCCAGGACTATCTATGAGAATAGGCGTAAGTAACTTCTTGCTAGCGCTTAAAGCTAGCATTAATGCCTACTGCTAATCTGTGCTGTTTACATACTGTGTTTTTTCACTCCATACCTGCGTTCCTCCTCCAAAAAAAACAACCCTATATTACAACATAAATTTACGTTTTAAAGTTAAGCGCCCTCTAGCAGGCGTACAAATAATGCGGACGTGTTGTGTAAATGCCTGTTACCTGAATTAAACAGCGTTCGAGATGCCCTATAAGTAATACGTTTTTCTTTCCTTTTTGATCCAAAAAAGGTCTTTTACTGGTGTGTTATTGAGTTGAGCCTGGTTAGACCATGGTGAGCTTGTCAGTTCATGTCTCTTGGACAAACAAATACTTGTTTTGTTGTTATAAGGCAAGTGTCCTGAGGTTGTTGTGTCTTGTCAATTAGAAATTTCACCACAATGAGATCTTTGGAGCTACTCTGGGGTCTGAGAGAGATTTAGTGGTCTTATTATATATTTATTATATAATGCCTTGCATTATTAATGCAGGTACTTTCTTAACCAAATGTAGAGACCTTACCACACATTTAGACTTTCTGAACTTTTTCAAGGTCCCTGTGAACCATATTCATTGCATTTTAATTAGAAGCGTATGTTTAATTCAACAAATAGTTTAAAATGCATCAATTTATAAGAGTGGGAATATACTGATTACTATACTTAAGTGTCAATAGAGTTAATGTTACATTACTAAAGGTGCTTTAAACTGACTGACAGTGATTAAATCGGTTGAGGTCAACATGTCGTTCTGCTGCTAGAAGCTAGAAGCCATTTCTAAACGTCTGTCTGCGCTCCCGTTATTCGTCACATTCACTGTGCATTTGCATAAACTTTTTTCTACTGACCTTTTTGTTCTGTTTTAAATCAGTAAGGTTGCTCTTCCTCATTAAAGCTTCCTAGTCTATACCTCCTTGTTTTGTATATAGCTTCTCTTTAGTATTCACAGCTGGCAGTGACAGGTTGGCAATGGAGATGTTGGGTAACGTTGATGTTGTTTAATGATTATTCCGTTTTTTAATGTGCTTCCATAGATTTCTAAGAGGTTTTTGCTTCATTATTATTAATATACACTCTATTGTAGAAACCCTGGGGATTTAGATATGATGTGCAAACAGTTTAGTTTCTCTTCAAGGTAAGTATGCTGGCTTCCTGATGGTTGATTACATTTTGTATATTTTTCTGTGAGCTGCATCTTCCTTTTTTGAGTAAGATGTTTTAAGCAGCCTCATTTTGTGAAATTGCACCACTTTCGAATCTGAAAGCGTCAGGAGTGTTTGAGTATGTTCAGTCACAACACTGTTAATGTTTTATAGCTGTTTGAATATGCACTTGATGTTGCAGATGCTGTAAAAATGTTGCATTCTGTCAAGTTGGTGAATTGAAACTTTCGAAATCTCTTTAATACTTATTTTTACTTATAAGCATTTCATTAACTTAGTTTTTAGCATCGTGGGCATGCATTCGGTTTATGTTAATGCATATTTTATGTGATTTTTGATATATGTTTAAATTAATAAGTCTTTATGCTTATTTTGTAAATATTTGGTCACCTCCGATTTAAGACTTTCTTCCATCACGCAAATCTGTTATTTGCCTAAAATCATTGCTAATTATGAAAAAATGTGACATGATAAAGTTTAATCAGGACATTTCATCACTGCAGCAAAGAAAATCAACAGTTCTTTTGAACAATGTTCAATATAAAAAAATACTTACTTGTATATTTAATTTGCATTTGCTCTGAAATGGTTTTATATTTATATTTATAGTTAATCTAAAGTATGCGTTTCGTGCTGTTCTTATTGAACGCAAAGAAATTGATTTGAACATTTTATGTACAATCGTTTAACAAAAAGCAGCATTAAACTGCGTATCTTCTATTGAAACATTTTAAAGCATGCAGAATGTCTGTGAACACAAATCATTTTAAATTCTGAACTGATTAATTTCAAAAGAGCTCATTTGAATCGAACTTTAATGCAACTGAGGTTTGAGTTAGAGAGCTTAACATCTTTACGCTGTCGTACTTACGTCATTCCACAAGCAGCCTACTGCTGCAGTCAAATAAAAAATAAGTAAATCGTAGCAATACACACAATACTTTATATAATATATATATAACCAGCTCTAGCAGAAGTGCAGATGAGGTTACAAGAATGATGCAGTTGAAGCTCAGGCTCCCTTTCTGAATTAGAATCGAGCTCAAACTTGCACCTAGTTTAAATGCAATATACACACAGCATAAAACATGGCCGTGTGTAGGTTTTCAGGCATGGAAGTGTCTGCTCTGAGCCAGGGGATGAAGTTGAGTTTTGAGATATTGTATAATTAAAAGCCCAAAATCAAGAACCGACTTCATGCATCCACTGAAAAAAACACCCACTGATTAATAGTCAGTCAAAATTGGGAAAGGATAGTTGTTATTAAAGACAAAGTGTGCTTTTAGTGTGTTTTTGTGTGCGCTGTATATTCACATATATCTTCATTGCTTTGTAGCTGTTGGGCGTTATATTAGCGAGGCAGGTGATGTATATATTGTAGTTTGTATATTTCCAGGTGTGTGTGTGTTTATATAAGCTGTGATTTATGGGCTGTCCTTGTATCTCTCCCTTTCTTAGAGCCAGGGCTTCCTCGAGCAGCTCTCTCAGCTGACCCTTCCGGTGAGTAAATATATCTCCACCCAAAACAGAAACAATCTGACAGAAGGAGTTCTGCATAAAATAAAGTCTGAAAGTTTGAAATTCATTTGTTATATCCAGTTTTTATGACCTCTAACTGTTTTTTTTTTATATATATATATTTGGTATAAAGTTTGGCCTGCTGCAGTTTGACTTCTTTTTTTTTTTGCATTTAGTTTCTTTAAATAAATACCTAAAAATCATATGCAATTTTTAAAAAAAATATTAAATTTCAACACAGTCTCAATTTTGTGCAGTTTTGCACAATTTGTCTCTTCATTCGTACATACTATGTATAGTGCATACTATATGCATACTATATATATATATATATATATATAGTAAAAAGACTAATGAAATAAAAGACAGATAAAATCTAATATCTAAGTAAACATTTAATATATATAAATGTATACATTTTAATATAATAATAAATCTGAGAGTCTGAAATCTTTTTTTTTATCCAGCTATAGTGTCCTCTGTAAAATATAAAAGATAGAAAAGAGAATAAAACTGGAGATAGAGTTTTATTTTTGCCAGCCTTTGCCACTTGTCGTTCTCAGTGCCTTGAGAATGAACCTCTTAATGCAGGTTCAAGCACATAAAATGAAGGATTTTACAAATTGGGTACTCAAAGTAAAGAAATCGGGGTCTTAAATGTCACCCAGAACACTAAATTACACTTGAAGGATGAGAATAGTCTGGAGAAATGAGTAAGTTGTGAGATAAATGTGTGCTTTCATTGACAGCATCAGAGTTCCAGGAGGTGGAGGTTCACTTGCGCAGACAGAAGTCCGGTTTCGGCTTCAGAATCCTGGGTGGAGAGGAACCGGGACAGCCTGTGAGTCCGGAGGCTCAGGAGAAGGCTCGTACTCTAGGACTAACCACACGCTTCTCAAACCAGAGCTCACTGCCATTTGCTAACATGATAACGCATCTCTTCAACCGCTTTAGTTTCTGTACACAGCTTAAAGAGAGTCTGTAGTAACAGTGCTGTGCATGTACAGATCCTGATTGGTGCAATCATCGAGAAGAGCCCAGCAGATAAAGACGGGCGTCTCCGGCCAGGAGACGAGCTGATGTCAGTCGATGGGATCCCTGTGGCTGGAAAACCCCACCGCTACGTCATTGACCTCATGCATGGGGCGGCCCGGACTGGACAGGTTAAACTCACTGTAAGACGAAGAATTCAGCCCACAGGTGAGAAATGGTTTATGTTTATTTTATTTGTCTACCAACAACAGCTGTTTCCATCCACCTATTTTATGCGCATTTGGGAATATCGCAATAACAAAAATGTTGGATGGAAATGCCAAGATGCTCATAAATTCTAAAAATGCACAAAAGTCTACAGTTGAGTATGACAAACATTTTATTAGTTAAGAAACATCCACATGAACAATGACGGAAACAAATATTTAAATATTTACTGTGTTTCTTTCACTTGCTCAGAGATTCAAGAAATTCATCATATAAGACAATATTCAGGGGGTTCTCCGACTTGCCATAGTGATATGTAGTGCCAGTTTATTGGGAAGTTATGATTTTGTTCTCTTTGATGCGTTGGATAAAAACATTTTATTCACAAATATGTTATGCTATATTACAGTTTTGCGCATAAGTTGAATTCAGATCTTTGGATGGAAACATAGCTACTGTTCAACAGTGAACATACGTTTTTAATGTAGTGTCATATCGATTGTATTTTTTACATTTTTGGGTCGAAAGTGGTCACCTTTGTCTTGATCAGGCACATTTTATTGGTATCCTAAATTTTACAGAATATTGCAACTTGACTGGAAATGGCACACAAACATAATATCAAAAGTTGTTTGGGGGGTGCTTTGCCTCACACAAGCAACATACCGAAACACGTGACCATTTATTTGTTAAATCTAAACAAATATGTAATATTTGATAACTTTACTAGGGTCACAATTGTTTGTCATGATTGACATGACACCATTTGAAAATCATTTTTTGTTTTGAATGTCATACAATATATAATACAAAAAGTATTGTTTATTTCAGCCTTTTTAGATATTTCGAAACATGTAATGATATTTTTTCTAAATGGATTTTTGTAGTTTAATATTAAAGGTCTGGGTTTAGGTCAGGAGTAAAGCAATAATGTGCACGTTTAACATCTTGAAAAAATAACAGAAGTGAGTTATTTTAGTATGATACAAAGTTTTCCAGCTTAGTTTTAATATGGTGTTCATATTTCAAAAGAGAAAAAATAATAATAATTTGTTTTAATAGTGATAGAACCTTGGGGCATAAATCACCCTGAAGCTGAAGAAACAACATTTAAAGGCTAAAGCTTGTTATTTCTTGACAGTTACAGCAATTATAGATTGTTGCGAAGTATATATTCTTGTCTTGTGAAGGAAGTAATGAAAGTGATTGAAGTAATGAAGCAGGTTCTGTTATACTGCTAATAATGTGTCCTCCGTCTCTCTCTCTCCTTCTCTCGTCCACTCGGTCTAATAATTCTTGGTGTAGCTGAGGCTCAGATTTTGTGCCCTCTCAAGCTCTACCTCCCTCATCCTTCCCGCTGTCTGACTCATCCTCTCAGTCTTATCTTCACTGGACAATCGTTTCTCCCCCTTTGCATCTCAGTGGAGCGGTTGAGGAAATGTCTGGCTGCTGGCTTTTTTGGCTTACTGTTTGATCACAGAAGGATCAGCTTTAGCCAAATCCTATACTATGGACTCTTTCTTTCTTTTTCACTCACAGACACTTGTAGTTATCTTGGTTAATACCAGTTTCTACACCTAAAAATAGTATTTAATGTACCTGTTAAAGAAAAAACCAGGGACAGGTGATAGAAAATAAATAAAACAATTGTCAAAAATGAATGAATATTAAAGTAATATTTGCTAAAGTGCTTAAGAAACGTTTATTAATAGCAATGTTAAAAACAAAACCCCCATTTTGAAATAACCCCCATATAGCATACTTGAATCACCCGTAGCAATACAGGTGGAGCTGGGGAGGTGGAGGGTTTCTGAAGCGTACTACAACTGCTAAAGTACAACAAGCACGAGCCAAGTATTTAAATGCTAAGCAGCAAGCACAATGACTATCGATAACAAAAAGAACCAATCAGCTGCGCCATATGATAATGCTGTCATTATGTCAGGTTGAGTTAGATCAGATTGCGCCATCTAGAGTTTCATGACCGAACTTTACATTCAAACATTATAAATGTCTGTAATTTATTAATCAATTTAATGTCTTTGTAATATAAAAAAGCTTACATTTCTCACGAAATCTTATCTTCAGGTGAACCCTGTCCAGAGAACGGTCGCAGTCCTGGATCGACCCAGCACAGTTCCCCCAGGAGTGACTTTAACTCCAGAATGTTCTGTAACAACTCTGCCCCCTCTCAAAACTCCGCCCCATCTACCACAGGCTCCTCCCCACCAGACAATGTAGCCAATCAGAATCTGCAGCCTAGCGATGTCACCATCAAGCGCAAGGAGAGCGAAGGATTCGGATTTGTTATCATCAGTTCTCTGAACAGGCCTGAAACCGCGGCTGCTGCTGGTAAGGAATCATTTTTGTACACTTTGCATGCTTCGACTTATTTTCAATCTGGGACGTTCCTTTACGGTAATAGCTTATTCAGGTTGGAAAAGGGTCATAGTGATTTTAAAAGTGCAGCATGTCCTCATAAACTGGTGTATTAATAATGGATGCACTTCTATTTGAGGGCTGAAGAGGCTAGTTACAATGTTCTAATGCAGCGCCCACGCTCGTATATAAAAACAGATCCACTAACAGGAAAAGACAGAGTGCAGATAGAGAGCTCTCCCGATGTATTACGTAAAAAGTATTTGTGTGTGTGTGTGTGTGTTTTGTCAGCTGTGCCTCATAAGATCGGCCGAATCATTGAGGGAAGTCCAGCAGACCACTGTGGGAAGCTGAAGGTTGGAGACCGCATATTGGCCGTCAACAATCAGTCTATAGTCAACATGCCACATGCCGACATCGTCAAACTGATCAAGGATGCGGGACTCAGCGTCACACTCAGGATCATCCCTCAGGAGGGTGAGTTAAAGCCTGTGGAACGGTTTGAAAGGGATTCTTGAGCAAATATTGATTCTGCACTAATTCTGATACTGAAGCGGCTACTTGTTATAGCCATTTTAATGTTAAAAATCTTTTCTTTACCTCGCTTCAATGTGCAGAGACAACTATAAGTAAGCCATTTATTGGTTGACTCCCTGAACATTGCTCTGACATGTCAAATGGCTCAACCAAAAGTGTGAGTTTGGGCGGGACTACCTGTTTTTCTGAACAAAGGAAGAGAGTGAAGCAGTGTCCTTTAAGGAGGACTGTAGCTTTAAGGAGCCCATGATTGTTTTTGAAAATTTGAAATGCTATAACTGTTTTTTTTTTTTTTTTTTATGGAAGTTTGAGATTGTGCTTGGAATGTCAGGGCTGAAATACTTTTTAAAATGCTAATAAAAAGTCATACAGGTTTGTAATGAAATGAGGGTGAGTAAATGATAACAGGATTTTTATTTTTGAGTGAACTATCCTTTTGAAATGCAAATTTGCCAAATGGTATGACAGTATTTTAGCACAAGCCACCAGAAATCCACTTTAACTATTCATTAACTTTTTTTTTTGTGCAAGCATGCTTCTTTTCTCATAACAGACAGCACAAGCAAACTGTACTCATGCTCTGTCTTTTTCTCTATTTTCCAGAGACGAACAGCACGCCTTCTGCCGGCAGCTCAGAGAAGCAGAGCCCTATGGCTCAGCCCAGTCCAGTTTGCCAACCCAGCACTGTGAACCAGACCGGTGCTGCACCTTCACCTAACTCCACCCTTCAACCCAACTCTGCACCTCAACACAGCTCCATAACTCAGCCAACTTCAGAAGCACAACCAAGCCCTGTCACTCAAACCAGCCCCGCCAATCAGCCCAGCTCAGTGATCCAACAGAACCCGCCCATCCAGCCCTCCGCAGTGCCAGTACAGATCTACAGCCATGACAGCAGGCAAGGCACCAACTTAATTACAGTACTTAAATATATTTTAAGTTGTTGTACTAGTTTTCCCATTGCTCTGCAACATTTCACAGGGCGGAAACAAGTCATTTCAACTGAAAATTTCAATCGAAATGGACAATAAACAACTACCATTTCTGCGTATTCCCATGTGTGTTGCTGTAGTATTCATAGGCGCAAACCGAGGATAGCGCAGATATCGCATCACTGATAGGCGACAATGTACAGGGACGGTTCATTAATTCAATTTGGAATTTCTTTGAATTTACAAATCCTAGAGAACTTTTGAGATAATGTAAGTACACAACTGCATGAAATATCAACACTGTGCAAGTGGTTTTTGGATATTTTATTACAAAAATCGTACATATTGCGCCTATACATGCACATTTTTGTATTTATATATGCATAATAAAAATACACAGAACAGAAACATATATTATGTGAACAAAAACCTTTATTTTGAATGCGATTAATCAATTGACAGCACTATTATGTTTTTGTTTTTTTGCTAACGATTACTGTTAATCCCTATGAGTTGAAATATTGTACATCCCTAATTATATGAATGGATAAATTCAAACTTGTTTTGGAATCAAGTTAAAACTCTACAAAAGTTGACTATTCATGGAGTGAATCCGAATCTCTCCGACTCACAGACTCTCTCTCTCACTATTAGGTTGTTGCGTAAAATCACTTATCTCTTACAGAACTGAATAATTTACCTACATGGCTCTTTAAAACAGTTTTTAATCATTTATATACCCTGCAGGGACCAATGATTTCACTTCCTCTCCATGCTCGCTCAAGTTTCAATATACACCCTAGAGCTCCTCAGGCTTTGCCATTTTCAACAGAACATTATCCTGCATTAAACTTTAAAATTCATTAGAGCGGTAGCTCCGTCAGTGGTAAGTTGGTTTTTACGGCATCTGCTGGAAAACAGACGTAAACAGAGTAAATATTATGAGAGAATCTCTTGTGTGTGTATATATATTACAGCTTTTGTTGCTGATAAAAGTTGCTGCTCTGAACTGACACATTTTTGCAAACAAGTGTGACAGGACAGGGCCTTAAAAACACCATAGAAGTAGTCCAGACAAATGGATTGCAAATATTCCAAATGTTTGCATATATTCAAATATACACCAAATGCCATTGGTTCTGCTCTGATTGTTCAGTTACAGGTCAGAGGTAAAAGCAAGGCAGGATGTAAAACCCGATATTCGGCAGCCATTCACTGATTACCGCCAACCCCCAGTGGACTACCGACACCCTCCCGTAGCAGATTATAGACAGCCACCAACGCTTGATTACAGACACCCCCCACTGCTGGACTACAGGCAGCTGTCCACTGACCCTCGCACCTTCCCTTTACCGGACTACAGGATGCCACAGGTAGCTCTGCTGCCACTCTGTATTCACTCAAACTCTGCAGTAGAAACGCCCACTGATATCATAATTCATCACTGACAGTATTTATTATGCATGTCCATAAAATGTCCATAATGTTTGTGTGCTTGCAGGATTTTGATTTCTTCACGGTTGAGCTGGAAAAGGGTATGAAAGGTTTTGGCTTTAGTATCCGTGGAGGTCGAGAGTATAAGATGGATCTGTTCGTTCTGCGATTGGCTGAAGATGGACCAGCAATACGCAATGGAAGAATGAGGGTGAGATCTATCTATCTATCTGTTTGTTTGTCTATCCATCTGCCATCTGTCTGTCTTTCTGTCCATTCATCCATCTATCCATCATCTGTCTGTCTTCCTGTCCTTCTATCTGTCTATCCATCATTTGTCATTGTCTGTCAGTCCGTTTCATCCATCCATTCATAATCTCTCTATCTGTCTTCCTGTCCATCCATCCATCATCTGTCTGTCTGTCTGTCTGTCTGTCTGTCTGTCTGTCTGTCCATCCATCCATCATCTGTCTGTCTTCCTGTCCATCCATCCATCCATCCATCCATCCATCCATCCATCCATCCATCATCTGTCTGTCTTCCTGTCCTTCTATCTGTCTATCCATCATTTGTCTGTCTTTTTATCTGTCTTTTTAACTGTCCTCCTGTCCGTCCATCCATCCATCATCTGTCTGCCTGTCCTTTCCATCCCGTCCATTCTTCCATCCATCTTTTCATTAATCCATCCATTATCTATCTGTCGATCTTTTTCTGTCTCTCTATTCGTTGATCTGTCCATCCATGCATCTATCTATCACATGTCTTTCTGCCTGTCCTTCCATCTATCCATCCATCCATTATTTTGTTCATCCATCCATCATCTGCATGTCTATCTCTATGTCTGCTGGTCTGCCTATTCGTTGATTTATCTATCCATCCATCCATCTTGTCTACTTGTCCTTCTGTATATTCATCCATCCATCCATCATCTGTCTGCTTGTCCTTCTGTATATTCATTCATCCATCCATCATCTATCTGTCTTGCTGCCTGTCCTCCATCCATGTAAAAGACTCTTAGGATAAAGCTGATTTGTAGGGGGAACTTCTCAATGGGATGTCAAATAAAACAACTTAAGGAAAAATCCATTTATAAATTGAATTTCACCAATGCCAGTACATAATTCTTTCACTTCTTTCCATAGCTGTATCTGACTTTTGAACCTAAATATACAAATAGACTAACAAAAATAAGTTAAACAATCAGTGATGCTGACTGCTGCTCTGAAACAACCCTTCTTAAAGGCCTCTATTTTTTTCATTTATCCATCTATTTGTCAGTCTGTCTATCCATCCATCCATAATATGTCTGTCTTTCTGCCTATCCTTCTATCCATTTATTTATTTTTATTCATCTATCATCATCTGTTTGTCTGTCTCTAATTCTAATGCTCGTCGATCTATCTATACATCCTCTATCCATCCATCCATCCTTCCATCCATCATCTATCTCTGTTTGTCTGTCTGTCTATCCATACTCCCATCTATCCCGATTTGCTGCTGTTCTATTGCTTGTTCAGCTCATATCCGTAATGAAGCTATCTACCTGTCTGTCCGTCTGTCCATCCGTCCATCATCTGTCTGTATGTCCATCCATCCATTATCTGTCTGTCTGTTTGTCTGTCTGTCCATCCATCTGTCCATCAATCCATCATCTGTCTGTCTGTCTGTCCTTCCATCCATGCATCCATCCATCTGTCCATCATCTGTCTGTCTGTCTGTCTGTCCATCCATCTGTCCATCCATCATCTGTCTGTCTGTCTTTCCATCCATCTGTCCATCCATCATTTGTCTGTCTTTCCGTGTGTCTGTCTTCCTGTCCTTCTATCTGTCTATCCGTCCATCCATCATCTATCTCTGTTTGTCTGTCTGTCCATACACCCATCTATCCTGTTCTATTGCTTGTTCAGCTCATATCCGTAATGAAGCTGTCATAGCTAATATGAATAAAACAGTCCCCGTAGGGTATTCTAC
>JAUMHP010000044.1:11182614-11200359 GCA_032361065.1 Enteromius trimaculatus | reverse complement strand
AAGGACTCGAAGGCGATTGGTCTCTCATGCGAGATCCCATATGTAACGTCGAAGTGAACTCGACTGAAGGGGAACTAGCCTAAGCTAATAGCCTAATATTTGATTATCCAGTAAAGTGTTGAATAATTTGAACTTACCGTTCATGAATGGAGCCAAGCAATTGAGAAGAACCATTCTCTTATACACTAATATTTAATAACTCTAAAGATTTTCCTGCTAACACAACACTTCTTTAACATAACTGTTACAGCATGCTCTTTGTATTAATGCACATATAGCTAGTCTAATTCTCAGTAAATAATTCTCACTTCTGTTCTCGATTTTCCTCACTGAATCCTATCTCAGCACTTATCTTAATGCTATCTTAGCCTGTGGCTACTGTTCTAACCCTAATGATTGGTCTAGGTTGTTACTTCGCCTCTTATAGGAATGGTACCTTCCAGTCTCTCCATGTGCATGAAAAGTGACAACCATGGCTCCCCCTATTTCTTCCTAATGGGCCATCCTAAAGACACGGTTTGTAACAGAGTGCATGCGTTCTAACACCAGTCATCATTCTTTCTTGGAGTGCTGTGGTTTGGATTGATTTAATTTAAATGTATATGAAACATTTTTATACATTATAGCACATAAACACTAGTTGCTAACCTTGTGTGTTTTGTACCTAAATTTGTATTCGAGACAACACGAGGTTGTATTTATTTTTTTAATGTGCTAAAATTTCAAACGAAAATTTTGGACTTGACCTCTAGTCTTACTTTTGATATTCAGACATTATACACACATAGTGTCTGTAACACAAGCACAATCATCTTAATTCTGATGTCTCAAGAGTTGTGAGAGAAGGGTTACAATGCATCATTTCTTAAAAAAGTACACTGAAATTTCAGTTTACATTTTTGAGCAATGACTTCAATCATGAAGCAAACATATCCACGTAAATGAATCACATTTTCCAAGTTTATTGCCATTTTCATGAAGTTTAAAGGATCTCTGCATTGGTTCTCTCACATTTAAGAGAAACAGCAGATCTACCCCTAGACGAACATACACTCTTAGCATTCTTATAACTGACTCTCCATTGTGATAAAGACTTAACTCCTATGAGCTCGTAACAGCCATTGAAACAACCCTATGCGCACTTGCCTTTGAATTCTGCTCACACTTGGCCATCTCTTCTCACGCATTTAGTATCCCACTGAGACCTCAATGGCGCCACAAAAACCTTGCTGAAATACAGTCATCATGGGATGGTTTTGTCAGCCTCTCCGGTTTTATATTCCATACCTGTCTTCTGTTTCACAGTGAAAACCCCTTTATGGGCTTGGATTCATCTTTTTCCTCTATAGGCCAGTGATTTTTGCTACACTTGGGCCTTATAAACAAGAGAAATTTACCCCAGTAGAGAAAGAAACAGCTAGCGCAGAGACACAATGATATGTAATTGTTTACACTTGCCATATATCCCTGTATTTTAAGCTTAATGATAAAGAGATGCTGTTGTAAGTGATTGTTTTCTTGTGTTGAAAAGAATTCCCAGCCAGTTCGCTTGTTAGCGCACGTTAAAATGGCCGCCTGGGTGCATATGTGCTTTGTAGGTTGGCAGAAAGCTGAGCAGTCCTCGTGGATCCTGTGATATAAGAGGAGACAGGTAGGATTAGGGATGTATAATGAGAATATTAAGGTTGGTGACCCTCTTTCAGTTTGGGTTGTGAGTGTGTTGGCAAAATATGCTATTGTGTATTGGGAGTCTAAGGAGAGGAAGTGCGGAGATGTCACTCCAAGACAAGCATCTTGGTGTGAAGTGATGTGTGTGTGTGTATGTGGAGGTTGGGGGGATAGCATAAGAAGCCCATGGGAGAACCTGATTATTCCACATCCAGTAGACACACATGAAACTAGCTCACTGGCTGAAAACTGTTCCATTTCCTGTCAGAAATGGGGGTTGTTTTGGTATGCAAGCAAGATCAAATTTATCTCCTTACAAGAAAAGTACTGTGGCATTTCCATGATGCACAGTTGGTAAAGGACCAAAGTATAGTACCATGGTACTGGAGTTACATGGTACTCCAACATACTCCAAAGATACTTTGTGTAATTATCATAATACAGATACTATTTTACATGGTACATTGTAGAAAAAGCCATGGTAATATCACTGTACATTTTTGTTAGTATGGGTTGTTTTTGTTTCTTGAGGTTTTTTTTTTTTTCTTGAGGTTTGGGGGTTTCCCCAAACACGTTCAGTGCAAATTCCACCACTTAAACAATTCTAATGATTTAATTGGTCATATAACTCATAGTGCTGATTGCTTACACAACATTCAAATAATTATTAACCCCAAAAGACTATAGAATAATCAAGACGTGTATCTTGTATAGTTTTAAATGAGGAAAAATGCAACTCTCAGTGTGACCTCTCTGTCAACAAAGTTCTGCCTTTTGAGCAAAAAATCGGTAAAGTAAGCATGTCACTGCAGCTGCGTTAGAAGTTACGGTTGCTGTAGAAACATCATCGTCATTCATGATTCATGATCATGATTTTAAATAATCTTGGTGAACAGTTCTGGAGAATTTTATGTTTCCCCATTTAAAGAGCTGCACTTGCATGCCCGAGAGGCATTTCAAAGATGGCCGCTGAGTGACATGACTTGCCTTAAAGCACACCTACTGTAAACCTACCCTCATTTTAGCATTGGTATTTTGATAGACAACACTACTGTTTGTCACTGAACCCATTACTGTTTGAACTGAATCCATGAAGTTTTAATTTTTCATGAGAAGGGACTGCATGATTGAGTTAACAGAAGAAATTAGCTTGCAGGTTAAGGTTTGCACAGAACTGGTTTGGGGACTGTGTGGTTCATGTTCGTTAGATAGTACAGTAATTTTTTGCCGGTGTGTGCTTTGGTTTCACTAATCTTACTCTAGTGTGTTTCCAGTTGTGCTTCTTTCTGTTTTGGTTTAAATGTTTGGTTGTAACTGTTCCATGTTTCCCCAGCAGATAGTCCCGCCCCCTGGGATGCTCACACTACAGCCTCCCCAAGTCTGTCGGAAGTAGCACCACCCATCGAGAGCTTATCTAATTCATCAGCTTCTTCTCATGTGAACCCACCTCATACATCGTCCTTGGAAGCAGCAGGTCCAGACTGTTCCCAGGGTCCTAAAGGCCCAGAGACTAGTGCTCTGGAGCAGGGCAGTGTGGGGAAGAGGTCAGCCCTGGCAGGTGGAGTTGGGGTTGGGACCAAGCAGAGGGAGGGTAGCAGGACCAACCGTCGCTCCAGTGGAGGGAAGAGTGAGCAACAATACCTTGATGAACTTGCGGGAGAGCCCAAATCCCACAAAGGCAGCCGGGCAAAGTGCAAGGAGCGCAGGAGGGAGCGGAGCAACACACCGTCTCGAAAGCGAGACTCGCCCAAAACGTCTCCAAATGACACCAACATGAATGGGGGAAATGGATGCCTGGATGGTAGCAACAACCAACAAGGAGCTCTGGTGCCATTCAAAGCCCTGCCAAAGGAACCAGAGAAAGGGCAAATAAACCAAGAGAGTTGTCCCAGCCACAACTCCAAGACCAGCAGCATTGCATCGTCAGGCAGGAAGGCCACAGTATCCCCAGGGCCCTGGAAGATCCCTGGTTCAGACAAGCTACCCAGTACCCTGCGCTCAGCCACCTCCACCATCAGCAGATAACATCTCATCGCAATCTCAGACCCAAGTTTAGACCTTACTTTTGGCCAAATTTTGGACCAAACCTTGGCTATGATCCGCCTTGTTTTGGGCCTGGTTGAGCTTGGGCTCTTTTTGATTGCTTTTTTTACAGGCTTGCTCTACTTGAAAGAGATCGGTTTTAACCTTGACTAGGCACCACCTTCCCACAGTCCTCACTAAAGTACTTTCCATGCATTTCTAGACAGAGCATTTTTTATTTATATTTTATTCTAAGTTATTTTAACAGATACGACACCCACCACCTTAAAAACTGGAAGCATTCACTCCAAAAATGGAACCACGGTAGAATGAGTGATGCATGTAGCGTGCAAAAAAAGATTCCCAGACTTGTTTGAACTTGGGGGGGAAAAGCACTCAAGACTCAGAGATGTACATGCATAGAGAACCACTTACTGAGTCTGAACCACCTCTGGTGGCTACAGCGATTTTTATACACTTTCATTAAAAAATGAAGAATACTGAAGGAGTTGCCTGACATACAGTTTTTGTGTATTTGAAGAGTGAATATGATTAAAAAGATCCTATATGAGCGGACACTCGACTATGAACTCTGCCTTAAAGACTGACCTGCAGATGTCTGTATAAGGGTCGGAAAAATCAATATAGAAATAGATATATTATATGACTACATATATGTGAGACATATTGTAAATATGGTCTTTACACACCATTGTGAGCCCATACTGGAGTACTGAGATCATAAACAGTGTAAATTAGAAAAGTGTAATCTAGAATTCATTCCTACTCCACTTTAAGGTGTGTTCCCACTGACAGCGATATAAACTTGAGTAGTTGCTAATAGGTGTTCCTACTGAACTTCAATACAGTTCAGGAAACAGATCACATGACCTTCACTGTCTACACTGACATTGGTAGTTGCAGTTGTGTCTCTTAAAATCGCACACTCTCACTGATGATTTATGACTACCAATTCCTGCAAATCGCTGTCAGTGTGAGTACCCAGTTTCTGAAGGAGCCAAAGGGCTTTGACCTTCTCTCAATCTATTCTACCTTTATGTGAGTACGTGAACAAAGCAATTTGAGTTCAGGATGGTTTCGATGAAATGGTTTGATTAGGGCAGAGTGCCTTATGCCAGGGGTGTCCAATCTTGCTCATGGAGGGCCACAGTCCTGTAGAGCTTAGCTCCTGAACCAGCTAATCAAGGTCTTCAGGATTACTAGAAACATCCAAGCAAGTGTGTTGAGGTAGGTTGGGATAAACTCTACAGAACATTGGCCCTTCAGGAGCAGGAGTGGACATCCCTGCCTTATGCTGAACACATGATGCTTTACTTGAGCTCTCAATTCTAGGCAATGACATCAAGACAAAGAAAACGCAGGCTGCTATGAATTCATTGGACTACTTGTTCCGTTGAAACTGTGCAAAAGTAATGCCAGATCTGAATCACTATGTCGTTACATCCCTGTCTCTGAATGCTGATTGGTGTCTAGAGAGACCGGTTTATGTGCACAGTATAGATATACCAATATAAAATTCAAAGCTATTTTCGTACATAGAAATAGAGGTGAGAGTCTTCTATAAGAAGTGCAGATATTATTATTGATATCTTTGGCAGGAGTTCAAACGTTTGAGCACTTTGTCTTTAAGTAGACATGTATAGATATGAAATGCAGTACTGGAAAGAGTATATGCTGTGCATCCGTGATATTCACTGCATACATTAATTCTCAAAATCCTGCTATGAAACTGTTTATTAGCATATTCCTATAAAAGGTTGTGTGTTGGTAAGTCTCTAGTTCACATGATTCATGTCAACACTACACAAGCTCCATGCTTGTTGTGGAAACGTTGTGCTTGTTGCACCCTTCACAAAAGGGTGATTTTAGCTTGCTAAGAGCAAATTATGGAAGTTCACGAAAAGAGGTAATGTATGCTATTGTGTCATGCATTATTTCGTTTTGGTTTTTTTTTCTCAGAATTATTATTATTATCCTTCTTGTGCTGCATTCAGATGTATATACATAGACACAGTCTATCAGCCTCTACTAGCTAATCGAAGGCTAATTGAAGGTTGCAGCTTATGTAATTTCTTTGATATTTATTTGGTTATGCTTTGAAGTAAATGAAGTGCAAGTTGAAACTTTAGGTTCAGATGTTACACATCTGTGTGCCACGCCCTTTACGAAAATTAACCACGATTTTGCAACCAATAAAGTTAAACCATGTGGTTTTGCTACGCTAACCATAGCTTAACTATGATATTTTAGTCAAATTCTGGTTATACAAATTGTAATCAGTTTACCAAAGACTACAATTTTACTATAATGAAACCGTGGTTAATTTTTGTAAAGAATGGCAAAGTGGCTTAAGGCCTATTCCCATCAAGGATGATAATGATGATAACTATAAAGTTGTAATAATCATTTTATTTCTATTAGGGAAATCACTTTCAGAACTATTTTTTTTCCAGCTGAACAAACTGAGTTAGCATTTAAAGCAGCAGATGACATAACGGCATTGTTCACTTATAATAAACACAATGTTGTTGTGCGTTGATATGGATGCTAACTGAGTTATCAATTTTAGTTATTGTTCTTGGCATGGACTTCATACCTCTAACTTAATTCTTTGCACCATTGAATTGAATGGGTTGGGGAACATTGATGCGATTAATGTAACCAACTGGAATGTTAAGCTGTAATGGGACAAACTTTTCGTTAACGTCTGGGATTATTATTCTGTGTTGTTGTTTTTTTTTCATTTATAATTCACTGTTTATGAGTTCTGTTGTCAGTAATAAATGCACCATTTCACTTGAAGGTGAAACAGGTCATTTCTGTGCAACTAGTAGCATCCAACTGTATTTTTGGGCTGACAAAACAATATGGTCTCAACCAATTGTTCATGATTTTATACTGAGTTTATAACCGATAGTGACACAAAAATTACACACTTCAAAGAAAAAAACGACAACAAACGAGACCCCAGTGGAGCTTCATTGTGTATTAATCCTGCAATACTGTCAAAAATGTTGTACAATTATTCACATCTTTTATTATTTTCTTTTCACTTTAATTAATGTATACATGTCAATTCGAAGTGAAAAGGACCCCAGACAAGACCTCATCCATTGTCGTAATATTGTCTCTATTATATTCATCTACAGAAATAAAGCGATGACGGGTTCCACTGACGCTCTTTGACAACTGTTGCAGATGACAAGGAGAGCCGACAATGATCTAGTCATTACAAGATAGTGCTAACATTTCCCTGATAAAGACAAATTAATTGAAGCAATCCAAAAATGAGTGTGCCTCTGTGGCTATTACATTCCAAACGGTACATCCTTCGAAATCCCAGACAGACAATGACATTGTCAAAGCAAAAGCATTTTTTGTAGAGTACCAGCAAAGATTCTGTGTGCATATGAATGAGTTAGATCACTACAAACACTATGATTTGGATTAAATACAAAATACATTTTATGAGTAAGGAACAAGGCATCTTAATACCAGAAAAAAATACTCTATGCAAGTACGCAAATGCCGAAACAAGTTTTAGTGCATTTCATTGTACATCTATTTTTCACTAGTATATCGCTAACAAACCTCCGTACTCAAGGGGGCGACAGAGTTACCTTCAAACGTCTTTCTTATTGTGTTGTAAAGGTACTAATTTTTTGGGGTAAAATGTATTTACTTCGATAGATATCTACGCATTCCGAATTTAGCGTGAGGGCAAAAAATTAACCATTTTGACTTCAGGGTTATATGGAAGCCGTTTTTTTAGAAAAGGTTATTTCGACTTTTTATTCTGCATTTTTTTCTCAGAATTGTGAGATATAAACTCGCAATTCCAAGAATTTTAAGATATAAAGTTACAATTCTGAGATATAAAGTGTTATATTGCGACTTCTTCGGAATATTGCATATAATTGATATAAAGTCACAAATCAGATTTTTTTTTCTTAGAATTGATATAAAGTCGCAATATTAGAAATTTTTTTCTCGTAATTGTGACATTATATCAGAATTGAGAGATATAAACTTGCAATTTCGAGTTATCAAGTCCAATTTTGATTATGTTCTCAACTTATTTTACAACTTGTAACTGTGACTTTAAATCTTGCAATTATGACTTTATATCTCGCAATTGCAAGGTTATATCTCACAAATTTGTATCATGCTATTCTGAAAAAAAAAAGTCTGAATTGTGAGATAAAAAGTCACAATAACCTTTCATTTTTTATTCAGTGACGCAATAAGTGTATACGCATATAAACTGTATATGTGTAAAAAAAAAAAAAAAAAATAACACATTAAACTAACATAAGACAGCAATATCAGGCAGCAAAACAAACTGTTTTGTACAGTTAAACATAGCTGAACACAAATGAGACCGGGAGCTTTACATATGGCGGTGTCTGCTTTTACATCGCTACTAGTGGCGATTAACCCTTTAGTCTTTGAGCATTGGTTAAAGACTTTTTAAAAAAAAATTTAGCTTCATTACAAAAGCTGGCCCTTGAAAATAACACCGATTCTACATTATGCTAAGAACACATTAAAAATGTGATCATGAATATTATTCTGACACATTTTGCAACTCAACAACAAGAAAAAGGTGATTAACTTGCGTAGTTAGCAGCATTTGCATTTGTGTACTTGCTTAGGCTATGTTTCTGGCCTTGGGGTTTCTTTTTCTTTGTCATTTTGTTGAGTAGCGAGTTTGTCTAAAGAGAGGAAAATGTCAATGCTTTCACTCTGCTTTTCCACTGATTTTGTCTTGAGTTTGCCAAATGCTGAAGAGATGTTACCTACATGATAAACAACATGATTTAAAACGAGATGATTTATTGGTAAAGCCATGGAGGCAACGCAATGCCCAAAAGGTGCTCTGTATCACTGTGTAGAACTGAAAGAACAGCGTGGTTCATCCTGTACAGCTAAAAACTATAAATATGACACTATGTACTATGACCTAGTCACAAAAACTGTAAGTGAGCTATTTTTATGAAATGCAACTCAATGGATATATACTTACTTTTGCAGAGCTCTTGTTTACTGTATGATATTTACTGAAATACTGTCAAATAAAACCTTGACATGGTGTAAAGTATTCAAAGTAAAATGCAAGTGTTTTGTGAGTGTTTTACTTAATTGCCGGTCTACACTGATTTCCTCCTGCGTGATTAACTGTGTGATTATGCAACCGGTGGTTAAAGGGTCTTTGTCTGAAAGGAGATGCTGGGTAATAGTGACATAATTACACGTTTGTTGAAAGAAATGCAAAAAAAAAAAAAAAACTTCACATGCTGCACTTTGATCACTGTGCAAAACATTACATGATATTTAATGCAGTTCTTTGCCATACCGTTTTGTTTTGGGAGTTATGCCTATATCCACTTTATTTTTCCTGTATCCACTTCAATTCCTGTAAATTTTATTCATCTCATCTGCTTCTATTTATTTTTAGCTTTCAAAAACAGCTTGTTTCTTGTTATTGTAAACTGATGTGTTACCATATTATTTTAATGTATTATCCCAATTACAGTATGAGAATGCATATATTAGTTTGGAGTTCAAATATTTTTACCGTTTACTGCATGTTGTTATCCTTCTGGTTGTTTCTCTGCTGCTGGCAATCAACCCGGAAATTTCACATATTCGCAGGAAACGGTTTACTACCGCATTTCTCTGACGCCAAACCAGAATAGCGGCATTCATTTCATTTAAAATCATTTAAAAATGTAGATCTTTTGTATTTTTATGTTTTTACTGTCACTTTTGATCAATTTAGTAGGGAAGTCTGTTTTCCCCACTCAATTTTTTTCAGAATTCTCAGGCATAAACTTACAAATGCGAAATTGCGAGAAACAAACTCAAATTGTGCATTTATATCTCGAAATCAACTTTTTTTCTAGGAATTGTGAGGTTACACCTCACAATTCTTACTTTATCAGATGCAAATTGTGAGATATAAACTCGAAATTCTCAAACCATATCAGTATTTTTCCCTCTCAAAATCTGACTTTATAGCCCACAGTTGCAAATATATAACCCACATGAAAGGAAAAAAAAGATAGAATGCAAAAAAAAAGGATATAAAATGCAAGAAAAAAGTCAGAATTTTGAGGTTTTTATCTCAGAATGAGGCGGGTGGGAAGTCAGAATTGTGAGATAAATAGTCACAATTACCTTTTTAATTTAACCTTTTTTATTCAGTAATAGAAAGGGGCTTCAAATGATGTAATGCACTCATGCTGAAATGTTTGAAATAAAGGAAGAAAAAGTGATAATTCAGCTGAAAAATCTTTGGAATTATTGTGCTGAGGCATATATTCTTGTTAAAAGCATGAGCAAATGTCAATGTCTTGGTGGGAAGGCCTTTAGATCTCACAAAAGCATTCCAGTGGAACTCTGGACTTTGCAAGCTAAGAGTTTTTTCTTTTTAAGTTTCAGATCTCAAAGTGAAGTCCTTACATTCTGCTACAGAACTTTCTCTTACAACCCAAAATTCTTTAGTCCTGCTGACTCCAGCTGTACTAAGAAAGAAAATACAATTGTACTTCCTCTGGCAAAGGCCGTATTTACACAGACTTGGTTTGGCATTGTCTTTTCGGTTAAATGTTTCTGAAAAGGTTCCAGGTTTTGACAACAAGCGTCGTTTTAGAGTCAATTCATTATCCTTGTGTTCAGTATATTTGATCATAACAGTCTTTGAGGTATGTTCCTACAGAAATTGGCTTTCAAAAATAAACCCTTACCCCAAGAAATATTCACAGAATTATGAGCAGGTGTGACAACTAACCCCTGCTATTCTTATATAGTAAGCTACTAATATGAGAAATAATTACTTGGCATTAGTATAGACATTCATAACTACGTGACATTTGTACGGAGAACCCGTTAAATAGCCACCGAATACCACTCATGAGACGTGACATTTCAATTCATAAATTAAAAACTAATCCCGTCATACATTTGTTATGTCACGTGCCACTAATGTAATAGATACAAGTTGAATTGGATTAGGCTGTAAAATCATTTTGAAATATATTAATGCAATATAATCATGAGAAGATTAAACGTTATCCTAATATTGCAATATGCATTTCAATAGATTATTATGTGACACAATAATAAGCACATTGAGATGCGTGTGATTCCTTTTATAGCCAGTAGGGAGCAGTACCTGACAGACGGTGGTCGTTTATAATCACTCGTTCATCCGCGCCGGTAGGGGGCAGTGTGACGTAATGTTGCTCGCAGCTCAGAAGTAGAACGAGCCTCAGAAGTGAAAGGCGCAAAATCCCGTGTGCTAGCATCAGTGGCTAGCAGTTGTGATTTTACAGACAACATGGACTGGTAAATATTACGTTTATTGCAGTGTTATTGTTGTATGAATAATATCTGACTATTTTAGCTACTCTGCTTGCTTCGTAATTTACGTTATCGTAAGAACGTCTCCACATGGCAGTTGACACTGTCAGTAACGGACAATAACACACGAGAGAAAATAAAATATAGCTTTTTATTGACTATTAACTGCTTAACATATGCAACTTTAGTGTTATTTTATGTAAATACAGCACTGGCGGGGCTTTAATGTTGTTTAAAAAGTACTTTAGCTACGTTTTGACAGTGCATAGCTAATTATTGTTATTTGTTATATGAATGTATTTTACTGTGTGTTCGTTTAGTTTTTGTGTGTGTGTAAGTGTATGTGTGAATATACAGTAGTCAATCTAAGGACCGACGAATCAATGTTCAACTGTATTTGTGAGCATGTGGCATGAATAACCTAATGTTATATTATAGATGATGATGTAGTTCTGGTGCTTGTATTTTGCGCAGGAATCAGACCTGGTTGAGTCCAGTGGTTCGGGACGATGAGGTGACCCGTGCTGCCCGCAGAAAGAGTTCACACAAAAAAGTTGCATGTATCCTTTCCGAAAATGGTAAACTAAAGTTATGTTTGTTGACATAGCACTTTGCCATGCAGATAGTTTCAAAGCAGCAAAAATAACATCGTCTGTGGTACGAAATGCATCCATCGTGTAAGAACTTCAATTTTAGCAATAAGCAGCTCTACATAATAATGGCATTATTTAGCTTAAGGCTTATTTTAGTTCAGTGAGTGTTAACATGTCGAAGGTTAGTGATTATAAAACGAAAAGTCAGTTAAGGTCAGTTTTTTCTCTCATCTGGCAGTGTAAATACAATATATCTGTGCTGAAACTGTTATAAACATGTAGGAAGTAGTTTTTTTTTTCCTTTATTGTGTGTTAAGTCCCACTATCACAGGATGAAACTCATGGCGCCAGCACTACCCCGGCTAGACCACTACTGCGCCAAACACCGGGATCTCTTCTCAAACAAACTTGTAAGTAAACATATTTATATATAATATAATACAATTTGAATGTTACATGGAAATGGTTTCATACTATATTGATTTATTGATATTAATATATGAGTTGATTCAGACGGCTTCAACATTTCTCACAAGTTTATTTACTGTAGTTTCATAAAATATGACAAGTACTCCATAATTTTTGCCCCCAAAGTTTTATTTGTAGTACACTATATGAATAATTTTTGGGTATAATATGTCACAGTTCTGGTGTTTTGTTTGACTGTAAATTATGTACAGTCACCCCAAGAAGTGCACTCAGGAACCCAGATGTGTCGGCCATCCTCGGGACAGGAAGCAGAACTCCTCGTTTCGTTAACACACCTCGTGCTAAAGGCAGTCTGAGCATGGTGAGAGACCTACATTTTTATGATTTATCCTTTAGTCATCCTGACTCCATTAAATTATCTTGTTCGATGTCAGCGGTAACTGTTTTGCCTGGGGTTTTTGTTTGTTGACACTTCAGAACTTGGATGACAGTGATTGGACAAACAGTCTTTACCCGTCTCCTCTGTCTGGGCTGGTGGACCCCAGCTTCACTGAGGATGTCAGCATGAGCGCTCTCATGCTAAAGGAAGATGATCCGGGAGAGGCTGGTAAATAATCATCACCACCACAAATAAAGTGACTGGTTTACATGATTCCTGATTTCACACTCTCACCTTTTCTTCTCCCAGCTTCTCTTAGTTTGTTTCCTGATTTCCTGCAGTCATATTTACGTCATGCGTCCACAGATGTCTTCGATCTTTTAGAGGAGTATGAGGCTCTCTGTCAAGACAAGGTATATGCCTGGTAGTTCATAGACAGACTGTGAATTTCAGAACCATATGATTTAAATTAAGAGTTTTATTTCATTTTATGTAGAGATCGATATATTCATGCGTGTCTCGATTAGCGGTAAATCGCCAGTTAATGCACAAATCACTGACCAGCTACCCAAATGAATCACTGAACGCGATATTGTGCAGTTTGTCAGTGATCAGGCTCTGTGTATTAACTGGGGCTCCATTTGAAAACAGCTGATCAAGATTTAACGCTAATCAAAGAACCGGCTTTACTAACGACATGCGCATGATATATCGCCCAGCTCTGCATTAAGTAGAAATGTGTAAAAAAAAAAAAAAAAAATATATATATATATATATATATACAGCAACTAAGTGCTTTGAATGGTAGCTAAATGAAAATGTTGGCATGGCAAGCTGAAACAAATTCTCCCCGAGATTTGTAATGTGCTTACATGTATTGTAGGTTAGTATGTTGCAGAAAATGGTTCTTCGATCGGCCCCTGGTCAGCAGAAATCCTCCAAGACAGTCAGCATTACCTGGTTGCTGCAGCAAGAGATGGTGACTTGGAGACTCATCACTTCACTGTACAGGTACTACACTCTCATACGCTGCTGTCCAACGTTAAATGAAGGAATTAATCATTTTATTCTGCAAGGATGCATTAAATTGAGCAAAATTGGCAATAAAGACCTTCTATTTTAACTAAGTGTTGTTTTAAGTCTCTATTCATTATTAAATCTTAAAAAAGATTGTATCACAGTTTATTTAGAAATATTAAGCAACACAACTGCTGTTTACTTCCTTAAATATTGTTATAATTCTCTCAAATACAGAGACAGAATCCATACTGTTTTAGAGGAAGACATCATGATGGATATAACTGTAAGTGCATTTGTGTTACATAGTACTGAAAACATGAATGTCATTTCATTATATTACACAATGTCTAACCTTATGATAGCACAATTAGGATACAAGTCGTATCCTAAAAAAACATTTGCAACACCCCTACAGAGGGCACTCATTACTTGAAGTCTAGACTAGTGAACTAGTGAGTAGTGACAACCAAAACAATTCCAGAAGCATGAACGAATCAACTGTTTAAAGGATTCGGTTCAATTGCAATGACTCGCTTGTTAATAGGGACTTGCTTCCACCTACTGGCGGCTTTAGTTTGACATTTAAAGTATCATTTTATGTAAATAATTACATTTTATGTTTTAATATATAAAAACATTATTCATACATTTGTAAAATGCAGGTTAAATGCAATCATGCATGCAGATGCAGCTTCTGTTTCCTCTGCCTTTCGCTGACGAATTTGAAACAGAAGACAATGCATGCTTTATAAAGGTAAAATGCTGATAAATAGTATGAATCAATTTAAACTTATTGGAAATATGATATCAGCGTGAACAGACTAATACAGAATATAAAGAATATATAAACACACAGCAAAATGTCATCTAATTATCATTATCAATAAAATCCCAGAAAATACAGAGAGGTTATTTTTGTCAGTATCGCACACCCTAAGTAGAAGGACACTGTTCAAACAGAAAAATTCACAAAATTTAGCCTGTTAGGTATTAAATGATAAAACAGTAGATATACTGTGCTAAAATGTGTAAAAAAAAAAAAAAAACACTTGGTGATATATTTTGTGTTCATTGCTGTGACATTCATACTTTAATGGTGACTTAAGCGTTTATATTTTTTGGAGCCACTGCCTATGAACTTGCTGTTGTATTTTCTCTGGAGATGCCCACTGAGAGTGAGAAGGCAGTAATGGAGCAGTTCTTCCAGAAGGGTAACATGGTGCGACAGAGCCAGGTACTCATGCATCCATTTACACCCATCTTTCTTGTTGCTGCATGGAAAAAACACTTTGCTCAGTGTGTGTGTGTGTGTGTGTTTATTTAGCTGGTGGTGGATTGGTTGGAGAGTATCGCTAAAGATGAGATAGGAGACTTCTCTGATAACATTGAATACTACGCCAAATCAGTGTATTGGTGAGTGATATCACTGCAACATTTCTGAACTCCGGTTGGAATGTAGGTAGATCTTTTATGGTGGATTGTTCGTGTTTAGGGAGAACACACTCCACACCCTGAAGCTGAGAAGAAATCAGTCCAGCGGTGGTTTCAGCAGACCGCTGGTCACAGAACTGGATCCCGACGCTCCCATCAGACAGAAGAGACCACTTGCAGACCTGGACAGAGAGGATGACACTCGCCTGCTCAAAAACCTCTTCAACCTCATACGAGCTGGCATGACTGATGAGGTGAGGGTTTGTTAAAAGGGATGGGTGGTTTAGAGTTGAGTATTGTAACACTACAAAACAGTTTATTAATTAATTACATGTAATGTTTCTAACCAAAACCTGAACAATTCATATTTACAGATAGCAATTTAAAAACATTCAAAAGTTCAAAACTGTCATGTTACTCCAGGGTCTGTGTTGACAAATCTAAGCACTTTGATCATTTTATTTCTTTAGAAGCAAAGAACTGAATGCTGAAAATGTCACTGTGTGTCTTTGCTACTCTGTGTTTGTGTGTAGGCTCAGAGGCTGTGCAAGCGCTGTGGTCAGGCCTGGCGTGCTGCCACTCTGGAAGGCTGGAAACTGTATCATGACCCCAACATCAACGGAGGTCAACACGCGCACATACTAAATCCATTAATATCATATGACCATATGTCTCCATCCATGTTGTAACTGTAGTGTGATTCATTAATTGAACACATGAGAAAAATGTAAAGAGTTTGAGAATATATAGCCCTTATTTTTGCGAGTGAGTGAGTGCCGTTGCTTAAAATCCAGTCATTACATTGTCCAGTTGGAGTTAACCCTGGTTGTGTGTGTGTGTGTGTGTGTGTGTTTAGGAGATGGAGAGCTTCAAGCAGTGGAGGGGAATCCGCATCGAAGTGTGTGGAAGGTTTGCTGTTGGAGAATGGCAGAGGAGGTGAGGAAACTAGATTAGTGGGAAATTTGGGGAAAATAACTAATAAATGTGTATATATATAGGGCAGTGTTTCTCAAAGTTTATATTGCACTGTTATTTTTCTCGCACAGTGTGCATAGCTTTTTATACATGATATATAGCCTTTAAGTGTACCTTGTTCTGGGTCACATAAATTAATTTAGTTATTAATGATTAATTGGATTAGTTGAAATGTCGGTGCTTAACACAGCTTCTGTTTTTTTTGTCATTTTGAAAGATTCTGCTTGTTTTGCTGTTTCAGGAGCAGTTCAACAAATATGAAAGAGCTATCTATGCTGCACTAAGTGGAAACCTCAAACAGGTAAGGTCACCTAGCTGCTTTTACACATGTTTTTTCTTTCTTTCCTCTTATTTTTAGTCATTATTTGTCCTCTATTCCTGCAGCTGCTACCCGTGTGCGAGTCGTGGGAGGACACAGTGTGGGCGTATTTCCGGGTGATGGTGGACACTCTGGTAGAGCAGGAAATCTGTTCTTCTGGTCTGGGCAGTGAAGAGCTGGAGGAGCTGCCCAGAGAGTTCCTAGAGACCAAGTATGACTATAAACATCCTTTAAATTCCATCTTATATGTGGTCTTCATGTCCTTTTCTAGTAAGTGATTAATTCCATCATGTGGGGTTTTTTAGTTGGACATTGGAGAAAGTCTTCGAAGAGCTTCAAGCTACAGAATCCAAAGTAAGAGTGGATGTATGAGGTTTTCTTTTTAAAAGACTGAATTGATGGAAATTTTTATTTCCTGATCTTTTCACACGTTATGTTGACAGAAGGTTCTGGATGCAACCAAGGAACATTACCATTTGATTCAGAAGTTTGTTATTCTTGGAGATCTCGATGGTATGCTTCAAGATTAGATATTTGGGAAAAATAACATAACATAACAATGTTTTTCTTTTTATGGTTAATGTTTAACTTGTGTTGAAAGGTCTTCTGGAGGACTTCAGTGATTGGATGGGAAGGAGTACAGCTTTGCCGGCTCATCTGTTGCGCTTCATGTCACATTTAGTGTTGTTTTATCGCAGTTTGGGCATGCAGCTCAAGGTATGTACATTACATACCTTTTTTTAGATCATATTTTAAAGCTTATACAGAAAAATAAATTAAAATGTTTGATGCAGACTAAACACTGTGGTTTGTGTTTGTCAGGAGGAGGTGTGTGTAGATGTCCTCAAGGCCTACATCTCACTGTTAGTAAAGGAAAAACAGGTGGATCTCATTGCATTTTACGTCAGTCACCTTTCTGCTGACATGGCCGTGTCACAATACGCTCAGTTCCTGGAGGAAGTCACTGAGACTGAGCAGCGCAAACACTGTCTGGAGCTGGCAACACAAGCAGGTGAGGTCAAAGGGTGTTGTACAACAATAACTGCGGACATTAAAGGTTTATTACATTGTTATTATGCACTTATTAAATAGATTTTTTGGCATTTAGGTTTGGACGTAGCAGCAATCACAAAAACAGTAGTAGAGACCATCAGAGAGAGAGACACAGATGAGTTTGCCCACCATGACCTGACCCCTGCGCTAGATACAGCAACTACAGTGGTAAAAAAAATCAACTGTTAATTTATAAATCTAAATCCAGATAGCAATAGAATTCACACAACACTCTTTATCTGTTCAAACAGGAGGATCAGCAGAAGATTGATGTCATTGACTGGCTGGTGTTTGATCCCACTCAGCGAGCTGAAGCCCTTAAACAGAGCAATGCCATCATGAGAAAGTTCTTAGGTGAGACTTTTGCAAGTTTTTGTTTGTGTGTACTGTGTATATTTCTTATGTTTTGTACGTGTGTGTGTGTATATATGTATGTGTATATGTGTGTATATATATATATATATATGTGT
>JAUMHP010000044.1:11168289-11178483 GCA_032361065.1 Enteromius trimaculatus | reverse complement strand
AGGGAAGACCTATCAGGCCCGTGACCTCCCCAAGACTAAAAGCCCCCGACTGCTGGAGGCTGAAATGAAACCGAGACAGAAGATTGCTTGGTTGGAGAGTGACAGCAAGGAGCTGGAGGAAGTGTGGACGAGTGAAGTGCTGGATGTCCAAGGGTTTGAGGAAGAGGAAGATAACCCTGGTGAAATGGGAGACTCCAAGGCTGAAATGAAACCAAGAAAGAAGATTGCTTGGTTGGAAAGTGACAGCAAGGAGCTGGAGGAAGTGTGGACGAGTGAAGTGCTGGATGTCCAAGGGTTTGAGGAAGAGGAAGATAACCCTGGTGAAATGGGAGACTCCAAGGCTGAAATGAAACCAAGAAAGAAGATTGCTTGGTTGGAAAGTGACAGCAAGGAGCTGGAGGAAGTGTGGACGAGTGAAGTGCTGGATGTCCACGGGTTTGAGGAAGATAACCCTGGTGAAATGGGAGACTCCAAGGCTGAAATAAAACCAAGAAAGAAGATTGCTTGGTTGGAAAGTGACAGCAAGGAGCTGGAGGAAGTGTGGACAAGTGAAGTGCTGGATGTCCACGGGTTTGAGGAAGAGGAAGATAACCCTGGTGAAATGGGAGACTCCAAGGCTGTGGAAGGGCATTTGGATGATGCTTCTCAGGAAAAGGAGGAGTTGGATGGAAAAATGAAGAAGCTGTTCTGTGTAGGTTCTCCTAAAGGTCCCCAAAATGAGACTCGGCACAATGTGGTGTTCCAGAAAGAGCCAAAAAGCAAAAGAAAAGTGCCACTTTTTCTGTTCGCCTGGAAAGAATGTAAGGCCAAGAAAAAGGAGGAGAAGAAAATACGAAAGGAGAAGGAGAGAAAAGAAAAAGAGTTGCTTCTTGAACGCTACAGAAATGATCCGAAGCTGAAGCACTTGTTGATTAACAAGCACAACCGCCACAACTGCTCCTCTAAATGAAGATCATCGTCCCTTCCCAATACATATCTTCCGGGAATTTCTGTTCTTTTACTGTTGTACATATCCTATATTCTAATAAATATATTATATATCTATCATCCATCATTATCAATCTTCATTGGGTAGGAAAAAACAATAGGGCCTATAGCCTATGTTGTGAAAAAGTATAGCCTTAATTTTGCTTAAAAATATTATGGATTAAGATATAAAATAGTCTCATACAGTATTTAACTAATATTTTTAATGTTTTTAGAGAAAACAGGAAAAGTAATAATTTCTTTCATTTGTAGTTTTATTTTTTTTATTATTTTCATTTTTTTTAATAAAACACAAATAAATGGGGTAAGAAAGCATACAACTAAAACACAAAAATTATTTTATATTTGCTCTGAAAGTATCTTAAGGATGTAAAAACAATATTTACTGTAAAACAAGAACAAAAATCAATATGAAGTTATCTATTATTCTATGTCTATCATATTTTTTCAGTTTCAGTGTGAAACCATAAAAGCCATACATCACTAATATGACATGCTTGTACAATCAAGATCAGTACATGACATGGCCAAATAAATAAGGGCAATCAATTACTGAAACCGCCTTGAAGGAAGACTCTTCATTATTGTCACAGGACTGTGCCAGATGTGCAGGGCACGAGATTAAAGCACATCTTCCTGATAGCGATCCACAGCCTGTCCTGTGGGTTGTTGTCTGTGTAAGCTGAGAAACCCATCTAAGTTAAAATCACTCACTCTGACAGAAGGCCAATTGCTTGCCGGGAAGTAAGAGTACAGTGAGCCCTGGTGTGTCAGCCATACGGGGCGTTTCTTAATCGAGCCGATTCTCCTGCTCTCCAAATCAGCGGAGGTTTGACAAGTTTGTTAGGGCTCTTTAAAAGGCTGCTTCCCAGGGGGGTTACTTGAGCACTCTTCATTCGGTGTTAATAAGGGTCGTACTGCTTCTTGGCTGAATAGATAGACGTGTTTGATCTCACCACAGGAAATGTTAAAGAATGTCCTGTGTGTTTGAGCAGCCTAATTAGTAAAGACTGTTCATTTAAAAGTGTTAATTTAGGGTGCATGAAAAACGATAGCAGATAGGTCTTTTATTAGAGTGTAATGAACCAGAATAAAGAGAGGAACATTGAAACAGAAGACCACTTTCACTGGAAATGACATGTGATGCTCCATCTTGTCCGTCTTCTAAAAAGATCCTATTTGTTTTGTTTGGATTAGTTTTCTCACTCTTAAAATGGATGTATAACATTTATTACAAAAAAAAGAGTTTTTATTTGACTATTCTATTTTTAAATAAATGCTGTTCTAAATAGAATGATTTCTGATAGATGCCAAGTAATGATGCTAAAAATTCAGCTTTGCTGTCACAGATATAAAAATATATTAAAATAGAAAACAATTTTATATTTATTTTAGAATATTTATAACTTTTTTTTTTGTTTAATTAAATGTAGCCTTGGTGAACAAAAAAGGCTTAAAAATTAAATAAAATAAAAATAAATTAAAATAAAGTCAAATTAAATTAATAAAAACATATTTAATATAAATAACATTTGAACTGTAGTATATAAACACCACACACATTAATAAATGTAAAATTGTGTGTATAAAATGTGCATGAGCTATTTATGTAATTTCATGAGTTCTTTTTCAATCTGCTTTGTACATAGAATGATTTCTTTCCCATCTAGACTGCAAATCTATAAGACCGTTTCAAATGATAACTGGGTCTCTGGATATTTTCCAGTGACAGCATCATGTCGTCTGATTGCTCCCACTCTGCTCTGGATGAGTGTGCATTCAGCCTAATGCGTTGATTACTGACTCCATGACTCCCATTAAAGAGCTTTGCTTTCCCACACAGGAAACAGCAGCGACTTTGAGAATTAAGGAATCCCCTAACACATGCTATATGACTCTTCATTAAGGCACACTCTGCCAGAAAAATGTGCATTTAGCCATTAACACAATTTGTTTATTTAATGACTTTATTACTTAACCTAAAGTGCTTAAATTAGATGTTTGATGTCTGCTATGTTAGGCATATGCATTAAAAAACAACGTGTGTGGCTGAAGACCTTTAAGGCAATGAACAAGTCATTCCTCTTGCGTCCTTTGGGTGGCGCTGTGATACAGGACAACACGTACGGCTCAACGAATCAGGATGGGGAATGGAACAAATTGGGGTTTGTCCCTTTATTTCGAAATTGAGAGGGTGTGAAATTGCTGATTGCTTTGACTCGACCTGCTGTAAGTCTTTTCCGCTTGCGTAATTGGACTTTCTTTTTTTTTTTCTTTTTTGTAACTCAGTTGTGTGCGTTTAGGGAACATTGTGTCCTATGGCGAAATTTATCTGTCAAACTGTTCCGAATTCAGGGGGTAAAACAATATTAAATAATAATGTTTATTATTAATATGGATGTGATCATTTTATCACCTGGACTTACCAGTCAGAAGTGTTTGAACATTAAGATTTTCTCTCTTCTGCTATCCAAGAATGCTTTTATTTGATCCAAAAAAGTACAAAAATTTCAATATGTTATCAACTCTTTTATATTTGAATATATTTTAACATTATGTCTATGATTTCAAAGCTGAATTCTTAACATCTTTACTCCAATCACACAATCCTTCAGAAATCATTGTAATATTCGGATTTGCTACTATATATATATATATGTTGACCATAACATCTGATTAGATTTTTGGATGATTTTTGGTTTCTTGGATGAATAGAACCTTCAGAAAAACAAGACTTTTTATTTAAAAAAATGTACACCTTTTGAAACACTATAAATGTTTTGACCCTTTTGATCAATTTAAAGAGAAGTATTAATTTATAGAACCCTTAAATTATACAGTAATTCTATATTCTTGAATGGTATAGTATTATAATATTACAAAAGCCTTTAATTTTTGAAAATTCTGATCTTTGGATCCCTAAAAAATTCTTAAAAATGTACTTAACTGTTTCAAATATTTATGATAAGAAGAAGAAGAAATGTTTCATGAACCGCAAATTGAGATCATATGACACCGAAGACTGGAGTAATAATGATGAAAATCCAGATTTGATCACTGGAATAAATTATATTTTAAAGCAGTTATTTAAAATAGTAAAAATGTTTCACAATATTCTGAACTTTTTTCTGTATTTTGAATCAAATAAACTCAGTCTTGGTGAACAGAAGAGAATTATAAAAAAGTACAAAGTACAAAAAAGTACTTTAATACATTTAATCTTACAGTTTAAACTCTTGTTACTAGTATATGTCATATAAATAAAACATTAATATTTAAAGCATTTATTTTAGTGCTGTCAACAGATTAATCATGATTAATCACATTAAAATAAACGTTTTTCTTTATATAATATATTTGTATGTACTGTGTATATTTATGAAAAATAAAAAAATGAAAACTCATGTATGTATATATTTAATAAAAATATGTCATGTTTATTCATTAAATATATTTAGATATAATATCAAATATAAGAAAATAAATATATAAATGCATTTACATGTAAATACTTTCATAATATATACATAATATATAATTATATATACGTGTGTGTTTTAATATAAACATAAATAAACACAGCATAAAAACATATATTATGTAAATAAAGACTTTTATTTTGGATGTGATTAATCATGATTAATCATTTGAGAGCACTAGTTTATTTGCAAAAACAGAAAACTGTATAACAAATAATGTTTTTATTGCGTTATTGTGTTTTTATTGTATGTTATTTTTAACCCAATCAAAATCACCCAACAGCGGTTGGATTGAGGTTAACTGGAATTCACAATAACAAAACATGATTTTTGAAAATGGTTAAAAACGAGCAAATGAGAACTCTTTATTTGTTACCAAAAAGCCAAAATAATTGAAGCTTCCATTTTTCAAACCTAAAATCATCCGCATATATAGCATGCATGTGCATTTTTCATTCTTATAAATGAGGTAAAGAGTTTCTGAATGAGCCACGTCTAAATGACTAATTAACTGATTAAATATATATGACTGAACTCCAGTGCTGCAAACCATCATCCGTTACGTGCTTAATCAGTGGTCCTGCTCCATGTGGGGGGGGGGCTGGAAACAACACATTTTAATGACTGGAGGACAGCTGTTACTATGCAAACTGAGCACTGACCTGTTCAATATTCATCCGATCGCATCCATACTGTTGCAGATTAAAATGGTGCCAGAAGCGGCCAGAACGATGGCATGATGAGCACTTTTGTTTGTGTAACAGCATTGTATTTTCTTTTTCCATGTTTACAGACGCCAGGAGTGTTTGTAGGCGTCTGCTCTGCATATAAATTGTGTCGTCATGTCACAGTATGAACTCAGCCTCAGAAATCTAGGCCATGCTTTAGATGATTCATGCAAGATCTCTCAGCGTTCTGCCCACAGGATCTTTCAAAGCGGTGAAACAACATAAACATCTTCCCCAACAAACACATGCTGCTATATCCAGACAGTCGTCATCCTCTGATACAATGCGTAAATATAACAGATATTCATTGTTTGTTTTCATATTTCAGCTTGAACTGAAAGTCTAAAGACACATTCAATGCAAGAACATTGCGTACTGTACTGTAAGTGTAAAAGTGTGTGTGTTGTCCTGCAGTAAATGTCACCTTTATTTTCATACTGTCACTGTTCAAACATTACGGTCAGTAAGACTGATTACTTAAATGATTTAAAATGACTTATTTTTATTCATAAAGGATGCTGAATTTAAAGTGACAGGAAGACTTTTCATTGTAACAAATAATTTTAGGCAGTGGCTATTTGCACTTAGTGCTATTCAAGTAAAAACAGCACGAAGTTTCTTACAAATGGATGCTATTTACACAGTGCAAATAGCTATAGGCTATTATATTTACATAAAATAGCAGGATTTTTTTTTTTTGCTGTTTATTGCAAATAGTGGCAATTATGTGCACCTCACTATGAAACAGTATGCAATAAAAAGTGTGAATTTTAATTCAAATGACTGAATGAATGGCACAGTAAAACCCAAAAGTCCCAACTACACGAGACGCGACAATATTCCAGGGACATTGCGAATCAATCAAACATCACAACCAATCAAAATGGTTTGTGGGCGGGCTCTTTCTGGAAGCGCGCGTGCTGCACTCAGAACGAAATGGACACGTACACAATGTAAAAAATGAATATTAATACTTAATTAAGTGTACAAACTGAGTGACTGATACCATCTCTGTTATGGAAAACACTCGTCTGTTCGCAGTGAGTTCCCAGTTTTAACGAATATCTTTGCTTCAGTTTTATTTTCAACATCTGAGGTAAACAGAGTATGGTTATAAGGTCATATAAAATGAAATTCAGGGTTACAGCAGACCCGTTTAACTATGAATGAAGCACATACTGTATTCTCCAGAGATTATCTACTGTCATATAGTTTGTACATGTATATTGTTGTTCCAGCCGATTTCTACATGTAGCAGTCACGGCTAATTAGGACATAAACTCAAATAACACGGAAAAGATACCTTTAGTCGCGGCGTCGCATCACGTGTAGTTAGGATATGATGTAGGCCTACACTACTTTATCAGTTTTTCCATTATTTACATTTCCTTTTTTTATATATAAATGCCTTCATTAAGTGATATGAGATTTAAAAAGGGAGGGGGAAAAGCAAATTAAAACTCGGGTCGAAAAACCGCATGCTTTATCTGTGTTACTGTATATGTGTGCGGTGTAAATAGCCTCTGCCAACAAGGTGGGCTGTTTGAACTTACTTAGTGTAAATAGACAGTCAGTAAGTTAAAATAAATGTATCACGGTTTCCACAATGTTAAGCAGCACAACTGTTTCTAGACCGCCAAACTTGAAGGGTCACGTGACAATGAAAACTCATCTTTGACATCACAGGAGTAAATTACATTTGCCGTTAGATATTACTGTCCTTTTAACAGTATGAGAATTTTTCATCTAATTTGTCTTAACGTTTACCAAAACGAGCACAGCTCTCTTTGAAGTGTTGGTTTGAACAGTTTGTCTCTGTACTATATTCTAAAGCAGCAAGGTGTGGGATGAATGTATGCGTAACGTGAGAAATTAGCAATAAAGAGCGAGCGAGAGAGAAAAACAAACCGACTGCTGAGTGGGCGTCAAAATCGTTTTGTGACCCACTTTAACTGTTTGTTATCAGCTTGTGGAAAATTATAGCAGCCTCTTTTCACTGTCAATGAATGTTTGGTTTAGATTTTTTTTAAATGCACCCTTTAGGGCTATTTCCAGATAGCTGTTTTCTGAAAATCCTCAAAATTAGTCATTGCTGTAAAATGACATGAACCTCACTTGGCAGTTCTGAGAAAAACTATAATAGCCAAGCATGAGTACATGTGTGCCTTTACGCATTGTCCGATGTCACAGTGAAAACATCAGGAGCTATTAATAACAGCCTGCTGAAGGCATCACCAGACCAAAGGAATATCTCTGTTGCTATGGAGTCCAGAGTTGATGACATCACGGGGCATGCGTTAATATGAAAGAAAGGCTGCTAGTGACTGAGACAGAGGAGATATCATACACATGCATTAAATGCAGCTGACATAAATCTTTTTTTTTTTTTTTTAGGTTTGTGCAAATTATATCAAGTTTAGATTACCAAAGCACTAACCTGTCTGTTTGGATGTGCAATGTACGCACTCAGAAGTATCGTGCTTTGGTGGAAGGGCTATCTATTAATCAAATTAATGCTTTACAACATGTCTAATTGCATGAGAAGGTCACTAATGGAAAATCTAATGCTTCTCGTCTCCCACGCTCAACAGAGAGCACTGAGTGCTCAATGGATGCAACAATTAGACACACTCATGTGCCAAAGAAATTATCATCAATCAGTTTACAGTATAGGATCCATCAAAAAAGTAGTCATGTAACGCATGTTATGTCTACACAGTATGTGTTTACACACCATTGTAAATCATACACGTTTAGCCAATACGCGTTGAGCGTACATTTACGTCACTGATAGTTCTGATAGTTGGACGTTTTTAGACTCCACTCTGAAGTGGGAGCTAATTTAGTTCCTCCAAACAGAGATCTTGGATCTGAAACTGTTCCTAGTTTTTGCTGTGCGAACACGTTCTACAGTTAGTTCAGGTACTACGAAATAGTTCCTGCAGTGCGAAAGGCCCTATTTGGATACTTTCAGTCAACTATTTACCCTTTATCAAAATTTAGAAACACACTCACAAAAAGCTGTTTTGAAGACTGTCCAAACTGCTCCTTTAAAAAAGTTAAAGTTGAAGCAGACTAAGGGCAGCTATGGTACAAAAATGCCTTCTGGAGCAATTTGTTATAGGTGATTAGGTTCAAAAATATTTGTTTTGTTATGCTGGTTGTAAGTCTCTTCACGTCCCGATAGTTGATTCGTCCAAATGAATGAATCTTTTGAAGGTGTAGGGCCCTAAAATGTTTGTCCAATCAAAATATTCGGTCTGGACATTGCAATAGGCTGTCCTACTTGCATATGAGCACAGGTAAATATGACAATTATTATAATGGTCTGGGTTTATGTGGAGATAATAAGTCTAATAAATTCAAATTGACAGCTCTCCATGATGCTGTAATGTTGAATGGTTAAATAAAAATGGGGGAAAAAAGTATTCAATTTAGTGTCTTTGTTTCTTCGTTAATTTTAATTTTTTAAATGTTTTTGCAATATAAAAGTATATTTAAAAAATGCATCTTATATTAATTAATAATAATAATAATTATATATATATATATTTTATTTATTTATTTATTTTTTTATGAATGATTGTATTTGTGTGTGTTTTTGAAACCAAGGTAAGGCAAGTGGCATTCATTTTGTGTTAAATAAGGTGCCTGTCACTTTGTGTACAGGGCTGGACCAACACTGATAAGACTCTTTATCTTGCACTGCTAACTGATAATCACTAACACACACTAGTATATATAGAATGAAGCACTACAATAATGTTCTTTGTTCTCCCTGTTCTCTGCACGACACCAGTCGCTCAGCTCATTTGTGTTTGTCAGCAATGCAGCTACTGTGTCGAACTGCTACATCATATCCCCCCACCCACCCCCTTACGACATCATCACTAATTCCTCTCGCGCTTTTCTTTAAACCTAAAAATACAGCATAATCTTTTCTTGTATTGTTCTTCCTCCACAGGCAGCAAATCCTCTAATAAATATAGCACTCAGAACGTCATCCCTGACCTGAAGTTTAGGAGAAAGAGAGTCGGATCTGCTCTGTGGTTTAGCTGACTGTGAACGTTGGGATTTGAAGATGACGTATAGGCACAAAAATATCCAGGTGAGCACAAAAACCTCAAAAGATATTTAATGGAGCACCAATCCTCCTACAGTAGCTGCATGTCATATTAGTTTTCCATTTATAAATTTTGCCTGGCCTACTAGCTTAATCGCATGTATGTTTTTAGTTTATTAATTTTCTAACATGTTTTTTTTTACATTGTAATATATGTTTTGCCAGTACTTGTTTTAAAAGCTTGTAATACACATTTCTGGAGACAAAAATGAACACATTTGGTTTAATGACGCCGACAATTGAAGCACACATTTCCCGGTTTTAAGGAAAGGCTGTAGGTATTTTTCTATATTTTCTTCTACTGGTCCCCTGGCTTGTGACCTGTGTTCATACCAGGTTTTCTGGATGATTCCCTGGAGTAGCTTGTAATCTTCAGTGTTTCCATTTGCTCAGCTATGGATCCAGCAACTGTACTTGATAGCGCGCTTTTACTATAAACAGGTTAGGAAAATACCACCCTGAGTCTTATCTGAGGCAGCAGGGGGCTATAATTGTCTGAAGCTTATATTAGCACACTGATTTCATTACATTTTTTCTTGGCAGCCAGCGAGCCAGTCGTGAAGTTAGCAAATAGCCAGACAGCTATGTTTTAGCAAACTCTCATTCAAGCCTGGCTCCATTTTTATTTGGAACTCCCACTTTATTATGATCCAGTCAGTTCCTGGTGGATAAGTAAAGCTCTGTTGTATATTGTATTACCCATTTCACTGGCAAAGACACTTTACAAAGTACAATGAATTTCGAATGAGGATATCTGTATTATTGTGAAATATTATTTCAATTTAAAAGAACTATTTCAATTTTCTGTGTGAATATATTTTAAAATGTAATTTATTCCTGCGATACAAAGCATCATTACTCCAGTCTTCAGTGTCAC
>JAUMHP010000044.1:11157023-11168189 GCA_032361065.1 Enteromius trimaculatus | reverse complement strand
GCTTTGTATCACAGGAATAAATTACATTTTAAAATATATTCACACAGAAAACAGTTCTTTTAAATTGAAATAATATTGCACAATATTATTTTTTTTTTCTGGATTTTTAGTCTAATAAATGCAACCTTGATGAGCAGAAGAAACATCTTTAAAAACCATTAAATATCTTTCTGTTCTAAAAACAATAGTGTACACACACACACATATATATATATATATATATATATATTTATATTTATATGTATGTATGTATGTGTGTGTGTGTTTCTGTGTGTGTGATGCAATGACTTTAACAGTCAGTGAGTATCTCTTTCACTTAGACGTTGGGACTTATTTGGTGTCACCATTTCTCCCATTCATAAGTAGTACAAGTGAACTGTCTTTGTATATCTACAGTCTTTGATTATATAGACATCCCAGAGACTCCACAAACCATTAGCAGAACTAGTTCTGTTCAAAAAATGAGTCATCTGCCTTGCTGCCTACTATTAGGTAAGATAATCGGTTTATATTATTATACTACTCACAATACTTTCTGGTGCAGAATCAAATGCACATTTATATTGTGGATTTGTTTTTTACACCAGGCTTGTTGCAGTATATTTGTTAATGCTTTCTCTACATATCATACAATATTCCTTTCTTAAGCCGGTGAGGGTGACAAAGGCTACAAACATATATAACTCAGGAAGTAAATGCTTTTTATTAGCAAAATAAGGGAAATGAGTGTACAAATGTTCCCCCAATATGGAGAACACACAGACAGAGGTGGCAGTTTTCTTCAAAATCAACCAACAGCATCGCTTGCCTCAAATGTCTGTTTGCAGACATTATCATATTGGGTTTTTTTTTTTTATGAAATCCCAACCCCTTCTCAGTCTCTTCATCTCTCGATGGCGCGTAATTCTCAGAGCAGTAAGTCATTAAAATGGCGGCCAGTGTCTGATGACAGGTGCTTGAGAGACAGATTTCAAGTCCTGTGTGCGGAGCATCTCAGCGCTTGACAGCTGAACAGGACTCATCTCCATCTGAAGTGGCTGTTTGGTCTACTCTTGTTGCCATGGAGACCCAGAAGGATTGGACCACCGCTCACTGTGTTAACCATTAGCTTTCAATACATCGGCATCTTATATATATATATATATATGTATGTATGTATATGTATATATATATGTGTATATATATACATACACACACACACACACAAACAGAAACACACAAACATACACTCTCTCACACACGCTCACATTCAATGCATATGAGGATTTGTGCTCTCAGATTAGTAACATACAGTATGAAATTTTTTGACGTTGGAGAGATAATCAGCAGGCAAACCCAAGCAAATGGACAAAGACCGCAGAAACGCATGCAAAGGCACGAGAACCAAAAAACCAGATGGAGAAGCACAATATTCCTCTCTCCCCATAGCAACAGCTGCAAAGGCAAAAAAACAACAACAACAACAAAAAAAAAAAACACAAGTGTAACGTTTTACAAGTAAAAGGGAACTCCTGTGATGCAAGAAAGCAAAATAAAAAGAAATTCCTCATTTAAAAAGAAATTTTGTCAGGGTAAAAAGTAAACAACATGGCTGCAACAGCAAAGACTGTACGAACATTCGACACAATTCATTTTTAAATGCTACGGTTTCAAATTTTTAGAGACGAAAAACCATAAATAAAGCTGACAAAGTGGCGTAATGTACAGCACTGGTCCAAGACCAATTTTCTCCGTACTTGGTCTTGCAATCTTTCTCCAAAAAATGCACATCAAAACTGGCTTCAATTGCACCTAAAAAGGAAAATAAAAATCAAATGTTACTTCATTGTCATTCAGAATAAAATACTTAATGCACCCTCAGCATATAACATCATGATTTAAATATGAAATGTGGAATCTTTGCACCAGTTTTTGCAATAAACAATAAAATATTTGGATTTGAAAGTAATGGCTACTTGAACTCTTTTAACAGCCAAGCCAACTGAAGCATACTTTCCTTGAAAGAAGCTTTGGTAACAATAATTTACTACATCTTTTCTCTAAATTAATTCCTACTTTGCTTATTTATTAATATTTAATAAGGTAGCTGAAGCTTTTAATTCATGTCTGAATTTGTTTATACAGGCATGAATCAGTAATAAATATACACAACATATAAAGTAATTTTTTTTTCTGGAGCAAAATCTTTAGTTAAATGGTTAATTTAATGAATTGGTGTAATGTTATGATTATAGACATTCTAGCATTTTAAAGTTTGTCAATGGTAAGATTGAGAAATAAAAAAGAAATAAGAAATAAAAAAATACATTAAAAACAGTGGTACTGTGTAAAAAATACTATTATATTTTTGTTTTTAATATTTGAACATTTTAATGTATTCTTGTGTTTATATATTTTAATTCTATATATATTTTAATTAATCTATCAAAATTTTATTAAAAGCTTTTTATTATCTGAAAACCTATTGCACCCTAAGGAGGAATTCCCACCCTAAACTCAATCAAAGATGCTAATACTTCACAAAAACAACGAATCAACTACACGCATCACCTTTAAAGACATGTTTGGTTTGTGATGTTTGTTCCCTGATGCCTCCAGGGCAAGTTTGTGACTTATTCGCATTATAAACATTTATTGTTTTGAATATAAACCCCCACTGCATTCCCAGTATAACAGCATGACACACATGACATTTAGATGCTCACCAGATACAGGCCAGCTTCTAGAAGAGTCCGCAGTCCTTCAGGTTGTTCTTGATGATGACATCGGTCACTGCGTCAAAGACAAACTGCACGTTCTTGGTGTCGGTGGCGCAGGTGAAGTGGGTGTAGATCTCCTTGGTATCTTTCCGCTTATTCAGATCTTCAAACTGACACTGAATGTAGGCGGCAGCCTCCTCATATGTATTTGACCCTGTGAGATGGACAGGAAATATTTTCAGTATGAGGAAGTGATGTCACTTGTTCCTCTGGCATGAAATAACAATGCAATATAAAAAGGATAGCAGATTTTTTTTTTCTTCAGTCACAATGATTAAGGTTGCAATTTTTATTTATTTTTTTCCCTTAACATTTCATACATTATATGTGACCCTGGACCACAAAACCACACTATAAAAAAAATGCTGTTTTTACACAATTGCTAGGTTCAGCCAGTTTGGTTATAATATTGGGTTGTTTTTTATATTTTTTTTACCCAGGTGCTGGGTAGTTTTACTGTAACTAAGCTGCTGGGTCATTTTAAGCCAACAATATTATATTTATTAAACAATAGAAAACAACTCCGCATGTTTAGTAAAACATTGAACCCAACCAGCTGGTTCAAAATAACACCGCATGTGCTCTGCCCAATATTTACCAATAGATGGGTTGGTAAATTATCTGAGTTGGGTGGTTTTTAACCCAGCAGTGCTGTCATAAGTATTGCTAAGTATGCTGTCTTGATTTCTAAAATTACAAGTTTTATGCAACAGGGTGGAAATAACGTAACACCATGACACCAACTGAATCTAAACAAAATCATAAAAAAACTACCGCTTTATGATTGCAGTTAAACATCATTTTAAAATATATATAAAAAATATAATAATAATGATAATGAAAATGACAAAATCCAAAAGCAACAACATTAATATTTAACCACAGTTTAAATGAAATAGAAAGAAATTAAGCATGCATTACTGCCTTACTCTTAATACCTTATTCTATATCCCTACTTAACAACTACCTTACTATTAATAAGCAGCAAATTAGGAATATGTGGAGGGAAAAGTCATAGTTAATAATGAATAATTGTTCCCTATTCCAAAGTGTTTCCAAAAAAAGAATATTAATATATCAGTGGTACTAAAATAACACTGCAACACTTTATTTTAGGTTCTATATATATAGTGTGTGTGTAAAATTCAGTATTGGAGTCTGACCTGCGTATTCTGGGTAGCAGATGGTGAGCGGGCTCTTCTTGATTTTCTCCTCAAACAGATCCTTTTTATTGAGGAACAGAATGATGGAGGTGTCTGTGAACCACTTGTTGTTGCAGATGCTGTCAAACAGCTTCATGCTCTCGTGCATTCGGTTCTGCAGAAAGACAAACGAGTTGATGGAACATAAGAAATAAGGACTTAAGAGAAATAGAAAATGGGTGTCGATTGAGCATCTTGGCTTGGAAGTATCTTTAAACTCCATGCTGTATTATACAATAACATGCACGGTCCACTCAGCAATCATTTAATGACTGCATGCCAGCTTTGTATCGAGTTGCCTTTCAACACAACTCAAAAGCTTGATTTATGGAATATAGACTGGGGGAGATGTGCTTCAGCCCTCTGCCATTTACCATTAAATCAATCAATACACGTGGACCCTTAATAAAGTAGGACTCTAACTGAATCAATATCACGTTGACATGGATTATTTGATAAATGCAGGAGTCAGGCTTAATTTACCCCCCACTCACCCAATACACACCTAATTCTGTATTATTATTATTTTTTTAAATAATGGAGTATTTTCATACCATCTCTTCATCTTCGGCCAGCACCAGGTCATAATCGCTCAGTGCCACACAGAAGATGATGGCAGTTACACCTTCAAAACAGTGAATCCATTTTTTCCTCTCCGATCTTTGACCCCCGACATCAAACATCCTGAAATACATGACATTTTAAAATGCTTATCAAGTTTCTGTAAGTCAGTTCGTAACTAGTGAGCTGCCTTGCTAAGTTATTAAGGGAGCAGGCGCTGAAATGAAACCACAGAAATGATTGATACATAGACTGTAATTCTGTGTGCCCTTCAAAAATAGTTTAGACTCAACTTAAAATTGCGTTTGCGTTGAGTTTGGTGTTAGCATTTTGCGATGCTACTGCTGTGATGCTGTAATAAACTTACAAATCCAGAGCATGTAAACAAATATCCAGTTGGACAATTATGTGTCTTTTTAACATTGCTAAAAATGGGCAAAGAAACTGACAATACTTCCTCTTCCTGCCTGAATCAGAGTGACACTTCCCTATTTGTCTCTCTCCGCTTCTCTTTTCTATCGTTCTTGCTCATGATTGCAGTCACACAGCATTTGCACAGCCTACCAAGATTTAACAATAAAACTCCATACAAATATTATGAAGTAGTTAAAAAAGTCTATCTCACATATACATATGTACAAATTACTACTACATATACTGTAAACATTACTTTGGTGTAAAGCTGCTTTGCAATGATATGTATCATGAAAAGCGCTATACAAATACATTTTGAATTGAATTGAATTAAAATGAATATTTCTGGTAAGAACTTATTTTAGTTGATTATTAGCATGCATATTACTAGAATATTAGCTATTTATTAGTAGTAATTAAGTACATATTAATGTCTTATTCAACATTCCTAATCCTAGCCAATGCCTAAACTTAACTACCTTACTAACTATTAATAAGCAGCAAACTGGGAATTAATTAAGGGGAAGTCATAGTTAATAGTGTAAAATTGTTCTAAAGTGTTACCATATTTTCTCATTTTATGATATTTTATTGCATTATTGTAGGCTATTGAGAAATTGAACCAAAATAGTTCCTTAATGAAATAGATTTTGTGCAAAATACATTTTCTTGTGACTTTGGGTTGAAATAAGACTAGCCGAGAATGTATATTAATGGGAGTTTTGGACTGAAGCAACCTGAAGTGCTTACTTGAAGTGGAGGTCTTTGAAAGTGAAGTGTGTCTCGACAATGCCTGTGGTTTTGACTCGGGTCCTCAGCACATCCTGTTGAGTGGGTATGTAGGTGGCCTGCGATATTCTGTCTAAATCATTCAGGTAGCTGTGACGATAAAACAGGAAGGAAGGAGTTAGTTAATATGAAATGAACTTGCAGTTTAAGTAAATCTCTCGGTCTGCCAGGGTTTATCACGACTGGAACAAGAGTAGACCGGCAACCCCCCTGCTAAAACCTGCTAAAAAATTTTATACACATTCACATACAAGGCCGCTCAAACAATGGCACAACAGTCCTGAAAGACAAACAATGTGCCGTAACGTCTGCCAACTGCCCACTTCATATGATGTTCACAGCCCTGACTAAAAGGGTGTGAGAGAGGCCACAGTTCAGCTCACGATTTGGTAATTCTTAGTAACAGCGTAAACAAAAGTTAAACCCTGTTATGCACTCCCAAATAAACAAATAAGACATCTACCACACACAAATTTGCATAGAAGCTCTGTTCAACAACCTATTTGTGGCCCACTTACCCACGGTCATGTTTCTGACGCAAACTCCTTTCTAAAAGAAACTTTGCATTTTACATGAATTGTAAAACACATTCAAATGTATTTGTAAAAGAGAAGGCAGTCTTGGAATCTTTCCCCCATGAGAAAAAAAAAAAAGAGAACAGAACAGGAGCTATAGATAGTTTCAATACTCAAATGTGCCATTCAATACTGGAAAGAACAGATAATACCGCAGTTTTATCAAACTGTACATCTTTTTAAAATGTCACCTGTATTTTAAGGTCCAATTCTCGCTATACTAACGATCCGTTATTAATAGTTTCTGTAATAAATAGTATTATATATAGTATATAATAGTTTATATAATAATAAATAGTTATTGCTGCTTATTAGGGATGTCAATCGGTGATCGATTAATTGTCGATAAGCGATGCAATCGTTTAAGCTATCATGGTCGATTAATCAGTTTCATTTTGGGGTGCGTGTGGCTCACGTGCAAAAAATGCAGCTGTGAGTGACCGAGAAGCGCATGATTGCGATGTTTCATTTGCCTGCTAGCCAGGTATTTGTCTTATTAACAAAGCTTTGTACCTCACTTGTGTCATAATACTCACAGTAAAATGCTTCAGATAGGTAACAGTGTGTATTGCCGGACTGTAGCAGCGCCGGCGGTTTGGTCACAGCCCCATGCGCCGAAGGCTACTTTCGTTTGAAATTCTTTTATTGGGAACTGCGGCAGCTCTCTGAATTTTATGATCATATGAAAATTATAATAATCACATCTATTAATTTTAATATCCTACTACTAGCATTTTATTTAGACTTAAAAACCCCTTTCATTCGGTTGAGGAAGCTGGCATTTAGAGAGCTATTTGCACATGCCATCATGCCGTTGACTATATCCCCATGCAATAGATGCATGTTAGAGTATTAAGGTTAACGATAAATCAATTAATTGATCGTTAATTTAAATGACGATCGATTGTGGAAATGATCGTAAATTGACACCCCTACTACTTATTAATAGTTAGTGCGGTAGTTGTTAGGTTTAGGTATTGGGTAGGATTAGGGATATGGTCATGCAGAATATGTGCATTGTAAGCACTAATAAACAGCCAATATGATAATAATACTTATAAGTTAATTAATACTAATATGAATTAATAGTGAGAATTGATCACTATACTAAAGTGTTATCCAATTATAAAATATTACTTTTAAGATATGCTTTTGCCTTTGATTCATTAAGAAAAAATATAATTAATATTGATTTGTATTATTCTAGTATTATGTCCTAACAAAATGCTAAAATAATACAAATTAATATTCATTATTTATTTTATTTTTATTTCATTATTCCAATATTACTGCTACTACTAATAATGTTAAGACTGTAATATAGGGACCAATTCTCACGATTAACTAGTTGCTTATTAGCATGCTTATTATTGACATGTTGGCTGTTGGCTAGTTATTGTATTATTTGTATTATTATTATAGTTATTAGTTATTAAAAAGAATCTCCTAATAAAATACTTGTCCATATATGCCTGAGATTCTGTATGTAGCATAGGACAAGTGTTTAGAAAATGAATGAATGGAAAAAGAAATAATACAAAATTGGTTGTATTTGTCCCACAAAACAATATGAAGTTCTATTCAGTGTACTCACACTAGCCAATATGGAGCATGTTTGACTATTGTGAACGCTCCAACCATACTGGTTGGGTTGACCTCAGAACACATATAGTGTGAGCACTAACTACAGATCTTAAAAGCAATAGATTATTTAACATATTACACTTGTGAGAGGATCACGTGTCTCAGCACCCCCAAACCACTAAAAATCATAAGCCACAAAGTTATCATTACAGCAGGCTCCATTGTGCTGCTCGAGAAAGCTTTTCTTCCTGTTTTTTTGCACTTGCATCGTAATGACGTAAGCGTGCTGAGGCCTGTTAAAGTGCGATGTGAATGTTGGGCAGAGGGGAGGAGGTAAGGCATTCATGCTTAACAAGCCAACTGTGTCTAATAGACAGTTGTACGAGAACAGCATTACTATTTGATTAAGAGAAAGAGGAATTTTAGAGAGTAAACTACATAATTGTTATCGGTAATTGCAATCTTTAACTTCTTTATCTTTAGTAACAGTTTGATGCAACATGAAACTTTAACACTCACCCACACATATTTGCATGCTTCAACTGCAGCATGTGACACACTTTCATCTGTGTATTTTTCTCAACATGGTAAACGTGTGGCTGGTGTCGGACAGGCGCGTTTTCCTAGTCGAGGGTAACGGCATGTTCTAGTAAGCAGGCAGCTACAGCGGGGCAAATATTGACAAGCTCGTTCAAGGCTCAACAGTGAGAGTCTGGATATGGTAAGGCAGGAGATCTCAGCGTAGGGGATAAAGCTGTTTGAACTTGCTGTTTTGGCAGAGGCTGATGTTCAGTGAACGAGAAAAACAGAAGGGGAGGGAACTAGAAAACAGAAGGGGGAATGAACGCTTGAGCACCCAAAAAGGTGAACGGGCTGAGAGAGATAGAAAAGGGAGGATGGTATGTGAGGTAGACAGATAAAGAAAGATAAATAAAGAATGGTTGTGGAGGACAAAAAGATATAAGTTGATTCATCTCTGTCCCAACTAGGTGAAACGTGAAACAGCTCCGAAGAGAGCAATATACTGTGTGACATGATAAAAAACACAGCTCATAATTTGGTATTTATAGACTGTGTTTAGAAAAGTTGAGATTGTACTGAGATATCCAACTTATGTGATATAGTCTGAAACTCTAGAAGAGACACAGATTACTCGGGTCATTATCATAGATGCTGAAATTTCCGTTGCTCTCCAGTTGAAATATACAATTTTGATTGTGATTTTTCTTTTTCCTGTCGGGTGAGATTCATTGCTCAGTACTTTATCGCTTCACACTTGGTTAGGATGTGGTGTAAAGTGAAACAGAGGACATATGCGAGAGACAGAAAAACAGAATGGAGACTTAAATGGGTGAAGGAAGACAAAGATACCCACTATGCTGCAGAATCATTGAGCTGGTACTCTCTGGATCGACTGAAACAGGCCTGCACTCCTCCGTCTTTCCACAAACGCTTTATCACTCCGGCCAGCTCGGCTGTCATGAAACCCTCCTCAGCACTGCCCGCCAACACAAACAACTGCCTCGCATCATCCTGAGACACAAAAGGAGAACAGCAAATTTTAGTTATTCCATGGATTCAATCACTAGCTGTGTTTCCAATTGCCTGTTATTGGAATATCACAAAAAAAAAAGCTGGATAAATGCACATACATTTCTTAAAATGCACATAAAAAACATATACGCACAATTGAGTGGGATAAACTGTTTATCCAAACACAAAAATGTGTGATGGAAACACTTAAATTCCAAATAAATTCCACCATGTGACTTGGTGCGATGAGATGGGAATAAAACTTGACTAACTTAACCAGTGGACTAACCTCGTTGCACTGCATCTGAAATGTTTTGTTCATTCTATAATGCCTTAGCTAAGTCTGTCATTAAAGTATTTCTTTCACTAATGCATTTCCAAACATCAAATCAATTGCAATTTCTGAGCGAAACATTTATCATCAAAGGCAATTAACTTAATTGAACTTTCAGCTGCCATATGGACCGTTACAGTTTCTCCCGTTCATTCACATTCTTACAGTGTCTGTAAATCTACACAAGTGGGCTGTAGGCGACATGAAGCGCACCAGGCCACCAATCCTGTGACTCACCGCTCGTGCTGCGTCTCCAAAATCGATCTTGAGTCGCCCCATGGCACGAATGATGGCAATGATAGACTGAATAGTGTTGCTGTAGACAACCGCTTTGTACTGTTTGCACTCCTCCTCCGAGTAGCCTGCCTCATGGATGATTCTATATAAAGAGATATGAGTAACCAATAAATAATATTCAGCATAAAACTGAAGCGCAATTAGAGTAGAAAATGAAAACAAGTCACTTACTTCATTTGTTTGACTATTGTGCTCTTCCCAGACTCCCCAGCACCTGTCAAAGAGCAGTTGAGTAACAGTTAGCTTATCTGTCTACAAACTATACAAGTAGCGCAAGTGTCTAGACATAATGCATTTCAAGAATAACAAAACGAGTTAATGTATGAGCCCCACAAGGCACAAAATTAAATTGGAAATTTAAAAAGAAAGCCTTTGAAAGTTTCAGTTTGCTGCTTTGTTTTCTGAGAAGCCCTTGCGTGAATTTTTAAAACCCTGTAGAGCGATGTCGACAAGATTCTGAAAATACAAGATCTAAGACACTGAACGTTGTTGTACATAGTCGTTTTAACGCTTTCATTATTTCATTATTGCCTATGAATATTTCATTAACTTCTCAGAGTAGCGGTTGAAAGGATAGTGCATCCAAAAATGTAAATTCTCCCACATTTACTCCTTCGCGTCATTTTATTCTATCTTTTTTGAAGTTGTTTTTAAAGAATGTTCATGGAGTCAGACAGTCGCAGTACATATCTACTTTCATTAAATGGAAAAGAGCAGCGTGAACATTGTGCTAAACATCTCCATTCGTGAAGACAAAAGGCCATGCGGCTTGATGTAAGAGTGAATAAATAACGAGCTGAGTAGATAAAATCATTAGACCTCACCTACTGGTCCAGTCCCTTGCATGTTCACAAATGTGCACTGCTGGTAAACTCTGTCAGCTCCTACTGCTGCATTGATTGATTCAATAATGGCTCCACTTATAGAATCCAATTAAACCAAACAGCTTATCTACTGGGACATCGTTCCCTAGCTTTGAGACAGAAAACTCAACTGCTATTTGTGTCTTGATCTGAACAGAAAAGCTCTAAGAGTTGAATGCACTTGTAAAACAGATTTAGTGTACTTTATCTCTTTAAAAATAAGGTTTTTGTATTGATATCACAAGAAGAACTTCT
>JAUMHP010000044.1:11116314-11128233 GCA_032361065.1 Enteromius trimaculatus | reverse complement strand
TACGGTTCCTTTAACTGCGTAAAGCATGTCGCAACAACGTAAAGCGTCATGTAGCAAAACCACAAGACGGAGTTTCTTTGTGAAAAAGTAAATTTTTATTCTTGATTATCACTTATATAAAGGGTAGAGTATGCATTGCTTAGCGACAAGACATTATCATATATTTGTCATAGCCTATTTAATGCAATATTTTCTTTAGTAATTGATAAAATTAGGTTAGAAACGATAGAAAGAAATGGGACGATAGACACTTTTCTTTCGCCCCCATGATATATATCATCATATCGCCCAGCACTAATTCATACAATGCTACAGTGTTGACAATGGACTGTTTTCGCTGACAACATTTTGCTGAAGTGACTGTTGAGTTTTCATTCAAGTTCACACAAAAATAAAAATTCTGTCATTAATTTTATGCTGTTCCAAACCCGAAAGACCTTTGTTCATCTTCTGAACACAAATTAAGGTGTTTTTGATCAAATACGAGAGTTTTCTGGACCTCCAGTCAGCAATGCAACCGACACATTCAAGGCCCAGAAAGTTAGTCAGGACATCATTAAAATAGACCATCTGTGGTACAACCTTAAAGGGTTAGTTCACCCAAAAATGAACCAGTGTTTTTACCACGTTTCTTGGTCTGGGATCATTTCAGTTGTGTTGCTGTCTATGGAGGGATATCTTAATCTTAATCTTAATTTGTGTTCCGAAGATGAATGAAGGTCTTACGAGTTTGAAACGACGAGTGAGTAACTAATGACAGATTTTTCATTTTTGGGTGAACTAACCCTTTAATTTTATGACGCTACGAGAATCTTTTTTGTGTTCACAGAAAATAACAAAATGCAAAGAAAGTGCAAATAAAAAAAAACAAAAGTAACAACTTTATTAGTTTTTTGGTAAACTATCCCATTATCCCTTTATGAGTTTTCAACTTGCAGTTATGCGTTTAAGCTGCAGTTATAAAAAAGCAGCAGTGGTAAGAAATGGATCCAGTTTTAAAAACAGTCGGGGGGAAAAATAAGGAAATAGTTTCATTTACTAGAAAAAGTTGCAATGGTCAGATATACAGTTGCAATGACGTTTTATCAAATAAATGCAAACTGCTCATCACAAACTAGAGTGCGGATCGGGTCGCATTTTTCTGTCCGAGCACGGCCCGCATCCGACAGAGCAGTAACCGAAGCCCACCCGGGCCCGACAGGCATTAAGATATTTATGTCCGAGCCCGATCTAAATTTTTTTCTCATACTAATGACACATGCACTTTTTTTTGTGTTCAAAGCCCGCTTTTAATTAAGCAACTGTAGGAAGGCGTTATCGGAAATATCAAGAGATGAGAGCATTAGCGCACGCGGGGCAAAAAGCGGCATTATAACACAGGCGCACATTCGCAGTGATGTGACCGAGCCCGACCCGGACCCGAGCATCCTTTCTAAATATCTGTCCGAACCACCACCAAATATCCATCGTCTGTCACAAACTGCTTACTGAAAACATGCATTCTCATCTCAGCACATAACTTTTAGGACTTTATTTAAGTGTTGACGTGCAGTTAGTCAGTACCTTTCAGATTGAACCCTCTGCACTGAGTCAGTGGATTCCCATGCATAATATCCTGCCTTCTGCTTCTCCTGAAAAAACATTTACACAGGATTAATCCAACAGATTTTCATACACTATATGCATTCTTTCCTTTCACTCTTACATTCTCTTACTGACTGAATGTTTCCTTTCTTGTCATAAAAAAGTCACATTTTAGCTTAATTTCTCATAATTAACATGATTCAGCTGTCACAAGTACAGTGAAATAAAATGTCTGTTTTTCCACTTCAGTACTCAAGAATGGATGTTTTGATGGCTGTGCTTTCCATCAATATTTTTCGTACTCGATACATCTGGCATGAAGAAAAACTGTTTGGCTTAGGTATCAGGTTAACATGTACTGTTCAGAAACAAGCCACAGTGTAAATACTTATGAATATGTAATATGTGGGCTGTTTTGTTTGAGTGACAGGCTGTATGTGTGCGGTCTGAATACCAAAGACTGGATGGTTTCTGAAAAATTGCCACACAGTTGCTAGGTTGTTTTATGGTACAGTAGTTGCTTCAGAAATGCCCGCTCTATAGTCCCTCGATATGTCTTTTTAAAGCTGTTTCATGATCTGCCAGGAAAATCTTAGGCCAGAACTCTTTAAAATGCAATAGTGACAAAATGAATGTTAATATGTAGAGTTAGTGGTTTGTACAAATTCCACAGATAATCTTTCAACCCAGACTGTGTGTCTCTGCTTTATGACTAAATTAAACTAAAGCTGTGTCTCATCATTTATTTCTGCCCCACTGCTGCTGCAGTTTATGCCACCCTGAGTGTGTGTGTGTGTACCTCTTGCCAGTAGGGTAGAATCGAGAACAGCTGAGCCCATCCCAGGCGCAGTACGGGTCCCGCGCTAAACAACAGTCTGCACAGGCAGAGCCGTATGCCATGCAGCGGTGCAAAGACACCTGGGAAACTCCGTGCTCAGAGCTAACATACAGCTGTTGCTGTAACACATACAAGCCAGATATTTCAAAAGCTGTTCCTTTAACCAACAGGACTAGTGACAAGATAATTAACCGGAATTAAAGCAACAACATTTCCCCCGCCACCCCAACTTACTATATGTAGCACTTAATCACTAAATGGAGCTAGATGAAAGAGCTACTAAATGTAGTTACCTTTTTAGATGAGATTCTTAGGTTGGTGATAGGAGATTGCTTCTGAAAATCAAAATAGAAATGGGGTCAATAAAATGGATTTTATATATATATATATATATATATATATATATAAAATTCAACAATGTATATATGTGGTGCAACCAAAATGGATAGTTTTTTGTTTTTTTAATGTGTCCGTTGGTATTGAGTTTCATTTCACTATCAGGATTTTTTTTATTGTTTAATGTTTTTGTTCTTTTCAAAATAATCAACATTTTATTTCATAATTATTTTTCTGTGGCAGTGCATCAAGCTTGTCACATGGCACTTCTCAGTTATGATTTTAGCCCAAATATTTATAAGCTTGTTAAATAGTTAGGTATTCCTATTCTCACAAGTGTAAGTAAATGTAATTTGTGCTTTAATCACCTTATAATGACTGCGTTAGTTAAACGTCTATATACAGTATGCCGTCGTGTATTAGAACTCCAAAAATGGCCATGTCAAATGGTATAACCCTAAGAAAATTGAATGGTATCCATGATTTAAAAATTCATAATGTTCATAAAAGGGGAAAAAATGAACTTTTGAATGGAAAATTGAATCTCTTCTCACTTGATGGTTACACCATTTGACAGTTTTGCATATCAAAGCTCAGCATATGTTTAGGCCTAGCTGTTCATTATAATGGACATCCTTAGTCTATATGAATCAATCAAACGAAACCACACGTATTAAACAGAAATCGCCTATTTAGGTTGGTTTTGAGTTTTTTGAGTGTGTGTGTTCAGATGCCAATTTAAACATCCCACAGCGCTGTGTGTGTGGCATTTCATGGTCCCTGATTTGATTCATTACGCCTAAACCCGTTTTGACGATTCCGAGCCACTCAAAGCAGATCGTAAGAAACCTCTCAGACTAACCTTTTCCTCACCTCATGCCCAGTCTTTATTCCCATTAAAAATCTGCCTGCCCTTAGAACAACATGGAATTTTAATAAACGCTTTGTGGCAGTGCCAGCTCTGCTCCTCCAGATACTTTGATGTGTGATGTGTGGCGAGAACTCAGACCTTAAACACTTCCAGCTCCTCCAGGATTAGATCCTCATCCAAGGAGCCGTTCGACGGCAGAACCACGACCTTCTGTACCGTGCCTTTATCTGCGAGCAGAATATCAGAACATCAGGAGAGTATTGGACGGTCTGGAAAGCAAAAACAACCTTGATAATGCGCTCTGGTTTAAACTGCCTATGAACTTTCCATTGTTCTCAGATTTTGTCTTTGAAATCTTTCAGCTTGTGTGCGTATCTGGGTTGGTTTATGATGTTGTTGAGCGTCTGTTCTGAGAAACAGATCTGCAAACTAGACTTCAGAGGAAAATGTGTGGTTGCCAAGGTGTTCTGGGTGGTTGCTAGGTGATTTTCACGTCAGAAAGAGCCCTCCCTCTAGTCCCTAGATATGGCCCGTGGCCCTACTTCAATGTAAGTCTAAGCATTTTGGGGTTATTTTGCCATCTGCCTGGTGGAAATTATTTATCGGTTACCTAACTGTAGAAACATTTTGAGTGATGGGTTGGATGCCATTAGCTGCTTCTGAACGTTAAATGTCAAGCTCATCCATTCTGTGAGGTCATGATAGGTGTATGTATTTTGCTTCGGATCCTCCGAGAATTCCGCTTCGTACTCTGGAAATTCCCATTTTAAATAGCCAACATTTCTAGACGAAACCCTGCCAAAGAGCAGGCAGGCCGCGCCGCACAATGCTCTTGGCTTTCCATCAGGAATTTTGATCGGCAAATACAAACAGCTGTGATTTTGAATTCTCTCCAAATGTCCCTATCCCCGTTCCCTAGTAACCGCTGAGCCTGTCTGCTGTCGTGTCTCTGATTCCGTGCTCAGATGAACACACACTCACACATGCTTTCTTTCCTTCTTTCTTCCAATGCCATCTCCAAAGCTAATACCTGTGACACAGCAGGAATCATGCTATCTTCCATTTAACTGATATAGAACAGAGATGGATGTTGGTGTTAAAAGTTATTAGATGATAACGTTTGTGCAGCTTGTGTAGACTCTCTGCCCCCTAGTGGTGGTCAGATGCATGTCTGTATGATCTCTGGATCAGTTGTTGTAGCATATTTCTGTAAGGAATGGAATAGTATTATATACATTATATATATTTTAGTATTGAATATAGCTTATTTCTGTAAGGAATGGTATAAATAACTATTTTTAAAATGAAATGAAATTGTATATTATAGTATTGAATTATCTACTAGTTCAGTAAGGAAAGGAATGGTGTAGAATATTTTTTTTTTTTTTAAATATAATTTTGTATTATAGTATTGAATATACTTTATTCGATATACTTTATTTCTGCTTGTAAAAACTAAAGAAAACTTAATATAATTGCTTGTTTTTATGTGTTTTTAAGCATTATAATTAAGTTGGACTATTTTATTTTTTTAATAATAATGATTTGAATATGAATATTAATTGTATGGAAACTCGGAAGAGATTATATCTTGCAATTCTGACTCGTGTTTTCAAAATTAAGAGTTTGCAATCCATTTTTGACTTTATTTCTCAGGAATATACTGACTTTAATTCTGAGGAAAATAGTTCATATCGTGCAAATTTGGGCTATTTATATCTTGTAATTGTAAATTTATATCACACAGTTCTCACTTAGTTTCTGTCAGAGAAAAAAGTCAGAATTGCAAGCTTGTAGCTCACAAAGTTATTATAAATATAAAGCAACTACCGGTTACCGGTATTCAGTGGTTTCCATAGAACTGTACTACATTTTTTTATTAAAATATTATAGTTAATAAGTATATAAAGTATATAAATATATAGTATATAAATAGTTGAGGCTCTAGTAGATCCTGGACTCCTGGTTGAGAATCACTGCTTTAAAATATAGTGTTGAATTTTAGTATAAAAATAGGACATGATGCAGGCCAGATTCAAGCCTACATCACCAACTAAAGCTTAATGTTTCATGAGCAACTCTTTTTACGTAATTGGAGAAACAGATGAGTATGAGATTGCATTTATATGGGATTTTCAATGAAATAATAATAAACATATCTCTTGTATGTTTTGTATAATGTAAACAGCATGTTATGAAATGAAGCAGTGCGCTAAAAGTCGAGTGCATTTGCCATAATTTATTAAAGTGAAGTATTTTAAATGAAGTATGATTTAACTGACAAATGACTTTGAGTAAAATGTTCTAAAAAATTATTTTCTACGTGGAAAAAGCTATTTAGCCTGTTTTAAAAGCAGTCCCTCAAACTTGAGTGTGCCAGCTCCTTCCACAAACAGATTACATTGAGCTAGTTGTTGAAATGTATTTCATCTGGTGGTTGTAACTCGGAATAGGTTAATGTTTTAGAATAATCATTTATTTTTCTTGAGACTTGTCATACTCTGGGGTCTTACCTGTGCCCAGGAATAGAACCTGGTAGTGTCCGTCCGCAGCGGTCACCTGGTCAACAGCTACAGAGGTGTATTTATAATCGGCATGTGTCCGCACCACGAGAGGTTTCCTGCCGACCGGGTAGATGGGGTTAAACATGACGGGGTGATTCCTCACGAACGTCACCACATCATCTGGAAACTCTTTAGTGCTCTGGATGTGAGGGGTGAACGCGCCACCGGGACACTGACGGGAACAGGATAAAAACAATTTGAAGATTAGACAATCATGATGTGGATTATGAAAGCTTTATTCTTTAATTTTGTCTTTTTGCCACATTTCGTCTCATTTTAAAAGTTCCCCCCAAAATGTAAAAGTCCATCATTATTAATCTAATTGAGAATTAACCCTTTGTGGCTCTTTAGCACTATACTGGACACTCACATAATAATAGTAATAATGTATTACTTTAATAAAATTACAATTACATTATATATATTGTCATAGAAAACTGTTATTAAAATTTGTCCTTTATCTGAAAAATAAATTACCATAAAATATAAGCCCTTCCAACAGAGGATAGACCAGAATTTTAATGCACATATTAAAAAATGCTGTGTTAAAATGGTGTATTTTGTTTCATATTATTTAGTGTGGTCAAACAATTAATCATTATTTATTGCATCCAAAAAATTAGTTTTTATTAATTTATATTTATTTATTTATTTATTTATTTATTATTGTTTTTACACACACACACGTATTATGTAAATAAATCTTTTATTTTGGATTTGATTAATCATTTGCACTGATATTATTTTGTAGTCAATTTTAAAGTAATTGTAAAATTATCTAAAAAATTTTATCTACAAAACATAAATTCTTATTAAAAAAGTTATTCTTACAATACAAAACAAAAATCAAGATTCAAGATCAAAAATACAGATTTCATGTAATTTAAAAAATAAATAAATTCAGAAATATTATTTAAGAAAAAGCAATATATGTTATATTCATGAAATTTGTCAAATAATAAGTGCATATTTATAAATGGTAGAATAGTTGTATCCGATATTTTATTAGTTTATAACTCAACTGGATTATGCTACTAGATTTAATTTTGGTAAAGTATTATTAAAAGGTACCACGGAGGATAAACCAGAAATCAAATCTAAAAATAAGATTATGATTACGATGATTTCGGCAAACGTTCCCCGCCTACACTCATTTGCCTTTTCAACAAAATTCACAAATATTTACTTGTGACTGTACCAAGGCAGGACATGAGTGTGTGTGTAACTCACAGTTCCCGGTCGTGGGTATGGGATCCGGCCCTGGAAAGCCACCCACTGGAAGTTGGGTCCTTCCCTGTGTGCAAACGGTCCGTTGAAGACCGTCAGGATGTCGGCCATGTTATACACACAGACGGCAGAACCTCTGAACACAGAACTGGAAGGAATAACACAAAACACATTTAATATAAAGCAAGTCAGACAGTAAAAGAGTGTCTTGCGCATCCGTTCCAAGCATTAGAATGGAAGGGGTGATGTAACATGGTTAAAGTGGAGACTCTGTCCACAGAGAGAGAAAAATGCCTCATAGAGGAAAGGACACCGCTTTGGTTACACTCTGAGATGAAGTGTGGTTTGGCTGGGCATCCTAGATTATGATCAGACAGCAAGACAAAGCATTTCTTTGTTTGATCGCAAAACAAAGGGAGAGAGACGAAACATAATGATAAATAACAGAGCAGGGCACAGACAGAGAGAGGCTGTCGCTGTTTGGATTGGCTTCATTAGGAAAACCAGACCGATTTAACGTGGTCAGAAACCTTGACCGAAATCTCACCTCATTAAACCACAGCTCACGTACACACACGCCCCAACATACACTCATTCAAACCCACCATAACAAACATAATCAAATGACCCAGAGCGAATGAGACCTCGTATCTGAACTGTTTCGCCTAAACATTTAGATAATTAATGAACACCACTGGCTTCTCGGATCTTAAGGAAGAAAAAAAGACATAAACTGTGCTACAACCATATGAACATTTCGTATCCAGTACTTTATGTATATATTTTGTAAACAAAAACCTTTATTTTGGATGCATTTAATGGCAATTAATTGTTTGATAGCAGTAATATGTACATATGAATGTATTTGATGGCTTCAGATCTTAATCCGATTATTTTTTTTTTCTTTTTCAATCAGAATCTATGTTAAGATTCAGCAATTTTACTTTAATAGCAATTAAAAGGTTATTCTTAAAAAAATATATAAATATAAAAAATATGTGAAAAATTAAGAATTTGATATAATATTCATAAACTCATAATATTAGTAGTGTAGTATTTTAATTTTGTAATAATAATTTTAAATAATCAGGAATTCATTACCTTTATATTCAAAATTTGTCACATTTGTGTCTAATCATGCACATGAAATACGCACATGAATTTCCAAGTAATGTATGCTTGTTTCTGAGAGTTTACACTTACTCATTTACACAAAACACCAGAAAAAAAACATTTAAACTCAGTGACATGACACTGCATATTACACACACTCTGTGTGTGTGTGTGTGTGTGACAGAATATATGAAATATTCAGCAGGACCACACAGATGTCAGTGAAAAGCTGTTGGAAGAACTAAGATTAGATATTTGTTTGTAAAGGAGTGACCGTTCCCTTCCTTTACCGCCTTCAGGTGTGATCAGATTTTCCCAGAAACCCTCTCAGCTTCAACCCCGTCTGACCTATATTTGGCGAATACAAACACAAAAACATGTGCGTGCATATATACACACATTAGCGGCAAGCTCAATATTGCTATTGGCTTTACCTCGTAGAGGTGAAGACTCCAAAGATGAGAAGGCCCTTTGGGTGGTCCGTCTCCAATAAAAACACATTCTCTGGAAGGAAACAGACAAACACTCACTCAATAGCTGAACATCTGTCCCACAACATTGTTACACTGTTCTAGTTTGGCCTAACAAGAAGAAAACAGGTGAAAGCGTGTAAATCCATCACAGGCTTTGACCCTTCAGTGTAAACGGTCTGTGCTGAGTGTTTTATGATCGTAAAAGCATTTTAATGAGGTGAAAAGCTTTACAAATGACCTATAGGGCCATTGTTGGACACTGACAAACACCAAAATGGCTGGTTTATGGTTAATGACCAGTAATTATAGAAAGCTGTTTAACTATAATGTGAATGAAGCTTGTAAGGCTTTTGAAGGAGTGTTTTGGGTTAAATACAGGTTAAGAACTAACAGCACCCTGTCTAATTAGGGTACAGTGGGGTTAAATGCCCCTTGGGGTTTTCTTCTAGTCCTATTTTTATTTTTGTTTTCTTCAGTCAATTACTCAATATAAATACAGAAATATATATTTACCTGAAAATAAACATTTGTGTTAAAGAATATAGAGGCTCATATTGACAACCACGAGACTTTTGATTTTGGTAACATAAACATTGTAAAAATATTTCAATGCTTGACATTTTTAAATTTTTATCATTTTTAATGACACAGTTTTTAAGTGAAGTTTTCTTTTTAAACATATTGTATATGTGATAATCGACAGGATCAGTCAGTCCTAGATATTGTTAACTTTATTGAACCAAAACAGTCCTTGAAGTAGAACCTGTGTGTGTGTGTGTTGTGTACTTGTTTATGCTACAATGAGAGGAACAAATGTACCCACAAGGTACAATATAAAACCTGAAATTGTTGGCATGAGGGAAAAAATATTTCAAAAAAGTAAATTATGTTTGTCTCAGAGTGTAACAATGCAAACAGGGGTAGGTCTAGCAAAAGTCCCCACGATCCACAACAACAGGTGTGTGTGTGTCATCTGTACCTACTTAACCTTATTTTGTGAACAAAATACACACAGAATCAAGCTAAATGTGACAAAACGCCTCTTAACCACTTTTTGCGGACCTCCTAATTTGCAAAACTGTATAAAAATTGTGATTTATTTATTTATTGTCTTTTAAATAGTTAAATTTAGAAGGTTTTCTGTTAGAGTGTGGGATAGATCTAGACCAAAATACTGTCATCTAGATCTAACCCACACTCTTAACAGAAAACCTTCTAAATTTAGTGAGTGTGTGTGTGTGTGTGTGTGTGTGTGTGTGTGTGTGTACAGGCATTTGTGGTTTATGAGGACACAAATGTGTATAATGACAGGGGTACCAAATCTTAAACATGGTTTATGAAGACACTTCTTGCGTCCCCTTAAAACAAAAGGCTTAAAAAAAACATACTAAACAGTGTTTTCTGGAATTCAAAAAGTGCACACAGTTTCCTGTAAGGGGTAGGTTTAGGTGTAGGGTCAGTGTAGGACAATACCACATACAGTCGGTACAGTATAAAAACCATTACGCCTATGGAGAGTCCAATGCAAGTGTGTGTGTGTGTGTGTGGTCTCACCAAGCTCATCAAAGTGGGTCTCTGTACCGTCCTCCTCTAGAACCGAACACACCAGCCGAGCCTTCAGAAATGTGGTCCACTTGTTCACCAGACTGCGTTGACCACCAGTGTCATTCTAAATAGAATTTACAATGACTTAATTATTAATTATACTAATTATGAATATATTAATATAGTATACGGTTGATATTAATTATTAAAATAAGATCAATTCTTTAAAAAAATGTACCTCCCTGAACATAATTACATAACTTGTGACAAACTGACAGGACATTGACAGACTTACAGGGCAGACTCGAGCCACCATAGCGTGGATGTTCTTAGTGTTTCCACTACTGTCTGTCAGTCTCTCACGCAGGAAGAAGTAAAGTTTAGCGTCGTTCGGATCCAAGCCATCAGGAATCAAGTGAGCATCGATGAACACTGGCTCTAGTCAAAATAGAAGAATAACTACACTTTAAACACGCAATTTGCTCTACATCGACCACAAAAGAGAAATAAGTATATTGTACTGTATCATTTCTTGCCTAAAGAATCAAACATCTCTGCATGGTGCTAATGCCTAAGTTTATACGCAATGCGATACAGCTGCTGGCAAACCGAGTGAAGAAAACATATCTCACAGATCCAGACCAACTGTGTGTTTCATTGTGTATATTTGGATTGAATCACACAAAAGATAATGTGACCTCTTGAGAAAACCATTCTGCATGTACAATACGTTTCCATTTTCCTGGTGGAATCATTGTAAACAGATCAAGTCTATCCTGTCTTCAGCTATTTCCTTTGACGTGGGCAAAGATGGTTTTTACTTTGTGGTTTGTGTATTATTTCACTGAAATGGCACGGAACGTGAACATGTAATTTAATGCTCCACATAAATTATTATTTGTAGCTTCAAGAAAACATTATGCACAATTTTCTGACAGAACAGTCATAATAATCTAGATGGACCAAATAAAATGTTGGGTTTGTACCGCTCAGCCATTTGGAGTTATGTTGGTCCGTCCTAACTGCGTTCCTTGTGGTCAGGCTCCTGAAGATTGCCGCGTCTGTCCCCATGAAGTCAATGTACATGCCAGAGAACAGCTCCTGATCTAACCAAATACAGAAACGGAAGCATGTGACATATTTTATTACATTACATTTAGTCATTTAGCAGACACGTTGTATTGTGCTAGATGTTAATTTCATCCTTTTTATCTTCTCAGATGAATATTAAGGTTGGTGAATCAAGCTAGGAAAGACAATAAAATAAAACGGTAACACTTCAGAATAGGGTGTCAGAATAATGCATTAGTTAAGCATTAATTAACGGTTAATTTGTTCACAATTAAGCATTAGTTGAGCAAAAACACA
>JAUMHP010000044.1:11089808-11102104 GCA_032361065.1 Enteromius trimaculatus | reverse complement strand
AAACTTCCCATGAGCTAAAAACAGATTTGTTATCTATAAAGTATAAGAAATTAAGTATTAAGTACATTTAAGCCATTTTAACTTAAGCATTTTTGTCATGTTATCAGGTAATAAAAATAATTCTCATAATATCTTACATTTAATTAAAAACAAAAAACAAATATATATATATATATATATATATATAAAGTATTTAATAATTGAGACAATTCAGCTGAAAGTACCAATTCATTTCTATTATCTGACAATATAAAATAGATTAATTTAATTCCCAATGGCATCAAAATAGAGTTGTGTGGGAAAGTTTTTGTTTTTTTCTTCTCCTGTTTAAAATGTATAAATTCAAAATAATTTACAAGCAATCATACAATTAACCCCAACTGGGTGATGAGGATCAGGAACCCAATTATTTTGCAATCCTTTCTGGATACACAATTATATGGTTAGTAGCTTTTTATTGTTTGCATTTAACATTCCTGCTATGTTCAAATAACCCTGCGGACAATTTGAGGCACAGCTCCTTTTGTTCACAACCACCGGATTAAACTATCATCCTGCCATTAATATAAAGCACCATTAATCAACGGTAAAATGTCTCCATACACACATCCACGTCCCAGATTAACTGTCCAAGATTCCAGTTGCAAAGGGAGTACAGGACACGCTGGAGCCAATTTTGCAAACCACATTGTGCAGACTTCAGCTAGGAAAGTCAGAACTGTCCTCTACCGCAATCCCACTGCCAAGTTATTAATTACAGATGGTGAAAGCTGGATCTGTATCATGTGAATGATAGCCAAATGTTCAATGGAATTACATATACAGTACTCTCAATTAAATGCATGACAGCTACAGTGGCCCCAAAAAGAATTTGGACACTTATGTCTCTTGAAATTGTGCCTTGTTTTGCTTCCAAATGCCACTTGGTTTTTAATTGTGTGTCTAATGCAGTGACTTTCATGCATTTTTGGATGACTTATGTTTCAAGTACTTGTACAATCAAACTTTAGTAGATATAATAGAAAATATGGTCACATTTTTTTTTTTTTTTTTTGCTCACCAATGTTGTGACATGACCTATAAAGATGTCTTGTATTGCTTTGACCATAAATGTCCTCAAGTGTCCCTTGGGGACTCATAAAAAACATCTTTAGATAAAAAAATTCAGATTTTTATTTTCTTTAAATATATATATATATATATATGCTTAAATAAATGAGGCTATTTATAATATGCAAATGAGAGAAAGAAAAAATAAACAATAAAAGTAAATATATTAAATATTCATAGAAATTACTTAAAAATATTTTCTTCTTCTGTTTTTTATAGTAATGTTTAAAAAATATTTCACTACTGTCAAAAATGTTTTTGTTTTATATTTCATTCACGGTAACAAACTGCCAGCGTTGGTTGCCAAAATTGTACTGTAAAAAATAAAGTAGCCACCATTGATTTTACTTATTTAACTTATATTTACATTTTAAAAAAGAACATATTTTTTAACTGGTATAATGTACAAAAATTACATTATATATATATATTTTTTTTTTATTGTAAATTATACATTCTTTTCTATTTTTTTTTTTTACTATATAGGGGAACTTGCCATTAACTGATTAATAGGTTTTAATGTGCCATTTTACAGTCTTTACCGTTAAAATCACAGTAATTATTTACAGTATAGCTTAATTTATTCATTTTATTTCATAGGAAAAAGGTTAAATTGCAGAAAGTAAACCGCTATTGTAAAATATCTGCATTGTTGAGCTGTTGTGAGGTCACTGATGTGTGAAAGGGTTTCCTGTGGTTGTGAGTTGTAATTAGAGGTTACTATATTCCTGTGTTGTAATTACAGTCTCAAGTTAAATACTCTCAACAGGTCTTGCTGCCACTTTATAGCTTCAGTTTTAATGCGTAAGCAGTCTGCCTGGCTTGCAATGCCCCGGCAATAAGACTAGCCGAAACCGTTTGTGTGTAAGTGTGTGGGTGTGTATTAGTGTGTGTGTGTTGAGACAGCGGGAAATAATTAGCTCTTCTTTGACTCTTGAAGTGATTTACAGCTTTCCAGTGAAATGGTCAGACTGAAGGGTTGTTCGTCGGGCTGTAAAACCACACACGCACACACACACACTGCATTACTTCCTTGGGTAATGAAACAACAGCACAAATCAGAAACGGTAAATTACAGCGTGTCTTCAGGCCTAAATCAACAAAAACACACAAATGTGACTTGCTGAAATGTTTAATATTAAATTGCATGGCTTGTAATTATAAAGACTTTGATATGATAACTCAATCTGCGTTTGGGAAGCGTTACACACATCTGTGATGTTAGAAACGTAGGCTGAAAATGGTTGGGTTTGCTGCCAAAACTCTACTTTGCCTGAAGGAAATCTTTCTGGAATATTAAGGCGATTATTTTAATGAAAGGAAAGAATACAGAGTAAATGGAGATCAAATCTGAGTCACACAGTGCTGCGTTCGCTGTTGTCCACTTCTTTAGGTCTTTACAGATGTTTGGCATTTGTCACACTGATGTTAAGTGGCTCATACGTAATCTGGGGTCAGAGGTGGCTTAAACTCTTCATTAGTAATGGTCATCACAAACAGACACACGTGCTAATGTAAAGACACACAGGCCGCTCCATTTACTAAAACTATATTAAATCAGAATATGAAAGATTAGACTTGACATGGCTGACACAGCTCTGACAAGTTTGCACATGTATTTAAGCCAATTGAAAATTTGTTGATTTCCAAATACGTATAGTAAAATGTTTTTTGAAATCCAATTATTTCATGCTAGGTATACTACAAATACATTTACATAACATTTATGTACGGTAATAAAAAAATACTCTGCAATTGTACTTTTAGTATGCTAAACATAGGGCCAGATTTACCAACAGCTTGTGTCTTTTGGCATCTTTTTTGTTATTTTTAATTTGCTTTTGGAAATAAAAGACAATTTTGAACCCTCGTTTAGGAGTCACACAACACCAGATCTATCAAAACTTTTACCAAACCTTTATATTATTTGGCTTCTGGTTTTTTTTCCAACATACTGCGGCTTCATTATTGCTTTATTCTTTATTAAGCTACTTTGTGCTGCACTTGGTATGTTGCGTTGGTTGATATGTAAATGATGTTGTGTCTGTTAGTAAAGGAGGAGGTCCTAATTAAACTGTCCCTTAAAGTCTGCCAAATTGGAACAACTAATTTTGTGCTTTAATAGTGCAGAAGTCAAGCTAAAATCCAACTAAAGATGATTCAGCTAGAGTGGAATTATTGCAAGTATACTTCGGGTCCACTTTAAATATCTTGCATTTAAAGACCAATATTATTCAAAACTTATACAGTTCTCGTCATTAATGACATTAAACAAGTTATAGGCTTAATATAAAGAAATGTGCATTGTGCACGAGGACTCAAAATGAAGTATGCCTCAAGCAACATGTTAATGGATTTCAATAATTAGATTTGAAAGTCTCTTGTTATGTTTAATGAGTATTAGTTTCATAAACCTGGGGGGTGCATGGAGATGAAAATCTAATCATAAAAATGAAAAAGCAAACTCACTAAAAATTAAGTCTTTTATTTGTTTACCTGCAGAGCATGTGACCATTTCACAGACATCGTGGAACCGAGACCCTATGATTGTGAATTTATTAAAATGAAATATGATGAAAATAAAATATCTAATTTGAGCTGTATGTCACAGTTAACCAAAAATCAGAGAGCTGTAAATGTGTGAATATGTTTACAATATTTAAATATTAACTTAAAATTGCACTTCAAGTAAATATTTTAAGTCAAAGGCTGACAAAAAATAAATAAAGTGAATCCCTGACAAAATAATCCACTGGTTAAAATTGCATTGGTCATGCGTAAAAGTTCATTTATATATAACTGATACCACACCAAAAAAAAATGAACAACTTTACTCAATCTACTGCTCAAATAAGACATTTTGTGCAGACTAAAATACAAGCGTTACAGTTTTAAGACAAAATTATAAATGTCGCTTTCACACTTTCAAAAAAGCTTGAATCCAGCATTGAATAGCCTTTAAATATATCACTATTTAGGTTAATCTGCACTTTATTACACTTATATTCAAAGCTTTAGCTGAAACCCATTAAATATGGCCTTTTTTTACCCAGCATGCTCCAGGGAAATCCACCAGCTTCACCTCCAGTCACCCAGCACGGCCCTTTGTAGCGCTACTCGCTACAAGTTCTTCAGTTCTAATGAGGTTCTTTGATGAGCAAGTCACTTCTGAGCACCAGATCCGCTGATTGATAGCCTTGCGTGTTAGCCGGTGACTCTGAATAGAAACACATTGTTCCCTGAAAGGCCAAGGGACCTAGCTTTAGCATATCTAGCGTAGCTGCGGCCGGGACTGGAACCTGGGAAGCAAAGCTTGGATAAACAAAGGAGAAAAGGTGAATAATGAGAGTGCTAATAAGCAGCAGGGCAGGGTATAAAGTGTTAAGCCACTGAAAGATTTTGTCAATGGGCTTAAAATTTGGATCACTGTCAAAGAAATGACAGATCTGGACTTCGGTTGGCCACCAACTAGACAACGGTGGTATTCACGGCTGTAAAGGATGCTAGACATGCTTCAAGCACTGAGAGTTCCTGTTCTCTGGAAGTCACGCTAAATCAAGTTGCTAACACCCTGGAGAGCACACAGACCTTAGGTTTAGCTGCAAAGAGCTTGAGTGAGATTTCCACTGACATTAGTGTCTTGGAGAACCAAGCTAGACGTTCAGGCTTGGTTGTTGATTTCAGGCTTGTGCGTTGTTTGATGGAAACTGACTTGGCTTTCAGGAGAGAGACTGAGAGTACTTCCATATCTAAGTGATATCGACAGCACATGATCTTGGGATTCGAACTAAAGGGATGGGGAAAGTTCGTAAGCGAGCGATGAAGAGGAAAACAGACAAAGTCAGCTTTATACCAGAGCTGCGTGATCTTGATCTACCAAGATTAGCTCATCCTGACTCACTCAGCAACCATGTCTCTCTGAGTGCATGTTGTCGTGTCAAAATCGGTCCGTTTCTTTCCCATACGGTACCTTAAAATAGACAAGTGGCGCAAGTGGTGAGGGCATCAGATAGTGGAGAAAACTTTATGCAAATGAGAAATGAAAAATGTGTTTGAGAACCTGTTTGTGTTACTTTATTTAATATAGATTTCAATTTTAGCTTCCTGTGGCTGGGTTATTAAAAGTGTATTAAACTGGCACATTTTATTGCACTAGTAACTGAACATAACTTAAAGGAATAGTTCACCCAAAAATGAAAATTCTGTCATTATTTACTCATCCTTAAGTAGTTACAAGTCTGTTTTATTATTACACTATGAACAATTTCAGCATTAAAATAAGCTGTTTGCTATTTCGGCTTAAAGTGAGCGTTCATGCTTGACTTCAAATTATGTGTTTGGTTAACATTAGTTACGTTGGATATTTAAGTAATTTGAACATCTTAACTGCAGCGTATTTTAGAGTGGACATTTGCAAATATAGTTTCGATTTAGATTGCACTACAATTTCTATTCATTTTTTACAAGGGTAGAATGTGCCTGTGCAAAAAATTACACTTTTCTCAAACACAAAAAGTGATGAAGCCATTTTACCACTAACAAAAACTATGTCTTAAGACAGCTTGTGAGATTTCAAGAGCAGAGCACATCTGAAATTGACCAAATCTGTCAAACGCACATTGACTGAGCCGTTGCATCTCTACACATTAATCCAGTCTGATTGTAGCAGAACTCAAGCATTGTGAAGTACTGTGAATCCGTCTTGGATCATTTTACCAATTAAATACAAATCCCATCTATTTCCGTAAAATACTGTATATATTTATGGTAGTCACACAATATACTTAATAACATCTATTCTCCTTGTGCTCAGTGTGAGTGGATATGTGGTATGAATATGGATAAATTAGTTTTGGCCCCTACAGCTAATTTTAATACTGACATATTTCATAAAGCTGACAGCTAAAGGCTTGCTCTCATGATTAAATAATCACTGGATTTTAAATCAATTCAGACTTGCATTAAAGTTAATAGCTCTTGCATTTCGGTACTTTACCCTAATAAAGAATACGCTCATGGAAAAGATCCCCTGGACAGATCACATTTCCTGCACTTTAAAGCCACTATTTTGATTCATGGCTTGATTTTGGGCTGCAAGACAGCGTGGGTGTAAGTCTCCGAGAAGTCTTTTGTTCTTCGGCATGAATTCAATTTATATAAACATAAATGTTTTAGTTTTTACTAGGATTAAACACTATAAACAACAACAACAAAAAATGTTTGCATTTGATACAATTGCTCAGAGCCAATGAGTAAGAGAGAGAAAAGTGAAGACCTACATACCACAACACAACGCACTTGACAACATGCGAACATGTAGGAGACAATAGTCTCCCTTCATTTTTTTTTTATAGTCATTGGCACTTTTCCTCTTTTTCTCGCTCCAAAGAAGCCCCATTCACAGCAGACACATCTGTGGGACGTCACAAGATATAATTATCTTCTAAAATAGGAACATGAAGATCCACTGGAGTGAGTGACAGAGAAGAAAGAGCATATCACTCTCTTCCTGTAAACAAATTAACGCGTTTTGAATCTTTATTGGACATGGATCATTATGCAATTCATATAAAAAGAGATATTTCATGTATACAGATTCACATTTGCATTCATCAAGAAGAGTTCACTTACAAATTAATATTTTACTCACCGTCAGCCAAGTGATTGTTTTTCTTCAGTGAAATCCAAAACAACTGCACTATATTCCAATTCTACTGAATTCATACAGTGTTTTGACTTTGACTTTGCCCCTAGTCACTATTTGACTTGAACTTGACGATTACCGATTTTCATTTGTCCTTGGCTTACGCTCACTGTATCTGAAGGATGATATGGTGGTATATAACTTTACAAGGCACAGCACCGTGTACCAATCAATGTGAAATACTTCAGAACCTGCTCTTTGCCCTGGTGCCTCCAGAACGCCTGTAAACAATCACCTTCTTCATGGTCTGTCTGCTCTCTGAGTATCTCTTGGACCAGATCCAACAACCTCACCTGAAAGGAAATCAGACTGGACAGAAAAAAAGGGGTCGGTCCATCGACACAATAATGTCTGACTCTCTGGTAGACAGGTGGAACCAACAGCAAGTGAAAACAGATGAACATACCATGCAAACACCTTACAAAAGAATGTGTCTATGTGGACACACAAGGTGGAGACAGTCAAGATTTTTGGACAGTAAAAACAAAAAGCAATGCTGTTGAGGGATGCCCTCAAACCCAGGTTTTCACCAACTTGCTTGACCTTTTTTGAAGGGGTCACGGCTTAGTCTCTATACGTTCTGATGACGGTCACAGACCTCCTTCAATGTAGATAGCTCTGAAACAAGCACGATAAATTAGACCTGTTAGGAACATGGTGCACCAGGTTCAACATTCCCTTCAAGGATTCATCCATCAAAATTACTCTTCTTATTCCTTTCAGTTGGACAGGCCTGTCTGAGGTTTTGCCAAGTGGGACATGTTCTTGGATTCCCATTGTTGAACAACATTCCTGTCAAACAGTCACATTTGGATGTTGAGGCTTCAGCTACATTCTTAGGTCAATGACATATAATACTATCCAAGATAAATTAAATGAAAATGTAATGCAACTTTAGGTCACTGTGGTGGCTCAACTTAAGTACAGTGGTTTGATTTAACTGCCATTGCTGGATTATAGCATCTTGGTTAGATAGAGGCATTTTAATTTGCTGGTGTTAATTGAAAACCAATCAAATGCAATTTGCGATAAGCTTTTTAAAAGAGATTGGCTTCATTTTCAGTGCCCCTACGCAGCTGATGTTAATAGATATTGTAGTCTTTCTCTTTTAGACAATCACATCAGAGTTGACTGCTCATGGTTTTCCTATTGAGCCTTTGCAAAGGTCATAGGTCAGCTGTCTGTTTCAACCTGAGTGGCAGTCTCAAGTGTGACCTTCTCAACCTCAAGGGAAATAAGGTAATGAAAAATACTCATCTGGTCAACTGAGTAGCCTTCTGTCGTTCACAGTAACAAATGGAGTTAAATTGGTGATGTCAGAACAAACATGGAAGGAAAGTAATCAAGCGAAACTTGAATTGCAATCAATTGTGAACCAACTCGTTCTCAGACAAAAGAAAGTCATTCAGTTTGAAGTGATAGGAACTAAACTATTCATTTAACACAAGCAGTCCGCTTGTGTTAAATGAATAGTTTAGGTCCTATCACTTCAAACTGAATGACTTTCTTTTGTCTGAGAACCAAAATAATTGTAATTACAAATGCAGATACAGTTTATAAAATACAAATTGGTAGCAAATGAATCTGCAAAGCTCCAAATCATCACTTCCAACTAATTGTGTAGCTCTGATTCTAGAACAGCTATCAGTGAATTGAACATTGATTCAACTTTGATTTTAAATCACAGATTTTTCAGTCCAGCTTAAGCAAACAAAAAACTTTACAGTTAACCAGGTAAATATATATTTTTAAATATATATGTATATGTATATATAGTACTGCCACAAAAGGGTTTAAACATTTCTGAGTGCTTATTGCAACATGGTCTCATTAAAAAATGTACCTCTGTGCGCATTTTGTGTGCAGCACCATTTTTACATGCTTTACTGCATGTTTCGCCACAGTTTCAAAAAGAAATGTCAACTGAGTGGCGCTAAAACACCGGTTCAAAATGTGAAGTCTGGCACATTTTTATTACGTTGATGTAGGTATGTATAGCTGTAGAAATTGAGTTACCAAACAAACTACCATGTATGAAAACCCATAAATATTAAGCTGGATATGTGTGATGATAGCGTTCAAAAGCATCATTTTTAAAATATCCCAGCATATTACTATTGGTTTGAGGTCATAACATGATATTCTTCAAGCAATTGTGCGAAAATTACACTTTTATTTATTAAACCTCTGTAAATTTTTGTGAAAAGGAAAAAAAGGTGTATAAAAGACCTTTTACAAATATTTGAAATAATAAAAGATTTTGTCATGGCCATCTCCACCTTAAGTCCTGCATAAGACCAAATTCAAACTCTCACCACCCAAATGAGCATCATTGCCGTCATTTTAAAGTTCAAAAGTCTGAAATCAACTCTGCATGTATCAGCAGATTGTAAAAGAAAATCATTTAAGACATAAAAACCACCACACAGTCTCCAAAGCTGACTGAAAGTCTAAATCATTTTTCAAAACACAGATGAGATTCTATTTAAGCAAGAATTCAGAACATGTGAAGAGCTTTTGACATTCATAGTAAATTTAGAGATGTAGGCTAACTAAGGGTCAAGCCGTCTCATGGCTCTTGAGTCAGTTTCCATTAGCATCCATTCATCATGGGCGGGAGCGCCGACCCAGTTTGCCCTAGTGACTACCTGCCTTCTGACAGATGTTCCAGGAGCCTGTTCCTGCGTGACGAATGTTGGCCTTTCTGTTGAGGTCAAAGGACAAAGCATATCAGTTACCTCTCCAGCCATTGAATGCAGATGCATGTGACTTTATTCAATCCTTGGGACCTTGTGTGCCTCTGAGGGACGGAGAAACGTCCCTTGTGGAATAATCGATATACCTCAGAACCCACATTTTGTATTCATGCAGCAACCCTTTTTGACCTTCATGAAACTTCCTATACCCAGATAGCCACTAAAACCTGTCCCAACGTCCCCTTGACTCCTACCAAGTTCACTCACCTGTTGTTAAGAATCCAGGATGTCGACTGCTTTGGGTTCTCCTGAGGGACGACCAGGTCAAGACAGCATTGTATGGTGGCCTGAAGTTCACCTAGTCCAGCTGTGTATTCGTTTCACCGGGAAATGCACAGACAGATGTACAAATGAAAAGCAGATGTATTGTTAGATATCATATGGAATGCTTGATTCTCATCTTGCAATGTTCAATGATTCAATGTAAATTGTTACATTGTATGGACAATTTTTTTATTTATTTCCCCCCCCATTCATTCATATAATAAAATAACCAACATTATGAATGTTGTGATTATTATAATGTGCTATAGATCCAATGCTTTTATTTTTGTATACTACGAGGTGGCTAATTTGTACAACCTCTCGTACAAATTCATGATTTAAAAAAAAAAAAACACCCCTAAGGCTATCCGTCATTGGGGTGTAGACAAATCGTACAAGTGAGGTTGTATGAATTAGCTACCTTGTAAAATAGGTACAAATTAGTCATGATATGGCATATTGGATCTATATCACGTTAAAATCATCGCAACATTCATAATGTTAGTTATTTTATTCAGATTGAGTGAATGAACATTTTACAAGGTGGATAATTCGTACAACCTAATATTATGAATGAAGTTAGCCACCTCGTAAAATATATACAAATCGCCTTGAGACTGGGTTGATAGATCATGACATTAGATCCATTTATGTGTCACAACTCAAATCTAAAAGCACTCAGATGGAGATAATTTAGTTTAAACTTCATTAGCCACAATGTTAATCAAGGTGTGATTCATTTCTGCAATTATTTATCTGCAGTTAATGAACTTGCAATGATTTGTTTGAATGTCACCTAAAAGTGACTTTTATTTTTCATACATTAAATGTTTTTTCCTTCAGCTCTTTTGCTAAAAACACTTTCATAGTTATACTTAATTAGCATATTAATTTATTTGAATAATTTTAGGAAATTTATTTTAAGATTTGTAGGAATTTGTAAAGAAATGTTTACTCGTTATTTTTGAACCAAATAGAAAAATATATATATTTCTTGGTTTAAACATTAAATCACAATCATGGTTACTTGCTGACAATAAATTAAACGTTTATGTTAGATCCAATTAAAAAAAAAAATATTATGAAAAGATTTAAAAAAATAAGATGTTAGCTATGTATTTCCTGTATAAAAACATTAAATGACAATTTTGTCATCATTTATTCAGCCTCAAGTCGTTCCACACCTGTATGAGTTTCTTCTGTTGAACATAAAAGAAGATATTTTGAAGAACGCTGGTAATCAAACAGTTGATGGTCCAACTATTTGGTTCTTCAAATTCTTTTGTGCTCAACATGTTCATGAACTATTCCTTTAATGTGAAGTAATAAAATGCATACAAATACTCTCAGACCTGGCAAAACTTTAGTTTTCTACTGCTAGTACTGTATAATCAGTAGCATGTTATTTCAGATTATGTTTTTTTGCAGAAAGCAAGACATTTTATTATTTCAGATTGTCATGTAAGTCTCTATGGTGCTAATTTTACAAGTAGCTGCTGAGCAGAGCAAATTCCGCCTCTGGACAATGTTACCAGATGCTCTGCTTACAAATATTTTAGACTTATTTTCCGCTCTCTGAGTCATTATGGTTTCACTTTCCTCTATCATTATTCAATAAACACTCCCTGAAGAAAATCTGACTATAAGAAGTCAGCGCTTCAGGATGCAACTCCTACTAAAAGTGCTCTAACGTTTAACTTATCATATGATAGCCTCATCTGAAAATTGAATTTGCTTACAGCTATAAATTTCTTCCACCCTAGGCCTGCTAAGACTGCACAATCAATAACAATGCACTCAAATCGGGACTGTTTTTACAAGAATAGTAGCGGCATGCATTATTTCTTTGCAAACTGGGTACATTTAAGTGGGACAAGGCCACATTTCTCTAATTAGTCTATTTATTGGCTAAACATTCGGCGAGCTGTTATGAATCCGCCCTGTCCAAACATCCTGCTGTTTTATATGCTTCCTGGGGCCAGAGGTCACTGCAGACAGGCATGACCAATCATCATGTAAATCTAGATCTAAGCGGGGCCTGTCATCTACACAGTGCAATTCAATTAAATTTAATTTACTGAAGAAGGATGCATGTTAACTTCAGTTGATGAATTGAATTTTTTATGGACAAGGTTAACAACACGCTTTCCAGATACACTGCAAAATGTGCGTTTAAATAAAATAAGCAGCTACATTCCAGCGCCACTATAGGTTTGTCTTTGTTTTAATAAACTGGTAATTATTGTAAATGAATCTTGACTGAATATGTAAACAATTGCAAAATCTTGCATACACTGTGTCCTAACAATCAAAGATAAATATGCGTTATTAGGAGTACAATTAATAATTTTAACAAACCCCTAACTCTAAATATCAAACAGTGGAGAATAGCTCACACATTAATCATTCTGTAAAGTTTGTGATATAGACATGAATTATGTTTATAGTGATTATCAAATTAT
>JAUMHP010000044.1:11053910-11070662 GCA_032361065.1 Enteromius trimaculatus | reverse complement strand
TCATTTGTCAAAACGTTTCTTTATTTTTAAGAACATTTTAAGAATTATTTGGAATACATTTAAGTATATTGCACTTAAAAGCTACAAAGATATGTTTTTATTTCATTTTATCATCATCCCACTTATGTGACTATTCCCAATAAATAATTTTTGGGAGTTCACAAAATCATTCCAATTACTAAATAAATTGTATTGACTTTTTTTTGCTTATATCATGTTTTTGTGGTTTTATTGCAGGAAAGCGTCCTAAGAAAGGACAGGTGACGGCTAAACAGAGGCTTGGGAAGATATTGAAAATGAGCTGCCATAAAGGCTTATTCCTGTAGCATGACGGAGGAAAGAATGAGACGTGTAATAAATCAACAGCTGCTTTTCTTTATACGCTGGGACTATTCTCACACACACACACACTCACTGTGCATGTTTAGGTGACAGGGTATGTTTAATGCCTCACTTTTTTCTTTTTCCACCACCAACACGTTATGCATCAGCGCAGGGAAACTGCTTTACTTCGGACAGCATTTCCACAGCCAAGAGTTTGCAGAGGAAGCACGGAAACGGATAATCGGAGGTCCAGAGAGCAGTGTGTGTTCCTACAGCCAGGAAAATGTGTGTATCACGGGCTGAGGCCTCTCCTCTCCCCCACCCTACCTCTTACCGCATCTGTAGCACGAGTGTCCAGGCACTCGCTCGTAGGCTAAGGACGTCTTCCTAGCCCTCTTCAGACCCGCATCGGTCTTCGGATTCCCCTCAAGTCATTAACAATCTGCCTATTTCTCTCTCCTTTGATTGTCTCAGGCTGATGTATGAGCTTTTGAAACGGTGCTGAACATTTATCAGTCGTTCTCCAGTCCCCTCTGCCCCTTTAAGCAATAATTGTACAGCAGCGAGTGATGTATTGAGGATTTAGCGGGCCGCACTTTTAGGATGCGCAGGACGTCCTCTCAAAGTGGGAAGTATTGTACACCCGTCAAAAAGTGGCAAAGGTATAAGACAGAATTTTTTGGGTTTGACTGTTAATACTGCGTTTATTCTCCGGTGGACTTATCCTGGGGTGTTTTTTATACAGGTTCAGCTGAGGAAAATAGAGTTTTATCTGGTTTCATTTAGAAAGAAAGTTAGTTTAGCGGTTATTGTCGACCTCTTTGGTTTATTTTTTGATTTAATTACATTTTTTAACTATATATCTATATAATGAAAGATTGCGTTTACACTTATTCGTTTCCGCACGTTAATTTGCTTTTAACTAGTGGCCACAGAGAGGTACTGCATCCTGAAAAACTGGTCGTGATGCAGTTTGCAAGGACTAAAAATGACTTTTCGCTCATTTTGCATAATTTATGTTCCGTTTTGAAATATTTTTTTGTTGACTGGATAACTTATTTATTAATTTCAGAGATATAAGGATTTCTATTGCATTGATTTTCCCGCTTTTTTTTTTAGTTTTGTAAATAGGAGTATAATTTTGAATGTCGCCGATTCAAGAGGAATGAGCTTTCGTTTAGGTTCAGCTTTATGGATTTTGTAGTTAAAACATTTAATGCTACTTAAAAGAAATTTGAATGATTTTTCCTGTTCAGTTTACCTCTTAAGATGTTTAGTGAGTTGGTTTGAATAATGTTGCTTTATGTTGTCTTTGTTGAAACGGGACGAAAGAATTTCAATGGGAACAACAACAAAAAAAAAAGTGGTGCTTGTTGTGTGTGAATTTCTTAGAGAGGCTATGAAACGTTTTCTCAGGGAACATCGGACAGGTGACATCTTTGAATTCATCACCAGCACTGTCATACAATCTCGTTTCATACAAGTTTGCCAACAAATGTATATATTCTCTATTACTTTTTGGGTTTTTTTTGTCTGCTGGATGGAAATCCCAGATTCAGAACAAAATTGTTTCCCGCTTGTGAAGTATAATACAAAAAATAATCTGTGACTTTGTGCATAGAGCAGCACCGACAGATTTTGATCAGCCGTTGTGTAAGAGAGGTCTGTTGGTTTAAAAAGCAAATGCACTATTTTGGATGACTTGAGTGAGATAACCGCTAAAACTCAGGCTTTGTTACAGTTTTGAGTTTTGCTCGTGCGCATGTTTTATGGAGAAAAAAAAAAAAGTTCCTTTGTTCACTAACCTTGATATTGACGAGCACCCTTTCAGCTTTACCCTTCATATTTGATCAGTGGAGCTGGTTTTCAGACAAGTTTCCTTTTTTGCTTTGACGCATTAATTGTACAGTATTTATTAATCTCTAGCATTCATTTCCATTTTCGACTGTGGTATAGACTCAATGTCACTGTGTTTTCAAATGCTGTGTTCTGTTCCTCCTCTTCAAAATTTCCCAGAGTTCTCTTTGAAAGTTTTGGACGTGATGGGATTTCTCCCAATGCAATGTGTATATATATATAAGATGAGGGAGATGTTTTGTAGATCACACTGTTTTCCCCTTCCCTTTACCAAATGTTAAGTGATAAAACACTGTTCTACTGACACACTGAAGCGTTGATGGCTTTTATTTTTTATTTTATAATGCAGATTTTACAATTAGACTTGATAATAAGTCCATATACATAACAGGAACTTTCAGTTCCCTCTCTAGAAAATGTGCGGGTTTTGCGATCTGGTGCACATCTGCAAAGAAGAGGAGAGAAATATCAGTCATGCATGCTGTGGCAACATGAGGTAACTGCACTGAAGAAATAATAATTCTGTCATCGATTACTCGTCCTTATGTCGTTCCAAAACTTCGTTTATCTCCAGAACACAAATTAAGATATTTCTAATGACGTCCAAGAGCTTCACAGACAACGTTTAATGATCCAGAAAGGTAGTAAGGACCGCTTTAAAATAGTCCATGTGATGTGAAAGATCTCGGACTTCAACAAAAATCTTTTGTATTCTGAAGATGACCAAAGGTCTTGCAGGTTTGGAACGACACAAAGTTGAGCAATTATTGACAACTCTTCTTTTTGAATGAACTGTCCCTTTAAACATGTAAGTACATTGGCTTGTTGAGAGCAAATCTACTCTTCATCATCAGGTGGGATTCCCAGCTCCTCATCGGTCCATGCTGATGTGTCCGGCCATGGGAAATGACCCTAAAGAGACATTTAGCTAAGTGGCTGCCTTTCTGTTAATTATGAAATGTTTAAAAACCGTATCCTATCGCTCGGTTTCCACTCACCAGTATGGCGTCTGGGTCATGCCAGCAGTGCCACAGGATCCAGAACCACATGACGCCGCTGAGCAGCTCTGCCTGAAACTTCTGGTTCTTGGTGATCTGAGGAGGTTGTCTGTATTGGGGTTCAATATGAGGGCCTCCTCCTGCCCTAAAACATGAAAATTTAACAACTAGCAGTGCTAATGAAAGCCTATGGTATCGTAATAAGATGAACAATATATGATTATTTGTAAATTAATAAAAATAACACCTAAAATGTCATTAATGAATTATACATAAAATAGCCAATTAAACGTTTTACATTTTACAAGTTAAACACATAAAATAAAGCTCTAACATCAGCATTGAACAATCAAAACCTTTTAAATGGGAGTAAATGCTTCATATTAAAACATTGTAGAATTTATATTTAGCTTTATTATTAGACAAAGTTGTCGTGCTTTTTCTAACCTTGGTAACCATGATAAAACCAATAACCATATTTTTGGTCCTGTATACTTGTATTTGCACGCAAACAAAAAAAATCAGTGCTGTGATTTTACATTTATGTGATTATTATTTTATATATTACTCGATACCATCACTGTACCGTGATATATGACCAGGGCACCTCTTTCTATTTGGAGCTAACCTCTATAAACTCTATTTACATCCACGCATCTACTACTTTACTAATAAACCTGGCTGTTTCCCATATATTTAAACTGAATACGTGTCGTTACGCGGATTCTTCAGTATTGTTTTCTTTCCACGAACAAACGACAGCCTTGCCTGTACTCGAGCAGCGCGTTTAGCCTGTTAGCTTCCTGCTAGTAAAAACACTCACTTTCTGACGGTCATCTGCTGAGGTCCGCGTCTGAAGAGCTGCAGGCCTGTCCGGAGGACACCCGCCGTCCTCCTGAGTGAAGACATGCTTATGTTTGTGCCACCACTCTGTTTTCTCGATTAAATGAGCTGCGGTGGCCAGACAACTAACTCTTTGACTAAATGTCACCTTTGCAGCGTCCGTTTCTCTGGCCTGCTAATAACGAGCGCTGTGATTGGTCACTTGAAATAAGGCGTTTTAACGCTACTCGCTGTCTGGTCGTTAGAGGGCGCCACATACCCACAGAGAAAAGGTCGCATAAATATCGATCAGGTATAGTAAATGAATAATAATAAAACTTGAATCAATTTAACAACTACATAATTCATTTGTTTCTTTATTGAACCTACTTTTGTTAGTTTGTAAAAGTGTATTTTAATAGTTAATTGTTTCTTGCTAATCTAGTTAATCAAGAAATTAGTGGATTTTGTTGTACTTTATAATGTGCATTTACATGAAGAAACTTTTAGAAAATTGTATTTACACAATTATATTAACGCTGTTGACTATGAAAACACGACACAGAAGACCATATATGACAAATAATAATACTTTATTTCCACAAACCGCAATAACTGCCAATGGTTAATTCATCCCATTTCTGTTGCTCTGTCTTTAAAGACTATCATCAAAGAAAATATTCAAAGGGTACCAGCAGAATAACATAATTAAATGTGATTTATGTGCGTTTTTTAAAAAACTAATAAATAAAACAATGTTTAAAGAGTGAGAAACACCGTTTACAGGTTATCAGGCGTCAACTTTTAGGCATCTTAATCCTTTAAGGGCTTAATTGTAGGCATTAGTTAAATTAAGATATTTAAGTAACTTTTACAAAAATGCCTTGTAAGGAAATATTACAGGTGTGCATCTAAACACCGAACAATGAGATGCTTTAAGATATGTCATAAGATATTTTCATCAGCTCAAACATGCAATTTAGTCTGTGAAACTGGGGGATTGGGTTAAAACAAAGACAATGACATATTTTATAATCAGCTCAGACTTGAAGTTTATCTGGGAATAGGCCTGGTCTGTATAGAGTATGATATAAGTGAATGCAGTGCTCGTACTTGAGAAGGAGCAAAAGTATGCAGTTTGGTACAGATGAAATGTAAAATTAATAACATTTCTAAGAGTATAGAAAATATATAAAAAACCCTGCACTAGCCATAATAATAATTTTAAAGCTGTAACAGTCTGGTCATTATAATATGCACTTGGGACAGTTAGGCGAGAGGTGATTGTGTTAGTACAAACATATGCTAGGCTATTCATAAGTAATTTAAACTGCTTGGACGTTAACTATAAAACAGGCCTTTTTGAGCTTACGGGACAACGACTCGCTAAGCAGTGCGCTCGATAGAAAATGCTCCAATACGCCATTTACTAATGATCCCAGAGCAGCGAGGAGGCATGCGGGGATCGACAACATGGCGGCTCTGGAAACAGTCACAGATGAAAACAGCGATGTTACCCAACAACCGCGAGACAGAGTACTTCTGGAGGCATTCATAGCGTCGCACAACGACGATGTGAAACCTCGATCGGGATGTTTTCTGCACACGATTCGTTTCCTGATTGCCACCGAAACAGGAAATGCGCTCCTTCAGCTCGGTTCTTTTGTTGCAGCTCATATGCGGCGGTTATTGTGACGTAATACACGACTTCTTAGGAACAGCTCTGTCAATAAAACTTGACCTTTAAGAATTCCCAAAACACGCAAGAATGAATGAATGTGCCTACCAGCAATAGCCAAATATTGTCCTGTCCTAACATTAATGGAAAGTTTATTAATTCGGATTTCAGATTATATATACATATATAAACAGGGTTACGTGTTTTCGTGTTTTAACCGACGTGAGTTGCGACAAACTATTTAACCACGCAATCAGTGTTGCCAACTACTTCCAATGAAAAGTAGCTAAATGTTGCCGGATGACGTCACGCGCTAATTTGCATACCAGTGACGTCATCACGTAGTATCTAACAAACGTAAGCTTGTCATGTCTCTACTCTCTGAGGCGCCGTGTATTATTTTATATTAAAACATTACATTTAGATGCACAATAAATAGGTTCTTATTAACATATTACTTTGCGTGATGACGTCATTGCGTAATCGCAACTCAAAACTACATCTTTATGTAGTATACAAAATAATTAATGCTTTCTCAGATTGACTGGCCATCTCAGTAAAAATAGATTTGTATGAAAAATATAGTTGACTATTTGTAAAAGTTATTTTTAAATATAACTGATAATGAACAGTTACATTCTTTTTTTTACTTTTTTTAAATTGTGAAATGTGACAACAAAGCACTAATGGAATTTATTGCTACCTGATTTACCAACAATTATACACTTCAACAAATATCAGTAAATTAAGTGAAAAACTATTTGAGCTAGCAATGTTAATTGCTAAATTTGTTGCTAGGTGCTTTTTGAAAAAAAAGTTGCTAGGGTAGTATGAAAAGTTGCTTAATCTAGCAACAAAATTGCTAAATTGGCACGTGATGACGCAGAAAAAGAATCACTGAATCGTTTATAACCGGATCTTCGTAACGAACTGAACACTGCTTTTCTACACTCGCCTAAAGGATTATTACTAATATGGTGTTTGACCCCCTTTCGCCTTCAGAACTGCCTTAATTCTACGTGGCATTGATTCAACAAGGTGCTGAAAGCATTTTTTAGAAATGTTGGTCCATATTGATAGGATAGCATCTTGCAGTTGATGGAGATTTGTGGGATTCCACCATATCCCAAAGATGGTCTATTGGTTTGAGATCTGGTGACTGTGGGGGTTATTTTAGAGCAGTGAACTCATTGTCATGTTCAAGAAACCAATTTGAAATGATTTGAGCTTTGTGACATGGTGCATTATCCTGCTGGAAGTAGCCATCAGAGGATGGGTACATGGTGGTCATAAAGAGATGGACATGTTCAGAAACAATGCTCAGGTAGTCCGTGGCATTTAAACTATCCCCAATTGGCACTAAGGGGCCTAAAGTGTGCCAAGAAAACATCCTCCACACCATTACACCACCACCATGATGGATCCATGTTCTCATTCTGACTCCATCTGAATGTCTCAACAGAAATCGAGACTCACCAGACCAGGCAACATTTTTCCAGTCTTCAAATGTCCAATTTTGGTGAGCTTGTGCAAATTGTAGCCTCTTTTTTTCTATTTGAAGTGGAGATGAGTGGTACCCTGTGGGGTCTTATGCTGTAAAATACCCAGACCGGCCCGTCTGGCACCAACAACCATGCCACGCTCAAACTTGCTTAAATCACCTTTCTTTCCCATTTTGACATTCAGTATGGAGTTCAGGAGGTTGTCTTGACCAGGACCACACCCCTAAATGCATTGAAGCAACTGCCATGTGATTGGTTGAATCCGGTTTTCGGAGATTTTCTGGAAAGCCCGTGACCCCGCCCAGTGCGCGCATTGTGCTGCGGGGAGCATTGACGCCATCTTCTTGCGATTTTTTTTTGTGACGCGACACGAGCTACTTTTGTATATAAAACAACTCCGCGAAAGGGCTTTTCTAAAAACGCCGCGTTTCAGAGATCCGCGTAAATGAAATTGTTAAATGCGAGTTGGAGTTAAAGGCGCCCTGGTGTCTTCCACAAACAGACACGGTCGGATCTCCGGTTGCGCCGCTCTCCCCTCGCAGCTCAGAGCCCGCCCACATATGGAATTCAGATGATGTAATCTGTAGCAAATCAGCGCCGAGAAAGCAGGACACTATGCGTGTTATTGGTCAAGGGCAATGTCATTCATTATATTCAGGAAGGCCAGGGAGGGGGACGAGCGGAGAAAATCGCCATTTTGAAAGCGTAACAAAATGAACGGTACCGACGCTGAAATAATACCCTAGCTCCAGAATTGGTTGAAATGTAGCCCGTCTTTATGTCCGTTTATAACCTCACACGTCCCGAGAGTTAAAACCTGTAGATGATTTGACTGGCGTAGTAGGCAATCCTGTGCGATACAACGGCTCGATTTTACTATCTCTTTAGTTTCGTGTTCCTCTCAACTGTACAAATTCGTTGGTCGGCGCGTCACATCGCAGTTTTCTGCTTTGTCTTGCTGTGTTTCTCCACTCTGCGTTGCATAGCTCTTCAACTGCTAGTGGTTGGTTTTATAGCACAGACTGCGCATGCGCAGGAGGATGCGGTTTAGATCCAGTTTAGTATGGGGGAGGGTGTTTGTATGTAGGGTGAGTTGCTCGAATGAAGCCGTCTGGTTGAAGAGCAACATTTGGAGACCGTACAACAATACGATAGTAATGTATATGATCATATAGTTTATGTGCATTGTATCTCAACCTGAACTTCAGAGACTAGCTTTGAAGAGGTCCCAGCAAATGGGGGGAGAAGAACAACAACCAAAAAAGGAGGGGGAAAAAAAGTGGGTTTCTCTGGAAATATTACATTTTCATTACACTGCAGATGTTTGTGTTTATACGTGCGGTCATCCCACTCCAGTTACCTTGAGCAGAAAAAAATCTGCACTTGTCTAAAGGGTTACATAACAGATTTTGGGCCTCACAAGTAGGTGTTCGTATTTAACCGTAGTAGGCAAAGACTTGTGTGGGCTGCCTTCTGCTTTGTTTTCACTCAATTCTTGTGTACAACTTATTATTTCAAATATGTTTTGACATTTGGATACTTATAATGGGGAAGGGATTCCATAAAAAAGGATGCACATGTAGGGCTGACGATAAGACTTCCACATCAGGAACCTATAAAAAATACTATTTTACCACGAGCACATGCAAATACATGTGCATGCAATTCTTATTTTGTCATTCCAAAACACCCAGATAATGAAACATTTATTACTATTTTGTAACACTAGAAAACAATTTTATGTACTTTGGACAAAATTTCGGATCATTTGTGCTAGGACATGAATGTCACTTCAAATCATGTGGCCGGCATTAGGTTTTAGTTAAGTGCATCAACTTCTTTAGAATACAATGAAGTGAAGTTATGAATGTCCTATTTATTGGGTGTTATAAGTAATTGATGGTTCTTCATAGTGATTGGCCATCATGATACCTTTTTAATGTGATTGAGTTCACAACTGTATGTTTAAATATACCCGATGAAGGACAAGAGACCGAAACATGGTCAATAAAAAGTTTTTTTTTTAATACTTTAACTTTTTTTTTTCTTGAAAATTCAGTGTAAACACACTACTCTGGTTATTTACACTACAATATGACAAGTAACATTACTTGAAACGGGGCACCCTACAGTCTATGCTGCTGGTAGTTAGGTTTGCTCTGGCGTATTTATGTAAAACCTTATTTGGTACAAAAGTCCTAGTGTTGAAGGTTTCTCATAAGTGACTCGCCATAATCTTAATCATAGTATTTTTTATCCATTAGGCTATTTTATTCTTTTCTTTAAGCATTATTTGTGAACCTGAACCACAAAATCTGTCATAAGTATCACAGATATATTTGTAGCAATAGCCAAAAACATATTGGGTCAAAATTACTGATTTTTCTTTTATGCCAAACATCATTAGGCTATTAAGTAAAGATCACATTCCATTCAGACATTTAGTCACATTCCAACCGTAAACATTTCAAAACTTTATTTTATTTTTCGCACCCTCAAGAGTTAAGATTTTCATATTTTATCTTCGCCAAATATTGTCAAACCATATAATAATGGAAAGCTTATTTTTTCAGCTTTTAGATTATGTTTACATCTCAGGTTAAAAAAACTGTACCATTATGACTGATTTTGTGCTCCAGGGTGACATATTTTCACTGCAACGATTAAGTTAGCCGACCAGTATGATTGCCTGCACTGGTTACAAAATACTTATTTGCATGATAGTTTTAGAACCACGCATGCGCAACAGAGTTGACTTCAATAAATACAATTTTTACTACGATAATAATTGCAATAAACTATTTAATCACAATATATGACATTACAACACTTAATAAGCAAATTCAGCTCCGTGTCCCCACAATATTGTCCTATCCTAACAAACCATACATCAATGGAAAGCTAAAGCTATAAATCTATAAATCTTATGACACTCATGACTGGTTTTGCGGCCCGGGCAGGGTCACATTTCTCCACAGCGGGCTGCAGTGAGGCTCCTATGTTTGGACTGTTTGCTCGCCGCGGATGAACTCTCTCTCTCCGCCCCTGAGGTTCTGCGCCGGGAAACCCCGCGGAACAGAGGCGGAGCGCGCAGTGACAGAGAGCCGGGGGTGAGCGGGGGGAGGCGGAGCCACGGCACTTCTGCCAGGGCCGCCATTTTTGCACAGGGAAAAGAGACAGGATTGAAGGGATCCAGTTTCTAACTGTCGGCATAGATATGGACAAAATTATCGGGTTTTAACAGTCTCTAAGTGTACGCTTGGATTAGAGCAGCACGAAGCGAAATACAAGTGCGAAACGGCGCGATTTGTAAAGCTTTGTTACACATCCGCAGTGGAGAGCGAAGTATTGTTTTGGTTGTGTGGTAGATCAGGCGGCGGGGTCTCACCCGAGTCCCCCGTGTCTTTATTCACAGTTATTACAGTGGACATCAACGGTAAGTACCTGGTGTAATCCTACAGCTATCTGTTTGTTTATTAGAGGGGGTTGTTTGATGCTAGTGGCTAAGTGACTTGCTGAAGAGGGTCCCATCCTAGATGCCGAAACTGTGAGCTTGTGTTATTAGTTCGTTCAAATTAGACGCTGCTGTACATTTGTCAGCCCTCCTTTTGAGTTATAAATCCCACCTGGCTTGTTGTAAAGAGGGCAATCCGAGCGGTGTGTGTCTGCGTGTGACTTAATTTAGCAGCTAAGGTGGCTAGCTAGCTCACACCCACCTTTTAATGCCTCACAAAAGGCAAGATCTCAAATTGTAACGCTGTTTTACTGTGGCAGCGAGCAGAAAAGCTGTACACGAGAGTAGCGGAAACTCGTTGTCGTTTCTCTTGCGTTGTTGGAGAGCTGCTAGCTACACACCAGCAGTCACTGGAGAAATGCTAGCGAGTTAGCCAGCCAACCAAGAAAGAAACAGCTCGAGACTTCAATAATCTCTTTACGTGCTGGGATGTGCAACGAAAACTGCTTAAGAGCGTTTCCATTTCGGTCAAGTCGTGGTCACGTCCCACGATAACGTTAACGTACGTTTCTCCCGCCACTTATCTGCGACTCTTGATGTCGATATGCACATGTTTACAACTATTTACACGTGTTTTTGATCTGCTTTTTAGAGAATGAGAGGTGTGAAATGTTTTAAAATGGCACGCTGTGCCCTGACAGAGCCTGCAACAACGGGGCTTTTGTTTACACCTCTCAACTCCGGCTAACCATTCACTGGGTCCACTCTTACCCCGTACCCGTCCCACAAATACACGTTAAAGCCTATTGACTGACATTGGTTCGAAGTATTAAGACCCTCTATAAACACGATGTGCGTGTAGTCTTTTGTTTATGGACTTGCTCTAATCGCTGCAGAGAATATGTCTGACTGACTCAGTAGTGCATAGCATGATATACATGCAGATTTAGCGTAGAGGACATATAATGAGCGCTTATTTAGTGTGTTTTGTGTGGTTGTGTGCTGATAATGAGTGCTGCAGGCGTGGGGGAGGGGTTCGGGCTCGGTACATGTAGTCAGATCTGCTTTAGCTTCTCCTCAAAGTGGACCAGAACCGCGCTGCTTTACCAGCGAACTGCGCAGTTATGCCGTTTATACCCAATAAGCCGTCATTTGACGCGTTTGTCGTTTTAGAGCGACTTAGGTTCGATGTTTATCACTGGAAATGTGATTTATGCCTCCATGTAAGGAAATTAAACGCTCCAGCGTATCATGTCGATGCGCATTAGCATAGCAAGCTAAGCAGTTAGCTTCACGGACTAGCCGTTTGCGAGGATGTTGTTGAATTAGTCGCGGTTAGTTAAGCTCTGCAGACGCGCTGATAGACCATTTAGTGATTTAAACGCAAAAAAAGTAGTCGTTAAAACGCACTTTTCCCCTATAGATGATCGTGTGCATTGTGAGGTAAGCTGAGGTTGGCTAGTCGTCGTCTGTAAGAATAGCTAGCTACGCAGAAACGACGCAAACACTTTGTTCCAGCACAAAAACAGCGCATTTGACAAATAGATACTTAAGCGTATGTGAAAAGGCGGGTTTCTTGTTATCTTGGCCGTTTTCTGTCAAATTTCAGCGAGTCTTCGAGCGCAGTATTTCCTCTCTGGTGCTTAGTGAAAATGGCGGATGAGTTGATGTTGTGGTAATGAAAGCCTCCACACCCCTAGCTCAGCTCACACACACTGCAGCGCCAACACACTCACCCACGGGCAAGTGCACAACACACACCAGAGAAATACAGCGCTGTGTTTCACCAAATATGATTATAGCCTGCGTTCACTGAACGCTTTAGCACGTAAACCAAAGCATATGAGTGTGTTAGATATGCATCCTTGTTGCTAAACCTATACAGCTCATTGGTGAAGCAAAGTATTATAAACGACCAGTCACAAGCAGTTGATGTCCTTACCGTGTTAAACAATATATTTCTTCCTTCAGATGATAGTTTTCATAGGTGATGAGAAGATAATTGTTGTCTTTACTACATGTAAAGTGTGTTTTAAGTGTTAAACACAAGACCGATACTGGCAAGATGTCTAAAAGTATAAACATGCAAGGGATTTGTTACTCACACATTCATCTTTGTGTTTCAAAGTAGCACAAACTCGCATAGCTCAAACAGCTGGTCTTGTTTCTCTCTTGTTTTACAGCAGGATATAGTACATTCTTGGCCCGGTCGGTATTGTGATATATGTAGAGATTCATTAAGTAGAGGTTTTTGCTGTTCTATGGTATGTAAGTGGTGGCACACAAGTGCTTGCCATGTTGTAGCGATAAAGAAAATGTAAGAAAGTGAACCTTTACATGTCCTTTGACTCCGCAGTGTGTGAGTGAGTTCTGTTGCATGGCTAATTGAGCTTGGATATTCAAACAACATGAGGCAGTTATGTTTTTAATGCATTTAAAACATATCATCTTAAAAAAAATGCATACACACACACAATTCATACAGTGAAGACTTTTTACATTTGATTCCTGTATTTTTACATAATGCTCTTGAATAGATCAGATCTACTGTATCTGAAAAAATTAAATGCTATATATATTGTCCTATTGTTATTCACACATTTGTTCTAATTTGTAATAAAGATGAAATAACTTCATTATGAAGTAAAATTACTCATAGCGCGAGTTTCATCAAACCACCCACCCCCTGGAAATTCTTTTGTGACTTAGTTTACCTTACTGGAAATTCATGACTATGAAAGGCATGGTTGTGTCGTACCAGAAACCTAGATGTGTGCATTGCCTCACCTTTCAGAATTAACAGGAAACGAGATGTTTCTTGAGTTCATGCACAGCCATCGACTTCTTAAAACTACTCAGCGGCAACAGTTTTGGTTTAACAGCCACACTGAGCAGTACGACTTTATTTGAGGATGCCGTTGAGTTTACTGCAGTGTAGAAAAGAGCGCAACCCACACGGCTGTGTCATATTTCTCTCATGATTACTGCTCCCTCCCTCTGGTCAGCGGGGAGTTTACAGGTCCAGAAGAATGTGGTTATTCATCGGAGCGGTTTGATGGGGTAAACACGGGCCCTAATGCGTAATGAATAGACGATGATGCTGCAAAAAGGTAATCTTGATCTTGGATAGGAAGCAGGCGAGCGACTGCTCATGCGTGAACTGATAGCACATCATCAGGGGCTTCGGTTATCCAGCGGGTCAAGCCATCACGCTGCATACGAATGCTGATGTTTGCCTTTTATCACTCACTTTTAATGTGCTGCCTGATGCATATGTTGTTGGAGCTTTTGGGGGCAGGTGGAATAGCTTACAGGGTCAAGCTGTGAGATAACAGCTGTGACTCGATTGTTTCTCCTTTGACATTGACAAAGACCCCCCCCCCACCCTTATGAGCTCTTCTTTCACCTCACGTCCACTGGTCATAGCAGATGCATGGCTGTTGAAAGTTTGCTGAAGTCCACCCATATGACGTGTGGGCCTCATCTTGGGTAAAATACATTTAAAATGAATGTTTTCATCATTACTTGCCGCTTTTGTTAACCCTGCAGCGTTGTTCCCATAACTTCAGTTATATTTTAAGAAAGGCTTTCCATAATAAAAACAAAGGCATTGCTCCAATGGCTTTCTGAATATGCCAAATTGTGCATATTTCTTGCAGAAGCCAGTATGTGCTACATTTTTTTTCTTAGCCAAACTGTGATATCGGCCTCTGTGGTGCAAACTTTGGCAGCCACGGGTGAGAAACGCATGCTTTGGACCTTTTTCCTTCAGGACAGCGCCGTGGCAGAGATTCAAGATGCCCGTTAAGAGAAGATTAGCCTTCAATTGTATGTAAAAAAAAAAGCTGATTTGCTCCACAAATACTGTATTTTTTTGTCTGACTGAGGCATGGAAAAGCTTGCGCCTGTGCTTGCCTGCAGATAAGGAGAGGAGCAGACCGTGTACAGTGCAGGCTGTGGCTTTCTGACAGGCGTTTCCTGTAGGTGGAGGTCCAATCGTTGGCATGTAGTGGTGCTACGTCACAATGAGGCTGTGCAGCTGTGCGAAGAGGATGAAACATCAGCCTACGCACATCAACACACAGCTCACATATCCGACAGCGACACTAGAGGGAAGTGATCCACGGCGAGAGCGCAGCAGTTGGCTGCGCAAACCTGGTTTGTTTTTAAATGATAAACGTAGTGCGCTTCAACCGCGCTGTCGTCTCATCCGACGGAAACACGGTGGAGGAACTTGAAGAGTTCAGGATGAACACTCAACTGTGTCTTGTTTTGCATAACGTGTCGTATTTAAGTCAGGCATGTATGGAAAGGTGAAGCTTGTGTCTGATGACTGATATAAAAAGTGAAGTACCAGGGTGCAATAAAGTTATTATTTTAGTAGATATTGACTATAACGTGCAATTCCGATCAGCATAAACCAGCTGCATTCACCATCCTGTCTTATTCTTTGTCAGGTTGTCATGTCACACTCTCGTTCTAGCCTCACTGCGCATGGCTGACTCGACGCTGTATGTGCGTGTGAGGCCATGGGCAGTGTCTGTTTGTTCTCTGTGTTGACAGAGGGGTGGAGAAGTAAAGTACCCCCCCACAGGAGAGACGGAGGTTATAAAGGGAGAGAGTGCAATCGCCGTCTCAGGTGACGCATCTATGCGCACACAGGGGCACGCACACCAATGCTAAAAACTTCCAAAACGCGCTCCAAAAGCCTGTTTGCTCGACTCTTAAATGTACAAGATAGCATGGTTTTTCTATTTATCGAGTTGAGGTGTGGTGAAGCGCGTTTGCTGGTTCCACTGGGAGGCGTAAGGTCACGTGAGAGATGTGCAGGGAAGAGCCGTGGGCTCAGGTAACCTGTTTTTGTTTGCTGGCTGTAACCGAGCTCTCTCAACGGACCCTACCTACAAGACAGGTGTCCCATAGAGCAGACAGGCGAGGGTGCAGCACCTTCATCCTACTCATTTATATATGTGTGAATGTTATTGTGGGGTGTTTGTGATGTAATGGTGTGAGCCAGGCGTGAAATCGATCATGTAGCTGTGCCATAGTGAAGTCTGAGTGGCCCAGAGTGTCGTTTTCGCCCATGGCGTTGTTGCGGCTGTTCGGTTTGACCCCAGCACGTCCATGCGTATATTTACACTCTGATCCTACAAAGCAAGACTTTTATTTGTTTGCCTTAGGGTTTTAGTGCTGTGCTTAGGCAGATATCTGAACAAACTGCTAACCTAAATGTTAAAGCAGTCTGTGTTCTGCAATTACCTTGCTGTGAAAAATTCATCTGTGCATTTTGTTTAATGGTTTTTTGACCTTGTTAGTCACAGGCCATATTTAGGGACCAGAATATCATTTTTCACTGGGACAGTATGCTACCACCCAAAAACACTTTTGCAACCACATAGGAAATAAATCCATGTACTGGGCAATAAATCGATAATGTTTATTATCGCTGTATAATTTTTCTTGATAAAAGGATCAGTGAATTGGATAAATGTACCATAATGTGTATGTGCAAAATGCTTAATGCTAGCACGTTGGAGTGCTAAACAGTGCGGTGAGATTAATTGTGAAGCACTTGAATTCAGTGAATAACGCAAATGATTTTTTTAAAGCCAGATCAAAGCACCGACGAACAGGAGAAACACTGTTTGCACCTTCTACAGTCCCGAAGACTTTACCATAGATTTACTGTAGTAGCTGCACTGTGCTATTGTGAAAGAAATGTGGGTACTTTGTATCAAAGTTCCCTATTTTATCAATTGAATATAATTATTACAGTACTTTTTTATTATTAAGCTAAAGCATGTTTGCATTTACACTAAATGTCTTTTCATATAAATACCTTAAAACATATTTTTACCATGGTATTGAGGTGCTGTATACCTGTGATCATCACGAGTTAAATGCGTGCTATCATGAAAAACCAATGATTAAAAAAAAAGAAGAAAAAAAAACTTCATATAAAAGTGAGATATTTCGAGAGGTTTCGATCATGAACAAAACTTCCCTCTGCGTTGTACCTCAAGCTTCAACTACTTTCATAAGAGACAAAGAAGTAATATTATGAAGCAACAAATCGGTTTCTTGATTTAAAAAAAAAATATATATCAGTCATATATA
>JAUMHP010000044.1:11001504-11015779 GCA_032361065.1 Enteromius trimaculatus | reverse complement strand
AATTGATCCGATCCGTGACTCAAAATCCGTGATATGATCCGAACCGTGAGTTTTGTGATCCGTTGCACCACTAATATCATGTAGTAATTACAGCTCCCGAACCCATAAGTATGAACTTCCCACCAGGACTTGAAAGCAGCATAACTGGTTGAATGAACCAAGGAGGACAGATTTAGCACAGTCAGAAAGAAAAAGAGTTAGAACAAGAAAAAAGCAACTTAAACGACTGCGAGTAGGAAGAAAACTGTATCATAAGAGATAAAATAGCCCACATATGGATAGTGCCAAACGAATCAGGCATGATTAGCACATCTCCTACTCGTCTTTGTCACACAGTTTGCTGTGTCATAAAAAAAGCTATAGAGACAGTCACTAAAAGCCTTTTCCTGTGTCCTATATCTCTGTCCTTCTATCTCTCGCTTTAATCTTTTGGTTAGTGCATCTAATAAGCGAAACTTCAAAAGGCATTCATCATCATTATACTAATAGCCATCAGCGGTCTAATAGTAATCACATTAAAGCTGAGAGCCAATCACCCTCATCTCTGCGTCCACAGCTTATTTGCACTGCAGCCACTCTATAGAGTTCATAGGAATCCTCTTGGGGCTGTTTATGACAGTGCTACTGAGTCTATCACTTGTGTAACCAGCCTTCCTGCAGTTGTCGAAGTTGCATGTGTCATCTAAGTTCTTATGGTGGTACACCATGTCCTATCCAGGCACTACATGACAAATTTTCAGTGACAAGTAATTTGTCTGTCCATGCTGAAAGTCAAAATGCTGCACGATGCAACACTATCGCAACCAATTATAACTAGATGTTTAAAATACATTTGGGAGCAGGATTTTGGACCAATGAGACACAAGTGTGGCTGGGATTAAATTGGCAGGACTACGAGAATTAAAAAGCAAATGACCAAGAAACCGTTTATTTCCATGCCTTTTGACATGTCAACTTTTGGCTTAAAGGGATAGTTCACCCAAAAAGGAAAATTCTCTCATTGGCATCACCTTCATGTTGTTCCAAACCTGTAAGACCTTTGTTCATCTTCAAAACACAAATTAAGATATTTGTGACGCTTTCCGAGAGCTCTCTGACCCTCCCATAAACAAAGCAAGGACATCAGTGGTTCAACTGTATTTTTACAAAGTTGCGAGAATACTTTTTGTGCGCAAAGGAAGTAAAAATAATGACTTTAATCAACAATTTGTCAGTTTGGAGAGTATCACAAACGTATGCAACAGATGTATGCGGAACGGAAATGTTGTTTACAATCAGATCAAAGCATAAACAATGTAAACGGTGGTAAATATACAGCACAAGTTGTTTATGCTAAAGGGTAATGCGCAGGAGACTAATTGTTGAACAAATTCGTTATTTTGTTTTCTTCGCACACAAAAAGTGTTCTGGTAGCTACGTAAAATTATGGTTGGACCACTGATGTCACTACAGGGCTATTTTACTGATCTCCTTGCTAGGTTTCAGAGCCTTGATCGTGTAAGGATCTATGTTGGATAAGAAGGCTCTCAGAATGCATCACAAATATGTGTTCTGAAGACGAATGAAGGTCTCATGGGTTTGGAATGACATGACAGAATTTTTATTTTAGTGTGAACTATCCCTTTAATTGGCGATGTGAGTTTTGGGCGGGGCCCCAGCTTTTAACCAATAACAGATGGAGGAAGAGCTTGGAACAACTATATAGAAATTTGATCAAAACAATTTGGTGGTAGTGCAGAAATTGCGTATACCTGTCATGTGACTATGAGACTTACTGGAGGGAAGGTTGCTGAGTGCATTGCGTTAAAACTGAGCAGATTCATGGACACACACGCACATTATGTGGGAAATGCTGAGCATTTTCTATCGTTTCACGTCCTCTCCCGAGCCTGCAGCACTGCACCACACACATATACTAACGAAGAGGAGCTCTTCAGCTAAACCTTTCAATGTTATCGAAGAGACACACACAGCGGAGCTCTGATAATGAGCTGTCCTTATCTCAACCATCTTGCAAAAGACATTTTGTCTTATTTTTATGTAATAGATGCCGCAGAATAGATTATGGAAAGGCAACCGTGTGGTTCTGTAGTATTGCTAGCTCTTTTCTAATAGATCAGACTGCGGTTGCATTGTGCGGGCTTTGATTTTGCTGGCAGCGAGCACTCATGCTGCATCTGGGTCAGTGAGATTGCTCTGAATGCAGATGCTGTGAGTGTCACATCCGAGATGTGTTTGTAGATAGGGGCTATAAATAAACACGGTTAAAGAGGAGAATTCTGCATGTAAGGAAAGATACATGTGCGATACCCTTCTCCTTCCCCCTAGTCTTTCCTCTTCTCTGCATATCTGTTTTTCATGCTGTCCTGTAATCTCAGCCAACGATTTATTGATGAACCCCCTTGCAGGGGGATAAGGAGCTGTCCGGAACACAGGGAGCTAAAATATACAGGCTGCTACCTGACTAATGGAGCAGTCGCTTTCAGAAGTTGTTCCGAACTTGTGTTTTTACACATTTTGTCATCATTTACCATCAAAGTAGTATGACTCATGAGGTATATTCCAGCCAACTAAAATCATACATTGATATTTATATGGAATAGACCTTAATTTAAAGGGAAAGTGCACCCAAAAATGAAAATACTGTCTTTAAAGGAATAGTTCACCTAAAAAATGAACGGCATATTTTACTCACCCCCAAGATATCCTAGGTGTATATGACTTTCTTCTTTCAGATGAACACAGTCAGAGTTTTTTCAAAATATATCCTGGCTCGTCCAAACTTGGTTATCACATGCCCTCTGAAGCAGATCGATGGGTTTTTGTAACAAAAGCATTTCTAGTTTTCAAATAATAACGTAAATACCTGACTTCCGTTTCCCGGCTTCTTGGCCAACCTTGAAAACTAGAAATATTTTTGTCGCAAAAACCCATCGATCTGCTTCAGAAGACATGTGATAACCAAGTTTGGACGAGCCAGGATATATTTTGAAAAAATCATATACACCTAGGATTAGGCCTGTCACAATATATCGACTTATCGCACTATATATATATATATATATATATACATACATGTCCTCAATCCTTTTTGGTGATACAATATATTGTAATCATGAGGTGCTAGTTCATAGTTTTTAAAAATCCTTCTATAAAAAAAGTTTAATCTGCAGATATTGCCTTGTTTAGGGGTATGACCGCTAAATAGGCATTGTGTTTTTCAGCAATAGTGTTCACCCTTACTGTAGATGGAAAAATTCTTTGTGCATTTGTCTTTTTTCTACTGAGAAAACTTATTCAAGTTTTTTAAGGTATCTAATATTTTGATACTTAATTGTATAAAAAAAGTTTTATACATTCAGTGGCATAAAATGGTCTTAAAATGACAACAATATCACTTATCGCAACTATTTATGGGCCAATACATCGCACAACAAAAAGTGACAGGCCTACCTAGGATGGCTTGGGGGTGAAAAAAATATGCCGTAATTTTAATTTTTGGGTGAACTATTCCTTTAATTACTCACCCAGACCCGTAAGACCTCTGTTCATCTTCAGAACACAAATCAAGATATGTTTGACGAAATCTGAGAGCTTTCTAGTCCTGCATAGACAACAATGCAACTGACGCGTGCAAGACATAGAAAGGTAGTAAAGACATCATTAAAATAGACATCAGTGGTTCAACCTAAATTTTATGACACTCCAATAATGCTTTTTGTGCGCAAAGAAATCAAAAACATAATTGAATTTAGATTTTTATGATAATCATCTTAATTTCAGTTATGAACAAAGGTATTGCAGTAATTGACAGAATTTCCTGTCGTTCCATCAACTACAGCCGTCAACTCTTGCTCATGTTTTTGAGCATTGAAATTTGCCTCGTTGATTATGAGACCCATTAATAGTAATGCCATTTGGTGTCATTTATGTCAAACCTTTTCTAGCAAAATACCTTGGTGATATATATTTAAAAATATGCAAAGGCAAATAAAAGCTATATCTGATCAGTGAACAAAGGCATACATTTCAGTCTAGTCATAAATCAAATTACAATGCTCTATGAGTTGGAATATAGATCAAGGTCTACTTTTGTAATAGCTTATTGCTTTTTGGAAATCGATAGCCTCAGTCTCTATCCACTTTTAATATAAGGATATGTATATGATGACAAAATTTAAATTTTTAGGTAAACTATGCCTTTAAGTATTTTTGCTTTTCGCATTTGTATGCAGGTCAGCAGTGAAGGATGAAAAAAGGTGCTTCCTTGCGCTCATCTTCCCCTGACATCGCTTGACTTGGCATTTGTTTGAAATGTCTTTTACATCCCAGCCAATGAAAGGAGAAGAAAGAAGCACCAAGGACGATAAGGGAAGGAGACAAGATGGATGGAGAGAGGAGAAGATAATGCAAGTTTAAAAGACTTCCTGTCTCTCCTTGCCTCTCTCTCGCTAAGCTGCAGTTGTTTGCTGCTTAATGTATTGTCAAGGCAGGAATAGAGTAACGCCTCAGGGTTTGTGTTTCATCCTGAGAATGGCAGCTTGTTGTTTTTCCTTCCAGAGAGGGAGGAATGGTGGGAAAGAATAGAAGAAAAGAGACTAAGAGAGAGAGAGAGAGAATATCACCTCACTGGATTCACAGTAGTATGAAATTCCTACAAAATTAGCTCTTCTCCCAAACCTAGCGAGACAACATCTTAAGTCAATGCAGCAGTGCTCCTGACTCAAAGGCTATTCCAAAAACTAGGCAGAAACATAATAATGAGGCAAAATCTAATTCTTTAGAACACTGTTAGCTTAACACCATGTTAGCATCAAACTGTTAATTTACTGTGAGTTCCTGCGAATGTTTTCATTTAGTCAATTACAAGGTTACATTCATTCATGTAGGCTGATTAGTAGGTGGTAGATAACAAGGTAGCTCACTAGCTTTTTGAACAGAGCTAAACGCATGACTAGGGTGCTTTCACACTAGCTGTTTCTAAACTTGGCTGCACATTGCTATCTTTGCATACTGCATTGCTTTTAATATGTTGCTTGTATCAATTAGGGCCAGTCAAATCATGGAGTTTTTCTTTTGCTATTTAGGCAAATGGGAATGCAAAAAATATATTTGTGGTACTGTCCCATTCACTGGCCTTCAAGTGAACCCAACTATGGCGACTTCAGCTGCTAATGAACCTGGTAATATGAAAAATGTCCTTTAAGTTCAATCTCACTGGATTCTTTTGGTAATTGGCACGTACCTAAAACTAACAGACTTTGATGGAATATTTACATATACATTTACAGCTTGTCTATTTGCAGGTCATTTTTATAGAAGGTAAAAGTTGCCATAATAAAACTATAATAAAAATGTCTTAATATAGCATGTATTTTTATATATGATCACTTTCTTCCACCTACTGAAACTCAGTGAACGCAGACATGTAAGACAATGATTTTAGCATTTCAGAATTCCTTTCATTCCGCTTCTTGTCAACTTAAACCGTCTTATAGCGCAAAGTCACATGGCTTTTTGGATGTGCATGAAGGAATTTATTTGGTAAATGTGTTTCCTTTGTGGTTTATGCACATTTTTTCTTATCAGATAAAAAGATTATCCTACTCAAATGTGTGCATAGGTTTTTTGTTTTAGTATTTAGTTGTTGTTTTTTTCGATATTCCAAAATGTGCAGATGTAAACCTAGCTACTAGCAAATGTTTTATGCGATATTTGAATCTTTGAATGTAAACACAGCTATTGTCTGTAATAATGAATGAAATGGCACATTCGGACAGGTCTAAAATCACTAGTTCTGTATAGAAGCGCAGTTATGCGATCACACTTTGGAAACAAAACCAACTCATAAAAGTGAGGTGAGTAGCGCTATACATTTTGCCGCCTTGTCCTGCATCGTCAATCACAAGGGAAATCAGCTGGCATAATGAATAATGAAAAAATAATCATACTGTTGTTTGGAATCCAAACAATACAGTGTTAGCATTTATGGGCAATCAAAGTTTGCTACAGTACAAGGAATTGTGAAAGCACCCTTAAATGAACGCAGACACTGCACAGGGTAGTATAAGAACTTTCAAATAAATGTATTGATTAATTTCAATCCATTTTTTACAGCTTGACTGTGAAGATATCTTGTCATAGCTGATGCACACGCATCAGTGGGAGTGCTGCAGAATCAATGCCTCTGTTACGGACACTGTAGGAGATTCGTAGACGCTCCCACGGGCGACAAGGTAAGTAGTAAAAATGATTGAAGATTAAATTTACAGGCCCGTGTCTCCCTAGCATGGCTGGCTTTTAGCAGCGGGAGGCTGTTTCAAAGCTAAATACAATCTATCTATCTGTCTGTCGGTCTATTTATCTAGGTTTGTCTGTCATAATGTCTCATGCCACTCTTTTTACGTCTGTCACCCTCTTTATTCACCTCATCGTGCATGCATCTGTGTAGACACAAGCTGTGCTTTCACGCATAACCGACGCAAGACAAATTTGGTTCAGCCTGTTTCAGACGAACATCTGTCTGTGACTGTGTGAATTAAAGCCTGGGTGGGCCTCTATGCTCTGACAGTGGCATATGTTACATATCACAGGCTCGCATGTTCAACCTCAAACAGCAGCTCTCACTCTGGATTATTTCAAAACTAGGTATTGTTAAGAGTTTTGGGTCTACAGTAGATAAACAGACATATACAAAATCTACAGTTAAAACAGGCTTATAATGGCATGCACACTGTATACAACCTCATATTTATGGATCATTACAATAATCCTACCCAACCCCTAAACTTAACAATCACTGCACTATTAATAAGCAGCAAATTAATAGTTTGAGGCAAAAGTTGTACTTAATGGTTTGTTAATAACAAGAATTGGACCTTAAAACACATCCAAAGTCACATAATGCAGGTGGCTTTTTGAAATTTTAGCTTCGTATCAATGCTACCAAAAAAAGATAATGGTTAAAAAAATCCCTTCAATGTTACAATGCATCCTCCGAATTATGCCTGCATAAAATAAAAGCGCTCTAAGGAAAGTCTAAGAGATGCAGCTGAGTTATAATTCACGCCGCAGCTGAGAGACGGCTCTGAACGTGTGCCAGGTCTGTGGAGTGAGTTGTGTTGTCATGGAGACGCTCTCTGGATTGTCAGTCTTGTGAGGTGTTTGATAAGTGATGGGTGTGTTATTGACTGCAGCGCTCCTGAACTCCTCCCTCCTGGGCGAACCAGGCCAGCATAACTGACACTGAATGCTCTTTTATCCTACCTGCTGTCTGTCTGGCTATTTTTGGAAAGCAACTGCCACACTACCCTTACTTTTTCTGCATTATAAACTACGCATACTGTACATACTTAGGTAGACAGGTAGACACAAATATTATTCTACCCAAGATACTTAGTTTGGGAGAAATTTTATAACAGCATGCATGTATTTGCAGATTCAAAATGCGTTAAATAAATGCTGGTTATAAGTATATTTCTCTATATTTCATTTAATATAAATATAAATAAATTTAAAATAACAGTTGTTGTAATAAAAGTGATTATTTAACCGATATTTAGCTTGATTTTGTTCTTTTGTTTTTTTAAATCAAATCAAATCAAATCAGTGGCATATTAGCATACTTCTTACAGCATATTGCAATGAATGCTGCCATTTTTTTTTTTTTTTTATCATAGGAAATTATATTTATTATGTAAGTTATAAATTACTTCACTAAACTGCATACATTCTAAACTCTTTCATTTAGTCAAGTAGTGTACGTGTTGTGAATTTTGTACTGATTGCAATTAACTGCATTCAAAATAGGTTTTTGTTTACGTGATATGTGTGCTGTGTATTTATTATGATTATATAAATACACACACAGATTATATGTTAAATCTATTGACATATTTATATATTTAGATTATATATTTATATAATATTTATATATATAAATATATTTATTATGTTAACATAACATATTTTTCTTAAATATACACATGCATGTGTTAAATATACAGAGTATGTAAACAAAAATGTTTTGTTTTGGATCCAATTAATTATAATTAATCATTTGACAGCACTAGTTTATTTAATACTATTTATTACATTTTTAATGCAATTTTGGGTGGATATCTTCACATCTTAGCATCATACAATTTGGCAGTCCAATTAAAAAACATAAAAAATACATTAAATAAAATTATTATTGTACGCTACATTCTAAATATATATTATCTCTTTTACTAACTTTTTTATTGAATACCTAAAACAGATTCTTTTTTAGCAAAATTAATGAATAAATTATTATTACTTTTTCCAAGCTGAACTGCACTGCAGAGGAAATTAAACGTAGCCTATTATGGTTTAAAACCATAATGTTTCACATGCTATTTCTAAAACAGTAAGCATAACTCAGTAAGCTGTACACTATTTAATAAAAAAAAAAAATTCTCCTTCCTTTTTTTCTTCTATGCGTCACTGCAGTTTATATATTTATTAAGGCAAATGTACCCATACATCCAAAAATACATTACATTTAACATCTTGAAAATATGCCGTCTTAACCTTTTTTATATGTGCGCATGTAACCTCATTACCCTAGTGCAGAAGACTACATATCCCATAATTCTTTGGGGGCGGTGGAACAGTAAAGGTGATTGCGAACAGGTGGTCCAATTAATTACTGGCGAGCACGAGCACACCCGCCAAGTGTGGGAGGAAACTAAATGAGCATGCCAGAATCCAGATTTAAAGAGAGGAGAGAGAGACACAAACATTGAGCTCTACAGGACACGCATCAAGCCCTTAATAGACAGTAAGAAAAAGCAAACAGATTAAGAGAAAAATCCTCTTTTATCGTTCTGATGCACTTATTTCAACCACACAAGCCGGATTGGCATTTGCAAGCCTATTTGGATAGCCACCAGCGTGCTGCGTGTGTATTTGGCAGAGCGCAATACTATGTGATAGCTGTTTCCTCTTCCCAGTTGGAAACCAATAAGTTTTGAATCATTGAAGTGTCCATGTGATGCTTGGTGTGTCCTGCCAAACGCACTCCTCGTCTTCACTGCTTGACAGACACTAGAGCTTTTGCGTTCTGTTGTATTAGCACTGCTCATCTAAATTCAGAGATAATCTCTTTCTCTCAGGTTTCCCAGACTGTGTGACAGCACTCAGAGGAAGGAGCATTTCTTTGAATATTCTACAGACGTCCTCTTTTCTTTCTCCGCGTGAGCCGAGCGTTTGAAGTTGGCTGATGGGATTGTTTTAATATTCCTCAGATGTGGCGCAGAGCCTAAGAACGTTTTATCCTCAGTGCACTGTGCCTGGATCTGTGTGCACTGGTTCTTGTCTTAGATTAGATCCTCACCCCATTTATGTGTGTGTCTTTGTTATAATCAGCGTTGGGAGTAATGCATTACAACTAACGCTGGTTATGTAATCAGATTACTTTCTCGAGTAACTAGTAAAGTAACACATTGCTTTTTAATTTACAAGAAAATATCTAGTTATTTTTTCAAATGAATAAGCAACGCATTTTCCAGTTTACCGATTTGACAACTCTCCAGTCCAGAGAGAAATCGGGAGTAAGATGTAACTGTAGTTCTAGAATAAATATGAAGCTGTATTAATTTATCTTACTTACAGAAAACAAGCCGTATTCCTCAAAATGGATAAAAACTATAAAATGCAACTCAGAATATGATGCAAACCTGCAATAATACATGTATTTATGTATTTAATCACATTTTAGTAACCAATGTATTTTTTGCTGACCTTCGATGGTCCAGTTTAACCATACTAATAAGCAAAAATTACTCTAGATCAACATTTGTGCTTCTTTTTTATTTCTGAATTATGCTGAACTTTCTTTTTCCGTATTCTACTTTACAGTGAATCAAGCCCTGCCCAGATGAACAAAGTAATGTATTGCTTTCAATAAAAAGTAATTAAGTAATGCAATTAGTTACTATTTTAGGAAGTAATGCAACATGGTAATGCACTCTGTAAAAGTTACTTTCCCCAACACTGATTATAATGACTGATCACAATGACACAAAATAGCTGAAAATATTTCTTAAATGTTGTTTTGACAGCCCAAATCTTTTGTTTTATGGTTGCATTTTAAGGTGTTTAAAATGGTTTTAGTGTATTGCTATTTAGTTGCTAGAGTGTTGTGGGTGGTAAGGCATTACTATGCACCAGCTAAGGTGTTATTGATGATTGCTAGGGTGTTGTGTATGGATTATAGACAAAATGAACTAGTAGAAATTTGTCAGAATGTGTCTCTGAGTCTAAAAATGTGAGATGCAGCACTCAGGAAATATTTTTTCAATTTTACTTGTATTTTTTTTTCTCTCGGTGGGAGGCGTGTAAATGTGATTGACACAACATGAGTTTGTATTTATTGTTCAACGTGTAAAAATTATGGACTCTGTGTGCAATAGCCTTAAATCAGAAAATTAGGAAAATGCTAAAGTCTTTCATTGATTTAGTCGATAAAAGGTAATTGCATGTGTGTTAGCTTTTAGTCAATACTTTTAGTTAAACTGCAGTTACCAACATTTATATTGGTAGCTATTTTATGTGTAGACTTCAAACAAAAATTATCCTTAATTCGTTTCTCTTTAAACAAACCAATAACTGGACTAAATGTTCATTTTGTGTCTTATCTGGCACACTCATATGTGCAGAGCACTCAGTCTCGAGGATTGGAGTTGTTGGACCACTGCTCTACACGATATTTGGACTGCTATGTGTGTGTATTAGCACTAAAGTGAGTGCGGCCCGTATGTGAACCGAAGAATTAGGGCATGCATGAGAGAGAAAATTTAAAAAAACAAACAAATTGTGACTCCCAGGAAAAACAGGACATCTGGTTACCCTAGCCCTAAGCCTTCAGATACTGAGACCATTGTTTCTGATTGCTAGTTTGCAATTTGGTAGCCTATCCGTGCACTGCAGCTGCCATACTGAGACTAGATATGCAAACGCCCCAATGGATGTATCATTTGGAAAGACATGGCAGTTCATGTACATCTATAGGATGTATGTCGAATATCTGGTTGTCCTCAAATAACATTCTCGCCTCGTCTTGTTAACGAAGATGCGGAATCAATTTTGTCATCATTTTTAATAATCAGATATTAGTTCTAACACGTCAACATCTAGTCTTAGACAAAAATTGTTCGCTAGAAACTATTTAGCGTCTTTCGATTCAGCTGCACGTGCCATTATGGGAATGAACAATAAATTATTTGTGTTCGCTAGCCGCTGAGTGTACATTGGTGGTCTACTTATTATTGCGGTGCATTGTGGGATGCAATAAGTGCACTCGATACATTCACTATTTCACACCACTAAGTGGTTTTCCTCTCAGAATAGTAGTGCCGCGTAAAGGGGGTGATTTAGTACACAGCCTTGTAAGTCATTGTAAGTATGATCTCTGATAACAGTGACATCACATACTTCTCTTAAACCATGTGTTTTCTTAAATTTCACTAATTCAAAGTATAAGCACGAGAAACATATAAATATTAATAGCCACAACCAGAGCCAATGAAAGCTGTTTCTGTGACTTTCACACATTGTTTCCACAGAATTCTGTCATGAACTTAATACAGGAATAATTTCCTGGGGCTAGGTGCATTGCTTAAGGGCACAATGGTTATGTTTCATGGTTTGCTTCATGCGGGAATCAAACCAGCCCTGTGGCTTAATCATTACATCACGCCACCTCCAGATGTTTGGGGGTTTAATAACTATAATGTGCACTTCCTCTAATGTTTTCTAAATTATAAGTGCAAAAGATAAATGGAATGGCACCACGGCTCCTGTTAGTACTGCAACACTCTGTTATTCTTGGTCTAATTGGTGTTACAGCACCAGGAAACCTGATTAGTATCAGAGACCACCTGCTGAGTGGTCTACTGAAGTAATTCCAGAAGGGCCGACTCTGCCATGCCCCTCGGAGTATGTGCGCCCCCCACCCCCCACCCCCATCCACTCTGCACGTGTATGAACCCGACCGAGACTAATTGTGCAACACTGCATCTGCACATAGCCGCTTCACAGTAAAGGGGAGGGCAGAGAAGTGTGCGGTTTCCATGACAACTACCGAAGAGGTGGTTTTCAAATATCAGCCTGCATGCGAACTAAGCTTTGCACATCTGAGGAGGTCAGCTGTCAACATGTACGTCAGCGATAGCGTGTTCCTTCTGTACCGAAACACACTTTTTGAATGACCTTTAAAACAAACGATGTAAGAACGTGTTTTCTTTGACAGAAAAAGCAAGAATATTATTCATAATGCGGTCCCACTCTATATTAGGTGGCCTATTATGTACTTGCATCCAAAAATAAGTGCAATGTACTTATTGTGATCATATTGTGTTGCAAAACTCTTTTACTGCTATTGAGGTGGGATACAGGTAAGGTTAGGTACAGGTTTGGTGGTCTGGGTAGGTTTAAGAGTGGGTTTAGGTGTAAGTGATCGCTCAGCACAATGTAATTATAAATGTAATTACAGAAATTAATTCCACATGCAATTAGATTTTTTTTGTTTTATTTAAGTACAGTGTATGTACACGATAACCAAAGGACAAATTTAAAGGTAAGTAGTTAATATAAAGTCGGACCCATACTGCACCTTCAGTCATATTAGTTAAAGGGATAGTTAACCCAAAAAATGAAACTTCTGCCATCATTTACTCACCCTCCACTTATGCCAAAACAAAAAAGCTTGGCTGAACTGTAGTTTCTTTGTTCTACTGAACACAAAAGAGAATATTTTAAAGAATATTGATTTAAAAAATAGTAAAAAATACTATACCAACAATTGTTTTGTTTTCAACTTCCTTTAAACTATCTTCTTTTGGGTAAAAAAAAAAGAAATCAGCTCTTTTAAATAGGAACATGAACAGGGCAAAAAAAAACTTCCCTGGCAGATTTCACATCAAGCTTGGGTTGTTTTCTTTGTGTTGGCCCACAAAATTTTGATAATGTGTTTGCAACTTCATCCTTTCTTAGGATCAAGCAGTCTGCGACTTCCTATCACTTCCCTGGTATTCATGAGCTCAATCTAATAGTTCATTCTCGAGGCAATGTGGTCAATTTTCATCTTTTCTCTGCTCCTTTGACCACCTTTTAACTCCACCACGCTCTATTTCAAATGGTCTATTCTCTCCCTCTTGAACTGTTCTTTTTGCAGTTGTTAGGTTTCTTGGTCTTTGCATTATCGCCTCTTCTGTTCTCATTACTCTCTCGAAGGCTTTCCACCCCCCTATCTGTTCATTTTCTCCTGCAGATGCTCATGGCTGTTCTTGGGCTGAGAACTCACTAAAGCTCTCTTGAGCACTATCTCTGCCTCTCTGGCGTCCTGACACACTGGACTGAGAGATAACCGAGGGGGGAAAACACTAAGAATGAATTGCACCCACTGATAGCGCTGTATATTTGCATTTACTGTCTGCGTTGTTTTAGCATTCGATTCATGCAAATTGGCGAACGGATAAATGCACCCACAACATCTGTGTTGAGCGCAATCCACGCCCCATAGTTCATTACTGCAGGTTGGTTCATAGAGCTAGATTGTGGAGGATGGAGCAGTTCTGGCACACTTTACAGCATCACCCCACCACTGCAATACAGCCAACCACATATCAGTGATAACTCCTTTCTACAATATTTGATCTATTACTGCTACCATGATCACTAGAAAATGTACACAAATATCTATTTTTAAAGGCTTCCCTTTATGCGGACTGATTTAGTAATATATGTTCTATAACATTTTACTTTAACTTGTGGATCAATACAGTGGTGCAATGAATTGGCAACAGATGTAAATGTAGTTTAGGGAAAAACCAGCTCCTCATTGCTGATTTGGAATGGAAGTAGACTGCTCAATATGTCATACAGTCTTATGTAATAGCGGAATTGAGTTCATCTCCAACAAATCTCTCTTTGCTCTGGCAGGCGTAATTGTTGTAAGTTATTACTGATATTAACTGGAGCCTTCTAACGTGTCCCTCTACATTTGCCAAGTCACAAACCTGTGGTTAATGTGGGAAGTAATAACAACAGGCCATTTTGCATTATTAGAGCTCATCTGCTACATTGCTACATTTCATAACTAAATTTGTAGCAGTTATTGTAATTGTTATATACACACAAATATGTATTAGTGCTGTATAATAATAATAATGACATTATCACGGTTAATCATATCAAAAATAATAGTTTCTGTTTACATAATATGTGTGTGTACTATATTTATTTATTATGT
>JAUMHP010000044.1:10936719-10970739 GCA_032361065.1 Enteromius trimaculatus | reverse complement strand
AGCTGTCTGCCCGAAAAGTAGCTAAATGTTGCCAGATGATGTCACGCTCTAATTTGCATATCAGTGATGTCATCACGCAGTATCTGACAAGCGTATGCCTGTCATGTCTGTTCTCTTTGAGGCGCCGTATTATCTTCTGATAAAATGATCTTCTGATAAAAAATCGTGATTAAAAATCGAGATCGTTCGAAATGGGGAAAAAAATCGTGATCACTTTTTTTGCCATATCGCCCAGCCCTAAAACATATAAATTATGCATCAATAAACAAAGAAGTAAGATGGGAAAGAGCAAAAATGCCAGAATAACATATCAAAATTTCTTGGCTTTTTGTTTTGGGATACCCTGAGGTGTTGTAGCCATATTTGTGTGTTGCTATAAAGCATGAAATCATAGCTCATCATGTCATACCATGGTAATTTTGATCTAAGCTGTCTTGCATGGTGCATGCATTTCCACATTCTATGAACAGCATCCAACTCATCTTATGTTTTTGTTCATGTTGTTGGAAAGGAATTAAGAAAGAAAGGGCGGATTAACACTGTGTCTGCACTGAAAAAAAACAAAATCATAAACCCTGCCGCTTTTTTAGGAGGTCTTTCAATACACATGGTTCTATGTTGCTCTAATCCTACTTATTGTTTTGCAGGCTCTTCGTGCATCCCAGCAGCGTATAGAGGTGTTGGAGGAGTCGTTGCGTTCTCGTTCAGAAGTCCTAGAAATGTTGCAGCAGGAACTCAATAGTGCAGACCAGCAGAAACAGGTCAGCGCTACACATATAGTTTACTCTGTGTTCTGGTCATGTTTTAAAGCAAAATATGGGTAACACTTTAGAATATTTAACACTTGTTAACTATTAACTACAAGCTTTCTCTTAATAAATTCTTAATTTGCTGCTTATTAGTAGTTTGTAAGGTAGCTGTTAAGTTTAGGTATTGGGTAGAATTAGGGATGTAGAATAAGGCATTAATATGTGCTTTGTTAGCACTAATAAATTGATAATATGATAGTAAAATGCATGCTAATAACTAGTATGCAACTAATATAGGTGTAACCGTAAAATAAAGTGTTATGGAAATATGTTAGAAATCAGCAGTCAATCAAGAGATTTTTTTCCTTAACACAGTTCGGCTTTGTGGTGATATTCAGCTGATGAGATTTCACTGAGGAAAGGGAAGCCCAGCTGTGTGATTAAAAATAGAATCCAAGCAACTAACAGAATTTCTCATTGCATGTTGTTGTGGTTACAGCTGGTTGGTCTGAATTTTTTTTAGGATTATAGACCCTTGTAAACATGATGAATGTTTCATTTGTGCAGATTCTGACTTCTCAGTTCAGGCAGATGGAATTGGAGTTGGCAGAAGCTCGGCGACTGAGAGAAGAGGAGAGGCAGCAGTGGGAAATGCATGCTGAGAAAGAACTCCAGGCTCTGAGAGCCAGACTAGAGGCTTCAGAGAGTGAGAAAGAACAGACCGTCAATTCTCTCAACACTGAATTACTGAAGACCACAGAGATGGATGAAATGAGAGCAAAACTTGAATCTGCTGAAAGAGAGAAAGAAGAGATGCTGGAGAAATGGACAGATAAAGAAAATGCCTTTGAGGCTGAACTGGCCAAAATGAAAGTATGTCTAGAAGCCAGATTGGAGACGTCAGAGAGTGAGAGAGAGCAGACCATCAGTACACTCAACATCAACGTCACACAGCTTAATGCTGAATTGCTGAAAAAGACCACAGAGTTGGATGAGATGAGAGAAAAAGTTGAATCTGGGGAAAGGGAGAAGGAAGAAATCCTGGAGAGAATGAAAGAGAGAGAGACTAGCTTTGAGGCAGAGTTGACCAACATGAAAGTATCTCTAGAAACTAGACTGGAAACATTAGAAAATGAAAAAGACCAGAACATCAGTGCTCTTAATGCTGAGTTACTGAAAAACACAGCAGAGCTGGAGGAAATCAGAGAAAAACTTGAATCTGGGCAAAGAGAGAAGGAAGAAATGCTGGAGAAAATGAACGAGCGAGAAAGCACCTTTGAGGCAGAGCTCACCAACTTGAAAGCATCTCTAGAAACGAGATTAGAAACTTCAGAAAATGAAAGAGACCAGGACATCAGTTCTGTCAATTCTGAGTTACTAAAAAAGACAGCAGAGTTGGATGAAATGAGAGTAAAACTTGAATCTGAAGAAAGGGAGAAGATCGAAATGTTGGAGAAATTTAAAGAGAGAGAGGCTAGCTTCGAGGCAGAGCTGACCAACATGAAAGTTTCTTTAGAAGCCAGATTGGAAACCACAGAAAGTGGAAAAGAGCAGGCCATCAGTGCTCTCAATGCTGAGTTACTGAAAAGGACCACAGAGTTGGATGAATTGAGAGAAAAACTTTCAGCTGAGGAGAGAGAAAGTCTGGAGACGTTACAAGAGAGACAAACACGGTTTGAGACGGAGCTGGCCAACTTGCAAGCCTGTCTGGAAGTCGCTGAGAACCAGAAAGAGGAAATGACAAAGAAGTTAGAGGTGGAGGTGGCAAACCGCATGGAAGAGCTTAATCATCTTCAGGAGAAGCTCAATGAAGTGGAGAGATCAAGGGAAGAAGAATCTAAGAGTGAAAGAGATCGCTTAGCACAGATGCAAAATGAGCTTGAGTCCTTAAGAGAGACATTGGATGCCAATAAAGAGGAACAGAAAGCAGGACTGCAAGCCAACGATACATTGCTAAAACTTTGGAAAGGGATTCAGAATTTGACAAGTGCTGGGGAGGCAGAGGAGGAAATACCCATTCCTACTGAAAACGCACAGTTCTTAGAGGTGTTACCTGCTCTAGAAGCTCAGCTGAGCAACCTTACAGACGAACGGCAAGAGAGTCAAACACACATGTCCCAGATCACCCTCACTCTGCAATCTCTGCAAGGTAAACAGCCCAGGAGAACAAAGTTCAAAGCAGTTTTTGTGGTCTGAGTAAACCGTCCTTGGAAGCATTTTATCAAATGATGCCACAACGTTGGGCAAATTGTTTGTACTGTGATCAAAAAGTAATTTTGTCTCAATGCACCTGATGCTCTAGGTCAACTGGATAGGAGCACAGCTGAGAGAGAGGAAGCAGTTGCTAGGATACAGGAACTGGAGCAACAACTTCTTACTGTTCAGGTAGGTGGATTGCATGTTGGAGTTTTAAACACTGCTTTAATAAGTCAATATTATTTAAATAAATATTTATTCTTGTTGTTTGTTTTTCTGCATAGTTGAACTTAATTAGAGCTAAGGAAATATTACTTTAACTCGTGCTTGAGTGTTAGGGGTCTAAATCTGCCCTGCATTATATTTATGTGTATATATATATATATATATATACACATATATCTGTGTGTATATGTATATGTATGTGTGAGTGTGCTTTGGACATGAATGGTATTTAAAGTTGTATGGATTGTTGTACAGAACTCTGCTGTTTATTTTAATTATCAGATAATATTTGCACCTGATAACAAAGACAAAGTTATTGATGCAATGGAGTTGGTGCACATAATAAGATTTATGAGACAAGGGCAGTGTGCCTGCCATGGCGAACTCATTTGTTATATGGCATAAGCTGTGTCTGGTGCGGCAGACGCAAGGTGACATAAATGACTAGACAGTTTGTCACGCAACTTATCAGGTCATATCATAATCCTCTTCACTTTCATGTTTTTTTTTCTATTTCTGGCCCCCACATATAAGGGCACAATTATTAAGTATTTATAAAGGTATGATTTTTAATAGCATTCAAATACCTGCAGTTATGGTGGCAATTCATTACACCAGTGCACTCTCAATAAGCATGCATTAGTGTGTGCATATGCATAATCGGGGCCTGTCTTTCCCAGGTTACTGGTGAGTCATTACATGATCATGTGACTGACCTGTCTGTGAAGGATTTGGACAGGACACACCAGGGTGAGTCTAATGTTTGCCCTTGTGTACCTGAATGTACTTTGAACTGCCGTGTATTTTATTGACAGCCTTCCAATGTTTTTCCATAGTAGCTTTGCTCTCTAGTGGAGAAAATGCCCTTTACGTTTGTGGTTTGTAAACTTTGTTTGTAATGTTAAGATATTAGTTAGGACAACCAGAAAGACCTGTTCCCCCAGTCAAAACACAAAACAGGAAGTTAAGAAGATTTTAACTATGTTTTGTTTAGTTTTTACACGATACATGTTGAGTATTTAGTAATTTGATGATTTTCCCATGATTGTCTCATGTTTTTTTTTTTTCTTCTCACAAATGCTACCCTCAGATACCACTGGAGATGGACATAGTTTAGAAAACAAATTTCAGACAGACCAGATAGTGTTTCTGGAGCAGCAGCTTGCAGACAGAGAAAGGGAACTCTTTGCTCTTAAAGAAAAACTGTCAGTCACTACAGTCAAAACTATTCCAGAGGAGGAAAGTGTCAACAGCCCAAGTACAAGAGACATTGCTGGGTTACATGAAAACCCTACAGCTCTATCTGAGGTTCTTGAGGGCACACAAGAGGAAGAGACAACACTTGTGGCAGTTGACACATCTATTCTGTCTGTCTCTGCTGGCAATGAGAGTAGCCCTGAGCTTATTGCACCCCACCCTGAGTCTCCTGGAGAATCAAAGGGTACTTCCTCGGATGAGATGGTGACAAGCAGTGACTCAGAAGTGGCTCATAGCAGCTGGACTCTTCTGGAAGCAGTCAACCAAGATGGGACTCAAGAGTGGGCGCCCCAAATTCAGGACTTTTCCTCATTACGCTTATCCACACAATCTTGGGAAGAGACCTGCGAAGAGAATGTTGCATCAACTAGCTGTATAGTTGATATTGAATCAACATCTTTAGTTATCCATGAAACCGTACAGGTACGTCTTGGCCAACAGGAGGGAAGTCTGCTAAATACAGATTCAGGCACTGGTCAGGCTTTTGCACAGGTCTTAGCAGAAGAGATTCAGAAAAGATATAGTGAACTTTTGGGAGAGCTTCAGCAGTGTAAAGACACAGCTTTACAATCACAGGAGAGAGTCTTCCAGCTGGAGGAAACACTGAAGTTACTCACAGATTCCAAAAATGAGGTTCAATCCAAGGCAAATATATACGAGAAAGAGCTGATTGAAGTTAAGGCATTGTTTGAGCAAGAAAAAGTAGATAGGGAAAATGTTGCTGAGCAGTTTGAAAACTTGAAGGAAGAGTTTTTTTCTAAAGATGATAAGATGAAAGCCTTACAGGCAAGCCTTGATGAAGTCCATCAAAGACTTGTTGAACAAGAAGGGCAAGCTAGAATGCTTGCTGCCCAACTAGAGGACAGAGAGCTCACTTCCTCCGAACTGGAACAGAAGCTTGTGGACACGGAGAGCAGGTTATTGCAGGTCTCTCAGGAGGCTGAAATGGCAAAAGCTGCTCTCAGTGACAGGACTGCTGAGCTGGGAGATCTACAAAAGTGTCTTTCACAGAAAGACCAGGAGATGATGGAACTCAGTGAGGGCATGACTGCCAAACTACTCCAGGCTGGAGAGGAAAAGTTTGCAGTATCCAGTGAAGTCAAAAAGCTAAAAGAGCAAATACATGAACTTGAAAGTGTCAGGGATGACCAGCAGAACATCATAGAGGATAAAACAGCAGAATCCGAGGAGCTTGTTGCTTTAAGAAAGGAGAAGGATGACTTGAATACTCAGATCGCTGCCATGAAGAAAGATGGAGAACAGTTCAAGAGAAAGCTGCAGGCAGCTCTGATACAGCGGAAAGAATTGATGAGAAAAGTTGCAGACTTTGAGAAGGAGGCTGGGAGCAGGGAAGAAAAAGAAAGGGATGCTAATGAAGAAATAACTGTTCAGTTCAAAAATGAGATTAAGGAAAAAGAGAAAGAAATACAGAGGCTTAATGCTTTGTTGCAAGAGACCAGAGATGACTTAAATATGAAAGAAGAAACCTTAATAAGTCTGAAACAAAAAATCAGTGACCAAGATCAAGCATTGACTGAGTCACGTGCAGAAATAGAACATTTAACCGAGCGGTATGTACAACTAAATGAACAACAAATGTCACAGATGGCTGAGGACAAAAACAGGCTTCTTTCACAGATAGCATCCATGGATTCTGACATTGAAATATTACATAAAAAGCTTCAGGATGCTGTTGTGAAAGCACAAGAAAATGACCGGCATCATCTTGAGCAGGTGAAACAACAAAAGGAGGAGTACAGTGACCTATTTGAACGCCTCCAAATTGAAGAGAGAGAAAAAACTGGGTTGTTGAATCGTATTGTGGAGCTTGAAGGTCTGCTAGAATCAAAGAATGATACAGAGAAAGTGGTGAGTGTAAATATGGAGAGGAATGTTGGGTCTGCTACACAAAATCTAGAGAAACCAGAGGCAAATGATTGGGGTCAAGAGGACTGGGTGGATTTTACTCCAGCTGAGACTGAGACGCAACAAAATAGACCTGGTGAGCAATCTCAACAGCCCATGGTAAAAGATCATGAGGACATTATAAATGATCTCCAGGAGGAATTGAGAGTTGAGCAGGCTTCTCGTGCGGAATTAGAGGTGCGCCTACAAGACAGCCAGTCCTCTCAATCACTTACTGATTGCAAATTCAAAGAGCTTTGCAAAGAACTTGAAGCCTTGAGAGAAAAGGAGAGGCAGATTGATGCTCTCACTGAGGAAATGGAGGCTCTTAGGGAGAAATGTCAGACAGCCGAAGCTAATGCAGAGAAAATGAAAGCGGAGGTGGATGAGGCTTGGGAAGCAGCTAAAAGAAGCATCTCAGATGCTGAGTCCCCAATCAAAGCACTTCAGTCAGAAGTGGAAGAATTTAAACAATTTCTTAAAAACAAGAATAATGAGATTATTGATTTAAGCCAACAGCTTAGTGAGCAAAGTTCTCTTTTACTTAAGATGCAGGAAACGGTGCTGGAGAAAGATCAGCAGATTGCTTCCCTACAAGAAGGGCTTAAAGCTGAGAAAGATAAGGTTCAAAAACTGGAAACAGAAATGCCACAACGTGAGGAAGAAGAAAAAGATAATAGCGCCAAACTCCAACAGCTTCAACGCAAACTGCAGGCTGCTCTTGTATCACGTAAGGAGGTTATCAGAGAGAAACAGGTGCTAAAGGAGGAACAGGCTGCTACTGAGAAGATCAAATTAGAGCTACAACAGAAGCTGGAGTTAATAGAGTTGGAGCTGACCAAGTCAAGAGAAGAGAGGGAGAAATTAATTGAAGAAGTGGATCGAACTTTGTTGGAAAACCAGAGTCTGCATGACTCCTGTGAGAGCCTTAAACTTGCCATGGAGGGTGTTTTGAATGAGAAGGATGCATGTAAACGTCAGGCTGAGAGTGCCAAAGAGGAATCCGATCAAGTGTGCAGACAGCTGGAAGAAAAGGTGCAAAGCATGAAAGAAGAGTATGAATCCCTCCTAAAGTCATATGAAAATGTAAGTGATGAGGCTGAAAGAGTGAGACGAGTGCTTGAAGCTGCTCGACAAGAGAGGCAGGAGTTAGCAGCCAAAACACGAGCTCATGAGGCAGCCAGACAAGAGGCTGAGAGGTTAGCTGAGGAAGCTATGAAAGAGGTGGACGTGGTAAAAGAAAAAATGAGAAAGTTTGCCAAGGTTAAGCATCAGAAGATTATGGATCTAGAGGAGGAGAATGAAAGGCTTAGGGAGCAGGAAGAGAAGAAACTGACCAAACAAACAGATACTGAGCTGAAACAAGAGCTTGAGAGAGTCAAACAAGAGCTTGTGTCCTTGAAAACAAATTATAATATTGTTATGGATGAAAAGAATTCTTTGGAGAATGAAGCTGAGGAGTTGAGACGGTGTTTGGCTGAGGACGTTGACAAAAAGGACAGTGAGAAACTGGGCACATGCTCTGGGGAAACCATTAAGGAGGTTAAAATCGTCACGCAGCAGAAAAGTCCTGATTTAACTCAAATTCAAGGGGACCAGAGTGATAGCATTCCCCCAGAGACCAATCCAACTAATCCATTGGAATCCATTAGTACTGCTCTTGAACAAGAAGTGCAAGCAAACGTTAAGATGACTGCTCAAACAGAGGAGAAGTTCAAGGAACTAGAAACCTCTCTCAAAACAGCGGAGAATAAGATAAGGGAACTTGAAGCTGCTCTTGAAGATCACATGGAATCCAGAAACAAGCAAGAGTCAATGCTTAATGCAGAGCTTGCATCCCTCAATCATCAACTTCAGGAGTCTTCAGAAAGAGAGGGGTTGCAGAAGGAAGAGCTCTCTAAGAAAGATACCCAAGTGCAAGAACTTCGCACCAGCCTAGAGGCTGAAAGAGATGACCTGGAGGAGCGGTTAATGAACCAGCTGGCTCAGCTCAATGGCAGCATTGCGAGCTACCAGCAAGAGGCATCTGACAGTCGTGATCGCCTCACAGACATGCAGAGGGAATTGGAGAAATTGGAGAGAGAGCGGGCTGAGCTGGAGGCTGAGGTGGCAAGTGAGAGGGACCGGGCAGCCAGGATGGAAGAAAACATGAGGCAGGCACAACGAGAAAGGGCAGAGGCAGAAGCTGAGACAGGCAAACAAAGAGAGCTGGAGCAGAAGTTGAAGTCAGCACAGAGGTTTAAAGAAGGTAGTCAAAACAGGACACGTCAACTTGAGGAGCTGCTGAGAGAGAAGCAAATGGAAGTTCGTCAGCTACAGAAAGACTGCATTGAGTACCAGGAGAGAATAAGCGAACTGGGTAAAGATGTTAAATCATTGACTTTGGGAAGAGATGAGGTGAATTCAGAACTTGAGGCAGCACGCTTGGAGATTGCAAAGACTACACAAGACAGAACAAGTATTGCATCTGAACTTTCAACATGTAAAGGGAAACTAGACATGGCGCTGGAAGAAGCAAAGCAGGCCCAAGCAGGAAAACTAGCTGCTGAACAAATGATACTGCGCAGGGAGGCCGAGTTAAAGGCAGATGCGGAGCGTACCCTGGATGAAGTCAGGTATCGCCTTGGAGCCGAGTTAAAACAGATGGAATTAAGACTGGAGAAGTCTTACCAGGAGCGGGAAAAGGAGGAAGAGGCAACTCTTGAGGCAAGGAGCATTGCTGAGGCTGCAGACAGGCATGCCCACGAGATGCAGGCACGTCTGGATGAAGCACTGGCTCGGTTAGCAGCCTTCTCGCGCTCCATGTCGTCCCTGCAGGATGACCGTGATCGAGTGCTAGATGAGGCCAAGCAATGGGAGAGTCGTTTTCATAGCGAGCTACAAGAAAAGGAGGCTGATGTTCGGGAGGCTGAAACCCGTGTTAAAGAACTTGCTGAACAACTCCAGAGGGAGACCACCCAAAAAGAGGAGCTGCAGCGTTCATTGGAAAGGTTTGTTTTTTTCTTTTTGTGTTTCTTAAAAAAAAAATAATAATAATAATTTCAGAAAATTCAATTTTATCCTAAAATGCATTTTAAATAATTAATTTCTGTATGTCTGCAGAATGCAGAAGGCGGAAGAGAACCTACAATTAGAGCTTTCTGAGGCAGAAACGAAACATAATGAAAGCATTGCAGGTCTTGAGAAAGAAAGAGACAATCTGCAGCAGAACCTCTCTCTGGCTGAGACCAACCTGACCCAAACTCATTCCCAGCTGACTACCTTGGAGACAGAGGCAGAGGGACTACGGCACCGGACCAAAGCTTTAGAAGAAGCAGTAGACAAGCTTCAGAGTGATTCTAATGAAGCACGTGCTGTGATCAAAGAAAGGGAGACAGAAGAAAGGAGACTATGCTTGAGGCTGGAGCAACTGGAAACCGACCTGTCATCTTCCAAAAACCTTACTCACAATCTTCAGGCAGCACTGGATGAGAAGGAGAAGAGGGAGATGGAGCTCCTTGGTGAAAAGGAGCAAGCTGTCACGCAGGTACTTAATATACTGAAAATATAATTTCTGAAACAAATGCATGCATATTCATTAATCCCATTGTTGGGAATTTAATACCACAAAAACAATATACTATTTGTCTTTTTTAGGCTGTAGAGGAGGCTAGGAAGGATGCAGATGGAAGGGCCGAGATGGCAGAGAAAGAGCTGGAGATGAAGAGAGAGGAGTTGCGCAGTTTAGAAGAAAGGCTTCGTAAGGCTGAGGAGGACACCTTCCAGAGCAGAGCTCAACTTGAGTCCTTTACCAAGGCTATGGGCTCCCTGCAGGATGACAGGGACCGAGTGCTTAGCCAATACAAGCAGCTAGAGGAAAGACATCTCCAGGTAACATTGCTCTGAATACATTATCTTTAAAAATATATATATTTTCATAAAGTAGCCTATTATTTAAAATACTGATGTCTCATGGTCTCAGGTTATGATGGAGAAGGACAGTCTGATTCAAGAGGCTGCAGGTGAAAACAATGGGTTAAAGGAGGAGATTCGAGCCTTGTTGTCACAGCGGGATGACCTAAATGCTGAGAATGCCAAACTGTCTGCCCAACTTCATGGCTACAGAAATGACCTGAACCAGGTTCTTGCTATGAAGGACTCCCAGCACAAGCAGATTCTTGCCACCCAAGTAGAACGCATCAGTTTCTTGGAAAGAGAGAAAGAAGATCTTGAGAGTCAAATTCAGGCTATTGTTAAAGATGTTGCACAAGGAAAAGCACCTCCATTGGAGCAGGAGATCTTGAGCCAAGCCAGTGAAGCGATTGTTAGAGCCGATAAGCAAGATGCACCAGGGGCTGAGATAGAAAAGCTGAGGGAACAGCTCCAAGCTGCTAGAAAGCGCATCGCCACATTGGAGGAGACCTTGGAGTTGGAGAAGGAGACCCAGGCAGTCCACAGCAAAGAGCTGAAGGAGCTGCGCTGGGAAGGTGGTGTTCTACGCACTGAAGCTGAAACAGCCGAGGAAAGGGTTGCAGAGCTGGCACGGGATTTGTTGATGGTGGAGCAGCAGCTTCTGGAGGAGAGGGAAGCAGCCTCTCAGCTTCGAGCTCAGAATCAGTCGTTTGGTCAAGCCATGGCCTCTCTGCAGGATGTAAGGGATCAGGCTGTCAATGAGGCCAAGGAGCTGCGTCTCCGTTTAGATGAGATAAACCGGACGGGTCACCCTGCTTCCCCTCCAAGTGGCGCCAAAGGAGAAGTTTGGAGCTTGAAAAATGCCCTTTCAGCACTACAAAATGACAGAGAAAGAATGGTATGTTATTAATTACTTGATCATTTATTGTAAACCTAAGTGGTCACGTTTTATTTTAAGGTCCAGATCTCACTATTAACAAGCCATTGACTATGACTTTGGCCTCAATAGAATCCTCGTTTGCGTCTTAGTAATAGTTAGTAAGGTAGTTATTAAGTTTAGTTATTGGGTAGGATTAGATATGTAGAATATGGTCATATAGGATATGTGCTTTATAATTTCTAACAAGCAGCCAGTACGTTAAAGTTGCTGTATGTTAAGTTTTTGACCGTACTAAAGGATACAAATTCCATATTGTATTTTGGCACCTTGGTTTGCCAGTTGGCGAAAACCACAGCGTATTTCATTTCATTCATCGTCATGTGCACTCTTTTGTGTTGGTGGGTGTGTCAAGCCTGAGGAGGAGGGGCCAGGTGAAAAAAGACATCTCTAATATTTTTAATTTGGACTGTAATACCTAGTTCAACCATTAGGTGTCAATTCTATATACAGCACCTTTAATAACAGGCATGCTAATAAGCAAGTAGTTAATAGTAAGGAGGATTAGTCTCTATACTACAGTGTTAGTGTCTTTGTTTTTGCATCCTGCCTTCTTCTAATAACATTTGCGGCCTGTTATTTGCACCTCAGCTGGAACAGCTACACTTGCAGCGGTCTGAATTGGATAGACTTGGATCAGGTGAACTGTCCAGGGTCACTCAGGCTCTGGAGGATGAGAGAAGAAGGGCAGGGGAGCAAGAGGAGAAGATCATGGCAGAGATGAGGAATAGAGATGCGCAGATGGACAGATATAAGCAAGAACTGGAAATGCTCAGGTAAGACCTAATCCATTTTGGTGATAGTCTTGAAGAAGCCATCCTTCTGATCAGTGGAAGTCTGCTTCCTTTTTAGCTTATTCTGTCCAGTTATTTTGTTGTGGTAAAACAAGTGTTCAGATAGCTATAAAGAAGTGAGAACTGTTAGTAGACTAGTTTAAGGACCATTACTAACTTAACTTAAAGTAAGAAACACTTTCTCACAAATGTTTTCAATGTACAGCCTTGAGAGGATGGATTGGCAGAGCCAGGCCGAGCTCTTGAAGCAGCAGACTCTGACCACCCTCTCAGAAAGAGACCATCAGGTTCGCCAGCTTACTGCCATGCTGGAGGAAGCACGGTCATCAAAATTACGTCATGAGCACACACAAAGACAGGTAAAAAGCTCTAGTCTCGTTTTCAAATATAAGACAGAAAGCAACCTAGGAATGTTGTTTTTGTTAATCGATCTGCCTTTTTGTGTGCTTTTCTAGTTTAATTATAATGTCTTTATTGTATGAGGCATTCAATGCTAATTGTTCCTTAGGGAAGCCTTGCAGTAGACGCTGCCCCTGGTGGCCCTCTAGAGCACAACGAGGGCTATAAGGCTGAGTGCATTGAACTCCAGAGAAGGTACTGCTGCCATGTCTTATCATTAATAATACTGATCCACAGTTGCATGCCATCAATCTCTTTTGCGTCTGTACCACAAACCGCATTGATAGCACTTGTAGATAATACTGTATCTGAAAGGAAATGTGAAGCGTGTGAAATCTACAACACGTTCGAATACAATAACACAATTTATTTTCTTCTCTGTTTTCCTTTTTTAATCAGTGGCTATTGTATTGTATAATGCTGTACAGTAGCTCTTTAACTGTGTGTTTCTGTTAGGCTGGATGAAGAGTCAGAACAGAGACTCAGAGTAGAGGAGCAGCTCATCGCAGCACAGGATCGCCTCAAACGGTTTGACCCTAATCTCAGATTAACTCACTGCCCCTGGCTCTGCCCGTTATTGCTGCAAACTGCTTTAGTGTGAAATATAGCATACGCATAAGTTGTCATTCCATTGTTTTAGATGCAAAATATCAAACCAAATGGACCATAAAACCAGTCCGAATCGATTTTAATTTGATGCCAAAAGCATATTCCATGAAGATGTACATTTCCTGCTGTAAATATATCTAAACTTTATTTTTGATGGGTAATATGCAATGCTAAAACACTTCATTTGGACAACTTTAAAGGAGATTTATTCAAATATTTTTTTTTTGGACTGACGGATTCCAGATTTTCAAACAGTTGCGTCATTGCCAAATACTGTTCTATCCACACATCAATGGAAAGCTTATTTATTTATTACTCATTAAAAAAAAAATTACCCTAAATTGAGTAATTTTGTGGTGCAGGGTAACAAATCATCTTGAGCTTTACTCTGAACTATGTAAATTTGTGGGGCCGCTGCAGTTTTTATTCACACATGTCATGCCTCACTTCACTTTTAAAGCCATAAAATATTGATTAAACATTACAATTTCATCATTTACAGCTATGCACAGGGGGAGTGGCAGACAGCATCTGAAGCCATGATGTCAGAGACGGCTGTACTTATTGAGCCTCCAGAGGGCGCCGTTACACGGGTAAACAAACTTTCAATGCACGCATACACCAAATATCTGATTTACTGTATTATTTTATTATTAAAGCCTGAGTGTTTTCAGTATAATCGTATATATTGGAAATATATATATATTTTTTTATATATTTCTTTTCTTTTCTTTTTTTCCCTTAGACTCGTAGTGGTGGACCTGGGGTACTGCGGATGCTGCGAGCAGCCTTCTGCTCTCGTCAGCGAACCCCTCTGCTGGTGTCCCTCTACCTGCTGACTGTTCACGTGCTGTTGCTGCTGTGCATGGGAGGATACCTGTGAGAGAGATTCATCATGCTTTACTGAGAGAGAGACAGTTACATGCTCATTCACTTATTATACAAAACAAATGGACACATTATTTAACACAGGGTCAATTTACGTTCTTCTATGAATAAGTTTCCTCGCTTAATTACCAAAGTTACATGATCTGTTTGTTTTCTTTTTTTGTTATCAGAGCGTTCTGACAGAATAATTTCCACCCAGTTTTAATGGGGCTTGTCCAGACTAGTAACACTAGAGCACTACCTGCACTTCCTCAAGAACATTAATTTACCCGTTACGAAAGCCAACATTAATGAAGGAATTTCTGAACGTCTGGAAATGTAGATGAAGTTGACAATGTCAGCATCTGTCTAACAGGGTCTTTCATATTCTCTGTCAAATGCATAAAGGTAGATGACTGATTTTGACCACATTCCGGCTTCCTGTAATTAGTTTTCTTTCCTGATATCGCTTTTATTTTTTTAGCATTCAGATGTGATGTAAAGCTGATACAGATACTGGATGCGTCTGCATGGCAAGGCGTCAAAATGTCTTCTAGAAGTGTCCTAGTGTGCTGACTGGTTCCTTTCGTGGCAGACTAGTTTGCCAGCTTGGTGCAATTATGTCATTTATATTTGTTCATTTTAATTAGTGGGTTTTTTTCCCCAGTTTATTTGTTTTGGTTGGTGTTTATTTTCTATAACACACTACACATCATGTTCTTTACATCTGGACTACTATTGCTTTTATTCACTCTTAGGGCGTGAATGAAATACCTTGAGTTTCTTTAGATGTTTGGATTCAGCTTCGGGTATAAAAAGCTCCATCAAATCATTCATGTTCTGCTAATTTCCAGTTTTCGGAGCCAGAACTGGACTTCTTGTTCTCACTTAACTACTGGGACTCTGATCTGTTTTGGGCTGTATAGGGATGGTTTAGATTGTGGCTGAAATGTTGTCTCTATTTACGGTGAGATTTTAAGAACAGCCCAGTGAGTGTTTTATCTGTAAAGTCTGTATAAACGATCCTTTCTCTCCCTCCTGCTACCCTGTTGTAGGGGCTATTTTTTGGAAATAAAGTCTATTTATGGGAAGACATACACAATTGGTGTGTGATTGAATCATACAGTGCGTTTTTGGACATGGTGGTGTCATTTGCAGCAGATTGAGATTTAAAAAGCTGCTAGTTAGAAAACTTAGATCTGATCTGATCATCGTCCAGTCTGTCTGGAATGACCTGAAGTAACAGAACAAACCGAGACAGACTGAATCCAGAAGAACTGGTGGAACACCTTCAAGATGCTTCAAGAAACCTATTTGCAAACTACAGTACCGTTACAAGTTTTAGGCACTTGTGTAAAAATGCTGTAAAATGAGAATTCTGTCGTAAATGTTATGAATTGATTTTCTTTATGAATTAACTTAAAGTTAACTAAATTAAATCAACATTTGTTCTGACCAGTTTTTTCGTAGTTGCACTTTAATGTTAAAAAAAAAAATGTTTGGAAATGTAAACAGATTTTCCTACTGACACACTACAGCAAAATATAAAAATAACTGACTTAAAATCATTTTTAGCTGGTGAAAATAACAGTTTTAATAATTTTGGCCACAACTGTAAATGAAAAGAAATCCCAAATTACACTGGGGATTCTACTTTTTCCAAGTAATCACCCTGTTGAATAATGGTTTTTAAGCATGGCTGCTGATTTGGGCTGATCCTTAGCTGGTCTTGAGCAGGAGCTAGTTGCTTAGGACCAGCACGTTACCAGCTAAGAACCTGTCTAAACCAGCAGGCATGCTTGCATACCTAAACATACCTACCAACTTCTTTTTTCCAAAAGGGCCGGCAGATAAAAAAAAAATAACCATAAACTTGCATTGAAAAGGATACCCATGAATCCAGAGATGAGGACAAGGTCATAGAGAGACTTTATGGTGGGTTGACTTCATAAAGCAACTTTAAAAACCCATTAGCGAACTTAAACCACTGGTGAATACGAACCACAATGCTTTACCTAACCACTCCAAACAACATGGGCTCATTCTTCTAGTGGTCTAGCAAGCACCTAAAATGTCCTAGCAAATGCGCAAAACGACCCAACCATTCCCAAACAACCACCAATGCTTCACAATCTGTTCAGAATCTTGAATTTATGAAATTTTAACTTCTAAACTTCAGTTCTGACCCAAACACAAAAATTCATAAATGTAAGAATAATAATACTTATATTACATATTTATCAATCTGTGTTTTGAGGCGTTTGGATCAGCTATAAAATTAAAATGAATATTTATTCAGTGTATTTCTATTATTTAATTTAATTATAATGCGCAGGTAGGACTCAGTTGCGCGTGATCGCGCTTCTTCTTCTTCTTCTGCAGTCATTCGAGGGCAGGTCCGATCTGCCTTTCGACTCACCCTCACACTGAAATTTGACCATTTAACGGACAAAAAGCCGGGGGTAAAGCATTAAAACGTAAGTAACCATTGTTATCTTTTCATATTTTTAAGAGTAATGCTTCAAGAAAAGAACAACTTCTTATAATCAGGAAGTGATTGATACATTTTTCGTTCCAGGAAGTCAAATTTATATGTTTCTGTACATTGTTTAACGTTATACGTTACTGTGCAATACAGTGTTTATAGTCCTGATTGTTGCTGAAATTAAAGTGTCAAACTTATTAGCCGAGAACGTGTAAAAGTTTCCATCTGATGTTCAAAAAAATGAGGAACTTGCAAAGTGCATTCAGTACTTGTTTTGTTTTATAAAGACATTCTATCTTTTGTTTTCCATAAAAGCCTAAAAATGTAGAATTACTTAAAGCTATGTAGAATTACAAATTCAATCTGTGATCCAGATGTTTTGCTCTCTCCAACAGAAAATATAATAGTACACTTTTAAGTTTAATACAAGATGATTATAATAAGTCACTCAATAATACATTTATTCATGCATCATATCTGTAAATCTATCTAATTTTTATGTTTATTGATGCTTTTTGTGCATTCAATGCAGGGAATAGTCTGCATATGAGGAAATGTAACACGAGGCATGAAATCTTGTCTTTTACAGATGTGGAAATCTGTGGTGGGACACGATGTTAATGTGAAAGTTGAATCGGAGGGGGACGACTGGGAAACAGATCCGAATTTTGAGGTAAACAGACCTGAAAATACATGCACTACTCTTAAGTGCAAAGGTACTAATCTAAATGTGTGGTTTAAAGTCAAGTTTTCTTAATACATAATGCATTTAATTATTTATTATTATTGTATGAATGAAAATGTGTCTGTGTGTCAGAATGATGTATCAGAGCAGGAGCAGAGATGGGGTTCCAGAACCATAGAAGGATCAGGTCGAAAAGACCACATCAGGTAACGGTTAATATATAGAAAAAGCTATAGAAAAGCTCTAGCCTGCATATGTGAGATGCTATAATAATAAAGCGGGTTGTGCATTGAACTGAAAGTGTTGTTAAAAAGAGTCTGACTCTGCAGAGAGGAAATAGGAAGTAGAAACGCTACCCACATGAGTTGCGTTTCCAAATATGGACAGATAATTTCACGTTTACATCATGTCAGAAGCGGAATAAGACACACTGCATTTTAAATATAAGCTACATCTGTATTATTTACAGTAATAGTGTTAAAAGTATGCAAGTGCAAAGAGTTGAGTGCATAACAGAAGTGCCACATTCCACGGTAAAATGCTGCATGTAGTAACATGCGACGTTCCTGTGTTTGTGCGTAGCATTGCAGATCTCAGGCAGAATGTGTCTCGGGAACATGAGGTGGTTAAGAAGAAAGAGCTGGACCAGGGCCCTAAAGCCTCTTACGGCTATGGAGGGAAATTTGGAGTTGAGAAAGACAGAATGGACAAGGTTAGACTCGAAATTTTCAAGCTAGGTGTTTAAAAACACATTGCACCAGGTTTTATGCGAGTGACGGCAGTTGCTATTGGTTTTGATCATTTCCCCAGGGTGCTTTAGGGCACAGCTATGTGGCAGAGGTAGAGAAGCACTCATCCCAGACAGATTCAGCAAAGGGTTTCGGCGGAAAATTCGGTGTGCAGAAGGACCGTGTGGACAAGGTTAGAAACTCGCTGCAATAGAAATGAATGTAATGATGTTTTATTTTCTTTACCTTCTATTTCTGATTTATCAGTCTGCCATGAACTATGAGTATAAGGGTGAAGTACAGCAGCATGCATCTCAGAAGGGTATTTATACATTCAAACATCTCAAGATGCATCATCTTCTCTATTTTTCTGTGCTTAATATAATAACCACTTCTGCACTGTTTAAAAGATTATGCCAAAGGTTTTGGTGGCAAGTATGGTGTGGAGAAAGAGAGGGTTGACAAGGCCGCGCTTGGTTACGACTATAAAGGCGAGACTGAGAAACATCAGTCACAGAAAGGTCATTTCAATATCTCTGCTGTATCCTGGTCCTCAATCCATCTTTTGGTCTCATTTTGTTGGAGGATTAGTTTATGAAGCTGTTTTCTGAACATCTCGCAGACTACGCAAAAGGCTTCGGGGGGAAATACGGTGTGGAAAAAGAAAAGGTTGACAAGGCTGCTCTGGGTTATGACTACAAAGGAGAAACGGAGAAACATCAGTCTCAGAAAGGTCATTTCAGTCTCTACTGTTAATGGATCAGAACCCTGGTCCTAAAGCCGTATATTTGCCTCTTTTTGGTGGAATAATTGTTTATAAAGTATTCTGTTTTCTGAACATCTCACAGACTATGCGAAAGGCTTCGGGGGGAAATACGGAGTGGAAAAAGAAAAGGTTGACAAGGCTGCTTTGGGTTATGACTATAAAGGAGAAACGGAGAAACATCAGTCTCAGAAAGGTCATTTCAGTCTCTACTGTTAATGGATCAGAACCCTGGTCCTAAAGCCGTATATTTGCCTCTTTTTGGTGGAATAATTGTTTATAAAGTATTCTGTTTTCTGAACATCTCACAGACTATGCGAAAGGCTTCGGGGGGAAATACGGAGTGGAAAAAGAAAAGGTTGACAAGGCTGCTTTGGGTTATGACTATAAAGGAGAAACGGAGAAACATCAGTCTCAGAAAGGTACCGTAAATATTCCCTGAGATCACTTGACGAACTCCTTCAAAAACCACCTGCATATTTATTCGGAGGAATTTTTGGGCTGCATTAGTGTCACATCACATGGTATTTTATCTCTGAACGCAATGAAGCCTCCTACATGGCAAAATGGTTAGATCCGTGTCTTGTTCCCAGCCAAAATATCAAAAAATTCTTTCTATATGAGTAAAATTGTCTTGTTTTCAGAAAAAAATAATCGAATTTCAAACTGAAAACAAGATTACACTATGCTTACACTATTAGCAGAATATTTAGTTTGTTTCAAGCAAAAACTCTGACTTGACTTGATTTCTTTGTTTAAGAAGAAACAAAAATTCTTCTTCATTTAAGAATTTGTTTATATTTTGGCTAGAAACAAGACTAATATATTTTTTGCAGTGTTCCACAACTAGTGACTCCCTTCCATCTGTTTTAGTTGATTTAGCTAAAACACTGTCTATGAAGGTTTTGTATTCTATCAATAATGACTGAAATCGTAGCTGAGCCTAGACCCAGTGCTAGGTCTTAATTTGTGACCCTGGACCACAAAACCAGTCTTAAGTCGCTGGGGTATGTTTGTAGCAATAGCCAAAAACATACATAGAATGGGTCAAAATGATGAAGATATTAGTCAATTTCTTACTAAAAATATATTAAAACTTAATTTTTGATTAGTAATATGCATTGATAAGATCATCATGTGAACAACTTTAAAGGTGATTTTCTCAGCATTTCGATTTTTCTGTTCCCTCAGATTCAGATTTTCATAGAGTTGTATCTCGGTCCAATATTGCCCTATCCATCCAAATCATACATCAATGGGAAGCGTATTTATTCAGCTTTCAGATCATGTATACATCTTAATTTCGGAAAATTAACACTTATGACTGGTTTTGTTGTCCTGGGCCACATTTAAGCAGTTTTCTGAGGGGCATGGTGTTTAGCACCAAGAAATGTGATGTATTTAAGTGACAGGTCTGTTCTTATTGATTTCAGACTATGCAAAGGGTTTCGGAGGACGTTATGGAGTCGAATCAGATCGCATGGATAAGGTACATTTCGCATTAATTGTATAGCATTATGTTTGACAGTTTCCCAGTGAACGTATATTGAGTTGTTTTTTCCACAGAGTGCAGCTTCTTTCGGTGATATGGAGTCACCATCATCATCTTATGAAAAGCCTCAGGCTTTCGAGGCCTGTGAGTGTTTTTTGTGTTATATATACATGGAAAGGTTATATTTGAAGTGACTGCTGTTAATTAGTAATGTGTTCGTACATTTTAAATGTGTTGATAAAGGGTCCCTATACTTTTCATGGACTCAATAGATTCTTCTCTTTCTGGTGTTTATGGTGTTTATAGCAAGTGTAGGAGCTGGAAACCTTAAGGCTCGGTTTGAGAACATGGCGAAGGCCTCGGATGAGGAGAATAAAAAGAAAGCAGAGGAGGAGAGAGCCAGAAGACTCGCTCGGGAGAAGAGAGAACGAGAAGAGGCAAAACGCAAACAAGAGGTTCACAGATACCCGTACATTTATACATATACAGACACGCTTGCTACACTTTTAATAGAAACGCATGACAACAATAGATATCCCACCCACCCACGCACGCCAGCCTTTTCTTTTTCACAAACTAATGAACATTTAGCAATGCTGTTTTTTTTTTTCTGTTAAGGAGCAGAGCAAGTGTGAAGAGGAGGAAGAGAACCATAGACCGCCACCTGTTCCAGCATCCCAGAAGCCCAAAGAGACATTCAGAAGCCTGCCAGAAATTCCCAGAGATGAACCAGAGGAAGAAGCTCAGGCAAGACACTTTTGATATGTTTTCACTGCTCCTTTAAAGACACCGAGAGCAATGGGCAGCCATTTTTGCTATGGCACCCGGGGATCAACTGGGGCTTACTAACTCTCTAACCATTAGGCCACAACTGTCCCTAATGTTCACAATCCAAATCTCCTCTCCAGATCATATAAGGAACCCATTATATGAAATAACCTATATAAACATACATGTTTTAATATAGCTTTTTAATATATGTGACATATATAAAATTGGCCTTTTTCCTATATTATATGTACATATATGCACATATATGTGTACATATATACGTGCATACATGTACCTATACAGCTACATATATGCATTTATAAATGTGTACATATATGCACCTATATGTTCACCTATCTGTTCACCTATATATTAGTAAAATTATTAAAATCTATAAAAACATACAGCAGTCAGAAATGCTCTAGGGTCTCACCTCAGTCATGGTATTGAAGGTGGAGAGAGAGAGCTGGTTTTTCATTCCCACCACCTACAATCCCTGCCGGACCTGGGACTTGAACCTCCAACCTTTGGGTTACAAGTCCAACTCCCTATCCATTAGGCTGCATATATACGCATATATGCAGCATATATATTATCATATATGGCCTGTATATGCACATATATGCACCTCAATTTTGCCTATATGTGGCAAATATATGCATATATGTAGCATAAATATTATCATATATGTGCATATATACTGCATATAGGCTTCATATAAGCGCATATATCCTCATATAGGTTCTTTCCATGTGGGTCAATAGGATTTAATCAAAAACAAACCAAAAATCTAATTAGAATTTAACGAAAATCAAGACCATGACTGTTGGTTGGCGGTTCCTTTAATGCTCATATTTATACATAAATGTTTATTCAGTAGCTTGATGGGGCTGTTATTACTCGTTTCACATGCAAACAGGCCAAAAAAAACGGTTGTACAGGTGCAGAACATTACTGCTTTAACTTAAATATTATTACAACTAAAACGATTACTTTTGCTGATAACTCGGTATCGTGCAATTCTAAATAGTAGTGCAGCTGACACCGCAGTAGACGGTGTTGGCGGTGATTTTGAAAAGCCTGTTGACTTCTGCCATCAATTTAAGTGTTAATGGAAGGTGAAAAAACCCCAAAACCATTTGTTTGTCATTTATTTGGTTCTATGGTTTTTGCTGGTTTTTGTGTTATTTAAACCGACTGCATTTTCGTCATTATTTTACATCAAGGTGTATGCCATAGTTTCATTCAAACAATTGATGTCAAATTTCCTCTAGTGTAAAATTGAAAGTAAAATGCACGGTTCTTTTTAAACTAGGCTATTTAAAAGAGCAGGAAGGTGAGGGAAAGAGGGAAAACTCAAACGAACTGCTTGTTGCAGAACTGCCGCAAATTTAAAAGAGAAAGTACAACGCGCACGGTGCTTTCAGGCTAGATAAAACCGATGGAAAGGAGGAAAAGACGCAAAACTCAGATGACGCCTCCATCACGGTGATAACGGTATTACCGGTGTTGTTGCATGGCGATTAACCGGTGAGGAAATAGCTAATGTGGCCTGATTTACACTGAAGGAGAGACTTGAGTCATGTCAAAGGACTGTAAAATTATTCAAAAATATATTTTGGACCAGCAAACAACCACCTAGCAAAACCTAGCGATTTAAACTAAAAAAACGGTCATAGTCACTTTCAGCGCATATACATGTAATACAGGAACTGATCGTTGTATACTCTGTGTGTGTTTCAGGTGGAGCCTGAATATGAGGAGCCACCGTTGTTGCCGCCCCGCTCAGATGACCTGATAGAAGAGGAAGAGGAAGAGGAAACTTACACTGAATGTGAACCCGCCCCTGTACCTCAGGAAGGAGATTATGAGGATATTAGCTCTTATGCTACAGCAGGTTTGACACACGCACATTGACATATACCACATGTGTTCATTACGGGAATCAAGGCCATATCAAGAAAAAGTAGATGGTTCGAATTATAACAGCTATAACATCTGTAATTCATTATTGTTTTGGTTACTTCAGCAGCTGTTGAGAATGACTATGAAGATCTAAGTGGGGCAGGACAGACAGCCACGGCCATTTATGACTACCAAGGAGGTATGCACAGCCATAGCAGCTGAGAAACCTTGTCCCTAACTGACTAGCTACATAGTTTATTTCTGTTGAGTTTGTTTTGTTTTAGTTTAGTCTGCTGTGCATTATGAGTATCATTCATACTTTTGCAGAGGCCAGCGACGAGATCTCCTTCATGCCAGGTGATATCATCACTAACATTGAGATGATTGATGAGGGTTGGTGGAAAGGAACGTGTCACGGTCGGACAGGCCTGTTTCCTGCCACCTTTGTGGAGCTCCAGTAGTTGCTTATAATCAATGATCAAACTTGTGCTTTATTAGCCACTTGCAGACAATTATTTTTATTGCATTTTTACGACAAACAAGTGCAATATAATAACATGCACAGAATGAAAAATGAGCTTGCATCTATTAGCAGAGCAGAACTGTCCATTCAGTGCACATGATTTTTAAGCAAATAGCATGGATTCATATTTGATCCATAAAGCTTTGAGCTCTACTGTTCAAAAGTTTGGGGTTTATATTTTGTAGTGTTTTTTGAAAGGCTCTTATGATCACCAAGGCTTCATTCAGTTGATCAAAAATACTATTACAGATTAATTTTATTTCAATGTTTTTGAAATGTAATTTATTCCTGTGATGAAAAGCTGAATTGTCAGCAAATCATTACATCAATCCTTCCGAAATCATTCTAATATGCTGGTTTGGTGCTCAAAAATCATTTTCAGTGTTGAAACCATGATTTTGTCAGGATTCTTTGATGAGTAGTACGTTCATAAGAACAGCGTTTATTTGTAACAGAAATCTTGTAACATGCATGTTTTTACTATTACTTCTGATCAATTTAATGCATCTTCTCTGAATTACAGTATTAATTTAATATAAAAATACCGCCCTCAGATTTTTTAATTCTAGTGTATAAAAGAACATCAAATAAATGTTTAACCAGTCACAGTATTTGGTAACTTTTTGTAGATGATTCTCACAATATGAAAAATAGATTCTTACAGGTTTAGAACTACTTGAGGGTGAGTAAATGATGACAGAATTTTCATTTTTGGGTGAACTATTTCTTTAACTACTATGTACTTACATATAAATTAATAATTTGGTACAATGCACTTATTGTGTACATACATGTATTTACATTGCACTTACATTTAAAAAAAACAAAACAAACCTATATTTAATTACATCTGCAACAGTTTTTGTACATTTATAATTATGTTGACCCATCTCCTACACCTTAACCTACCCATATCACCAAACCTGTCCCTAACCTTACCCGTATTTCACCTCAATAGCAACAAACATGTTTTGCAATACAATATGAACACAATAAGTACATTGTACTTATTTTTTGGTGTAAGTACATAATAGTCAAGGCCACCTAATATAAAGTGTAACCAGAATGTCAAATATTACAGTGATTATAAAAATGCTGTTAGTAGTTTTAAATGAGGAATGTCATTAATTACCAGTTTTTGAATCAGATAAATTACAAATGCGCCAATATATTAAGTTTGCTATTATTAATATGCTATAATAGACTTTTGGTTGGTGCATAGATGAAATGTTAGAGTATAGTATACCATGTTGTCTTACAGAGATACACAAGCCACTCTCCAGTCTCTTTATTGACTCAATGTTGTGCCTTTTTGTTGACCACAAAATAAAAAAAAATCCTCCATAAAACGTACATTGGATTTTTACTTCAAAGTAAAGCAGGGGAAGTACAGAGGGGAAAAAAGATATTTCATTAGAAGACACTGTTGTGTAATACACTGAATGCGGGTGACTCCCATCAGCTAGTGAAAAGCCTTGATCACGATGCTGAATCACCCATTACATCAGCTATAGCGTCACATTAATTAATCGTCATTACATTTCACAAATGCAAACACTCTAAATAGGTTGCATAAACGGTCCATAGAAATGTACATGAAAAAGACGCACAGCAAGTCTCCTGTACAGCTGTGGCGGGAAAAAGTGTCCATGCACGAGCAGATCAGTTCATCTACCAGGCAATCCCCTTCTTCAACTTAGGTTTTCCTCGTTTAGTCATACGTTTGGCTTTCACCTTCTTTATATGCTTTTGGTTCATCCAGACCGGATACCGTCCTTGATCATCCAGCATTGTCTTTTTATTGCGTTTAACGTCTAAATCCATCTTTCCACCATCCGCTGCGGAGCAATGACAGATTTAATATGGTAAAACACAATATATAACCCAAATTGCTAAACGTTTCTGTAAAAGCTCACCACCATCTTCCTGCATCTCAACATCCTTTGGCTTCTCCTTCACTTTCTCAGGCGGCACCACAGTGGCGATCTCAGCCACATCTTTCATGGTGATCTCTCCTTTCTCTCCCTGACCCAGGACTGTTTTGAGTCTGGCCAGTTCTTTGGGTGCAACTTTCTTTCTTTTCTCGGCTCTCATCTTTCTCCTCCACTTGCTGCGCAAACTTTTGGCCATCCTGATGGAAACTGAAGAGAGAAGATGAAGGTTATAGTAGAAGTAAAGTCATAAAAAAAGGTGTGCATATATATACATTCAAAGTGGATCAAAACCTTTAATCAAAGTTGTCCCAAAATCAAAAACAATACCTATTCTTGTCTTAGGATAACTTAGATGAAAGGTTTTGATCCATTTCAAATGTTGACTACTGTATATATATATATATATATATATATAAATTAAATAAAATTGGACTGTGTCCTATTGTGTGACTGCAAAAATGTAGAAGAAAAACACCACCACACAACATGAGAAAAATGTATCTTCATTATAGAGTTACAAATAGCTTGAGAGGGATGTACTGTATCTCTAAAAATTTATTTAATTTTCTTTGTCAATTTTTTTTCTGCCACACCATAGGACACATATATAACTACCCATATATACCCCGTAGTGTAAATCCAATGCTATTATGTGATATTTCCACATTTTCCGCGATTATTTTGGGTGTCTAACTCATTTACTTTATCATCTCTTTATTAGAGAAGCCAAGTCAATTGAAACTCCTAAAATGTGCAAATGTTGGTCGCTCCATAAACATAATTAAAAACACTGATACTGACTACACATGACTTGGTAACAAGGATTATTCATAATTATACATAAGTTATCATCTAAATAACCGATCACCCAACTTTAAACATATAGTTAGATGCAAGAGACCCGTGTCGGAAAAATGTAAAAGATAATCGTTAGCCAGTTAGCCATCTCACATATGTAAAGATAAAGCTTATTTTACTACATATCACGCACAAACACCGCTCACAGGCTGACAATACACGGACTTCAATATTTAATGCTGTGTTAAAGCTAGTATTTACATTCGCAGTCAGTAACTTACATATATCTTCAGAGCACCTCTGGATACACGTGTAAGTGTGTAACAGCTGCCGCTAAGCAAATTCTTCTCGACAGTGCCTTTTTTGCGACAAAACATTCGATGTTTACGGCTCGTGTGGTCGCGCGCTTAGTCCAGGAGAGGGCGATAAAATTGCGGCCTGCTTGTAGTAAAGACGTCACAATTTCAGGTGAGATAACAAAAATGTGGGAAGCATGTATTATAAATCCACAAATATACCTTTTGTTATCCCTCCATATTAAGGTCCCAGCTTCAAATAAAGTTTCAGCTAAAAGTAAGTTGATTTTCTCAACTTTTGTAAACACTGGCTCTGTAACGTTACCCTGTGTTTAGTTTGTTTCAACCATTGATAGTAGTCCTTCATCAAACCACAGTAACGTTACATGGTTCAACAAGTGCAGTTTTCTCGATTGCTAAAGGGATTGAGGTTTGGTGGGTTAGCGTGGCCCAGTTAGCTCCTAATGTTAGGTGTCACGTTTTCAGATTCAGTTTGTTATAAGAGATTTTGTTAGGGGTTGTCTTTTAACATTAAAGCTGTGTGTGTTTTGTGTCTTTTTGGCAATTGTAGGGCTCCCTTCAATGTTGTCATGGTGTTATTTGGAGTAGAAAGTCACAGATATTTTCAAAGGTCCAGAGATGTACAAAGGTATTCTAGGATGTCTGTAGAAAAGCTAAGACAATAAAGAAAAAATGTGTTTTTATGATTTCAGGGCTGTGAAGTGTAAAACTGCTCTGGAAAGATATATACTGTTAATTTGTGTTTCTCCTCAGGTTTATACAAAGCCAGTATCTTCTAGATGATAATTAAGTAATTTTATTAAATATTAATTTATTTATAATATAATTTATCAATTATTTACTTATTGTGTGTGTGTGTTTGTGTGTGTGTGTGTGTGTATTAATGCTGTTAAACTATTAATCACGATTAATCGCATGCAAAATAAAAGTTCTTGTTTTTATGTATGAATTCATACTGTGTATATTAATTATGTATATATAAATACACACACATACAGTATATTTTTTTTTGAAAATATTAATGTTTGTACATATATAGCTTCATATTCATATTTTTTTAGATCATACAAGATATGTTTTAATATATAAAATCATATTTTTCTTAAATATGCATGTTTGCATTTATATATACATAAGTATGCACAGATTGAACACATATATTGCTCAAACAAAACCTTTTATTATGAATGTGATTAATCACAAATATTTGTATATATATATATATATATATATGTGTGTGTGTGTGTGTGTGTGTGTGTATAGAAATATACATAGTAGGGATATGCCTAATATCTAATTCGAATACATAATATTCTGTATCTTCTGTCTTGCTTGTACTAAACCTTGCAGCAGTGTTTTGCTTTTCTTTTCTTTTTTTAAATATGTAATTGACATGAATCATAGTTTTGTACAGTTTATAGTTTGCTTTTATAATTATTATTATTATTATTATTTATTTATTTTATTTTAGGAGGCCTGCATCAATTTAACTAAATGAAAATGAGATGCTATGCAGTATGTTGGACGACAGCTTCTGTTTCCACACACACACCAAAGAATCAGTGAGGTTAGTTTTTCTGTGTAGATGTTGTTATTCTGGATGCCTGCTTTTTTCCGGGACACGTTTAACAGTCCTGATGTTCCCCTAGGTGCTAACATCATTAGCACATTTACAGCGGACTCCATCCAGCTTTCTTTAAATAAATCCCAGTACTGTAATATCCCTCTGCAGCCCCGCAACTCTTTGTAAGTAGATTTTGGTAACACCTCATAGATAAAAACAAACAAACAGAGCATAACCTGCAACCAGTCTGCCGTGGGACCAGCGAGCACTCGCATCAGGAGCGAAAATTGAAAGGCCCATCTGCTGGGCTGTTCCAGTGACATTGCCCTTGGCAGTCAGCTGAGGTCTCTTTGCAGTGGGCTGGGGTGCGGGGGGAGTTGTGTACGCTGTTGTGTGTTTTGATTCCCCCAATTAGGCTTCCTTCAGTCAGAGTGACGTGGCTGTGTGTGGAATAATTAAGTCCCAGGACATCATGTTCTGAAATGATCAGCATGCAAGCGGCACACACTAACTCACACACACAGTCTGTGGCTCTCTTGCACACTCGCTCACTACTTGCACGTGGTCTCTTATCAGATATCTGAACGTTTCATTGGTGGTAACTATAGAATTTTGGCAAAAGTTATTGTATGAAGACTTAAGGGATTTTATTTAGATTTATTTATTTAGATAAGCAGTCACACAATAGCTATGTTTTGAGCTGCCTTGATCTATGCTGTCTAAATAAGCAGCTTTCTTTCAAGGTAACATCTGGATTGAAATGAAACCACACACCATTCAAAAGCAACATAGATGTCTGACATTGTTGCAAAAACATAGTTGATGATGTTGATGCTGCTGAGCTAATGTCATTTAAAAAAAACTAGAGCTGTCAAATGATTCATCAGGATTAATTGCATCCGATATAAAAGTTTTTGTTTCAATAATATGTGTGTATTATGTATATGTAAATACACACACATTTATGTATATATTTTAGAAAAATATGCTATGTTTATAAATTAAATATATTTAGAATATTAATTATATGAATCTATGTATATGTGTGTATATATATATATATATATATATAATATTCACAGAACACACACATATATTATGCAAACAAAAACCCTTTTAGTATAGAAATAAATAACATGAACATTGTGTAAAATGATTGAATGCTTGTTTTCTTTCATGCAAGCTCAAAACATAACTTTTTGGTTTTGCAGAGGTACATGTAAGGTACTAAAAACATGGTGCTCAAGTTTTAAAAGATGTGTTTATGTACCATGCAATTTTTTTTTCATACATCCCATTTCCACGCGACAGGGGCCAGGTGTCTTTGACTTCACATTTTTTGCACAATCCTGTGCATGACTATATTATAAAAAAGCGGCGCTCGTTTTAAAAACAGTTCAACTTTTTAAAAACATGTCTCTATAAGAGTTTGAATTTGTTTATTGCTTTTTCATTTTTTTCTGCAGAAACATGCATTAGTCACATTATTTTGTTCATTGTGTGCTTAGCTTTTGCCTCATCTCACAAATGTCACGGCGTTCTAAAAATTTAACTTTACAACAAGAAAACATTTAGGCCTTGCATATTTTTTTTTATTTCATTGCCTCATGTTTAGCATTTTTAAATGCAGAAAAAGCATTCTCTCTGTTTTTGCATTCTACCGCACGTTGTTCCATTGTATTTAAATGTAAATGTGGCAGATGGACATTTTAGAATGTTTAGACTTCTAGAATTTCAAAAAACACAAAGAATTGCGTTCTGTGTACATGGCTTTTTAGAAAGTAACTACTTTTATAGGCAGTAGACAACCAATAGAACTGTGCTACAGACTCTAAAATAAAAGAGTGCGGTCTTGCCCTTTAATTCATTGAATCTCTTGCTATTCTGAACCTGCAGATCCCCTCCAGAGAGGATTCAGAGAGAACACTGCCATCATCCCCAGGCCTCTGGTTTCTAGAGACAGCTGACGGTATTTGGCCTAATGCACTATCCTGTGCAACGCTAACACTCAGGAGGGACGTTGCTCTTTTACAAATGACAAGCATCGCCTGCACAGCATCCTGAACCCAGGTGAATTTAAAGGTGAAGTCTCTGATTTGTAGATTTTAGGGTCAAGATAGTATGAAGTTTCCAGGTGTACCACCTATCACATTTTAAATACTTATTTTGTTCCGGATGGGTTTTCTTATTTACAGTATATAGCTTAATATGGCAGCCAAATATGAGGAGAGCTCACCCTTCATAACCTGCTCCTTGTAAAAAAAAAAAAAAAAACTAGATTAGTTCTGAGGAATTTTTATTATGATATCATAACACACGAGTGCCGTGAGTGTTGTTAAAGGCCAGTCTATCACTGTATTATTAGAAATCGCACACTTACGACCGCAGGCTATATTCTGCAATCTCTTTTACTTTTTCATCACAGGGAACTTGATTACTCTGTAATGGTGGGTTATATGACTCTGTGTGTGTGTGTTTGGTTGAAGGCAGCATTGGTGGCACATGTACTTTGATTGTGGTTGTTTCTGGTTTTAAAATTAATTTGTGGAGCGAGTTTTTTCAGCATGCCCATAGCATTTTTTTTTCCACTTATTGACTGGCAAATAAAAAAAATGTTTATTTAATTGCTTTAAAAGAGTTATCTCTCCTACCTTTTCTTTCAATTAAAAGTACATGGAAGATATACACGAGAACCTGAAGCTAATACTTATAATACACATCTGTAGATTATCTCATACATGCTGGTGAGTTCAAAGTTCAACTTGCAAAAGTGTATATTTAATGGGTAACAAATGGATATAGCTAAACAAGTTGTCTAATTTTTGACTTGAAGGTCCTCTGTTGTGCAACACAGTATTCTAAGATATTTAAGTATTTCTGCTGCAATTATAATAAAGCTGATTTCTGTTTTCATTTTTAAATGAATAGAAACTGAATTATATAATACTTTAATAAACCATGATTATTTTGTTGTTCTAGTTTCAAAAACTGTGTTCTTGACTCAAAAGTATATTGACTTTAGTTTAATTGATTTTCTGTTTTTTATGTAGACGTGGTTTACTTGAATATATTAATGGGTTAATTGTAATAATGCTTTTTTAAAATTTAGCTGAGGCCCTTTGTTTAACAATCTCTATATTTAAACCATTTTTGGTGTGTTTCTCCTATTCTGGTAACACCCACAACTAATAACAATGCATATTATTATTAATAAATTATTTTAATCAAAAATCATGTAGTGTTTACTCTAAAAATCTAATAAAAATATAAAATTAAAATAATAATAATTAAAAAATGCTTATAAAAGTAGAAAGTATTCTCTGGTTTAGTGTGACAATTAGAAAATCTCTTTGTGGGCAATATAGATTACAGTAAGTGTCTATGCTTGCTGGAAATACATCCACGTATTCAATAAAGAAAACATTTTTAATAAGGAGTAAGTCTCTCCGACATGTGCGCTAATTTCACACTAACTTGCGATTAACTGATGCAAACAATATGGCAAACAAGATGCATATGTACTCAAGACAGAAATGCTCTCCAATTCAGTCAGCATTACAGCAGCCCATCTGTGCTGTTGCTCATGTCCTGCTCTCGCTAACGCACACATGGCTTCCAGTGATCTCTTTTTTTAGCGTGCAAATTAACCTTGGAAGGTGGATTTCAGCATTTACATTCACTTAAAGAAATCCTACCCAAACTGCCAGGAAATCAGTATCATGCATCACCGCGTGTTTAAACCAGAAGCAATGCATGCACGCTCGTATCATAGTGAAGACTAATACTGTTGCGATTCATTATTCATGACTGTCATTAAGCTACCGACGGCATGTGCACCAATCGCCAGTTTGAATATACGTTGCCATGGTGAAGTGATTAAAATGTATGGAATATATGGAGCTGGATGAATAATGAATGGAATGTGTGTAGTCGTTTGATTTTAATGAGTCACAGTTTGACTCTGTTCACTGGTTCATAGCAGAACCGACATAAGGTTTATACACATTGTGATTAGCATTTCCCCAAAGAAATAGAAGTGCTTGCAAGGCAGATATGTAGGAAAGGTTTGATTTAGACTTCTGGGTTACATTGTATTTAAGCTGTCATTGTTACAGTGTATCTATACATTTATGTACTGGGTAATATTAATTAACTACATGTACTTACTGTGTGGTTAAGGTTAGGATTTGGGTCAGGGTTACTAAATACAGTACATGTTTCTTAAAATAAAGTGTGTGACTTCTGTGCAAATTACTGTACTTGGTCAGTTGTATATTTTTAGCATCTATTTGTTATTTAGATATCTATTATTTTATCTGTTATTACTGTATATATGCAAGGAAAACAAGACCAATAACAATTATGCTATAGAAGTCTAAATGCAATTCAGTGTGCACTGAGCATTTGAATTGAAAATTAAAATTGGGGCAGTTTCCCGAACAGGGTTTAAGACTAGTCCTAGATTAAAATAAATGTTAAGAGCTGTCTAACCTGGAAAAAGCTTGCACTGAGATGTCTTTAAATACATCATTACCATTGCTGTGTCTTAAAATGCTCACAGATAATGCATCATTTTGTAGGACATGTGTCTTAAATGTCCTAAACTAGCAAAGGTCTAGTCCTGGCTTAATCTAATTCCTATCCGGGAAACCGGCCCATTAGGCTTTAATTATCTGGTTTGAATGCAGTTTGTAACATTAATACATTAAGAGACACATTAAAGTTTAATAATCGTATGCGTGAAATGTCTTTCAGAAATACAACCAGTCATTGCTTGTTCCAGAGGTGTTCAAACATTTTGACTCATCGTCATTATTAAAACATATTCAGACTTTGTTGTTTGTGATTTGCGTTATATATATTCCTGTACCCTGGTGTTTCAAAAATGCCTATGGGGTAAATTGAAATAAGAAATATCTTGAAATGTATTTGTTTTGGCTTATTTTAATACTTGCTTTGTCGTATTTGAGTAATCTTGAGGCTGTTTAAGGGTTTGACTTGAGAACTACTGGCTTATTCACTATTAAATAACTTTCTGGCTAACACATTTAATAGGTAAAGAGGTTGCAAGAAAATGCACAATAGCAAAAAAAACTAGCTTTGTGTGTTGTTGTAATTACATTTTAGACAACCGTCATGCTCTGATTGACTTGTAGGGCTTGTAAATCTTTTCTCACTGGCATTGTTTCTTGGTAAGAATGCTGTCACAGTCCACACAGTCAGCTTACACTTGCACTTAGCGACACGTTTCATGGTGCTGTCGCCGTCTTGTTTCGTAATCACTCAATCAGCACGTGTTATCATCCGCTGCTGCACGTTCTTACCTTGAGGTGACACTTGTTCTGTGCCTTCAGTATAGGCCGCTTATATAAGCCCGGCTTTTCAGCAAAGCAAAGAGCGCGCCGCTCCTGCCCAGCAGGGGGAGCATCACCTGGAGGGTCTGAATTTGCAGATGTACAGTTGGGTGGCTGCCACATGAGTGTGCAGGAATATGTCAGGCTGAGCGCTCTGCCCTGGGCTTCAGAGGGGACCCTGGCAGGCCACCACGAATTCAGCTCACACCACTGCACAGACCTCAGATGCTCATCGCATTTGTCCGCTTCTGGATATACTCTTATCCTAGTAGGCAACACGAAAAATGACATATTGCTCAGAGCCTATAGAAGGGCTGTCGTTAATAACACACTGCCAGTATTGATCACCTCTGCTGTATATAATGAAGTTATCACATCATCTCGATGTCTCTGTAAAACACCTTGTCGGTGTTATATGGTACACGAGTGATCCTGTGGAAGATTCACTCTGTTGTTATTTGTACTGCAGTGTTTGAGAAACGTTCACACAGATGGCTATTTCCAAAAAGAAGGAATATGCGTGTTTTCTTCTAGGATGAGAAGGCTCACGCTGTTTTTGCAGGGATTAATATCAATGGCTGTTTCTTTAACTATGGATGCTTTTATATAGGGCTGTAGCGATACACTAATCTCACGATACGATACACGATATTCAGCTCACGATACGATGTATATCACGATATTTAGCAAACGATACGATTCTATATAATTCGATACACTTGCATCATTTTCTGATAGATTTAAAAGAGACGGAGTGATTTTGGTGACATCTTGTGAGTGTTTCATTTACTTGAATTGAATTAATTGAAATAAACTCAAAAAACATCAGACAGCTTGCAAAATAAATGCTGGACAAAATTAATCAAAGATGT
>JAUMHP010000044.1:10881017-10892451 GCA_032361065.1 Enteromius trimaculatus | reverse complement strand
TCCTAGATTAAAATAAATGTTAAGAGCTGTCTAAACTGGAAAAAGCTTGCACTGAGATGTCTTAAAATACATCATTGCCATTGTTTGGTCTTAAAATGCTTAAGACATGTTTCTAAAAATTCTTAAATGTCCTAATTTAGCAAAGGTCTAGTCTTGGCTTAATCTAATCCCTATCCGGGAAACCAGCCCTATGAGTTTTAATTAGGTGATGGCATGTTTGACCATGTTAGGATTACAGCTTATTGATTATCCTTTCATTCATTTGATTGATTTGTTTATTGATTGTTTGTTGGATCGGGCCTCTACTGTTTTGTGACTGCCTACACACTGTGGCCAATCAAAACTGTTTAAAATAATGATTATGCATTTCAGGTTTTGGTGAATTGGTTGCTATTTCATATGGATTTTTATGATCTTGTTTATACATTTTCGAACTTTACATCTTACAAATGAATACATTTAATACAATCTTTGCGCAAAAATGTAGTCTTCTTGTAGTGTTGCAAAACTAATGTTGAGCCACTGATGTCACATGGACTGTTTTACTGATGTGAAGTTTGTGGACCTGGGATCATTTCTGTTGTATTGCTTTCTGTGGAGGGTCAGATGGGTCTCTGATCTCATCAAAAATATCTTAATTTGTGTTCTGAAGATGAACGAAGGTCTTCTGGGTTTGGAACGACACAAGGGTGAGTAATTAATGACAGAACGTATGTTTTTACATTGTCTAACTAGGTAGCTCACTAGGTTTTAGAACAGCTAATGTAACCCATCGGCCCATGGGCCATTTTAAACCTCTCTAAATGACATCACTGTCTGCGCAAACTGCCCTCCCCCGCCTCCCTCCATTAAAGCACCATCACTCTTGCTGATGAGGATCACTAACTCAAAAGGAACATGGAGATCAGGGCCAGGCATTAGCAGAAGCGTCTCCTCTAAGGCCATTAGAGTCTCCAGGCGCACATAAATAATCCAGCAGTGTTAAACTGCTCCAGCTGGAGAAATGGCCGTGGAAACGCCTCTCTAATTCCACTGTTGCTCAAACCCTAGTCCTGCACATTCACAGCTTTTAGAGATCAAGACGGGAAGAAACCGACTGTTTGCTACCTGGTCTCATGGCACAAACGTACATGGGTGCTCTTTTTAGCTAGACACGAAATACGTACCAACAAGTACATATCAATGCAGCTTCCAAAAGAAATTAACACTAGAGGCAGTACAACTCTGACACTTTTTATTCCTTTTCACACAATTGTACAGAGTTTCCATTAATAAAGTGTAATTCAGCAACGTAATGAAATGTACCAGGGTTCACATATTGAATCTGTGTTTTAGTGGGCATTTCTCTTTGAATCTGCAGTGAAACGTGCAATAAGGCATGTAAAAATGGTGTTGCACAAAAAGTGCCAAGGGGTACATATTTTTATGAGACACCGGCCATTTGGGTTGTTTTTAAGTGTCATTTAAGTGAGACTGGCACAATTGAAGCCCCAACCCCATCCTAATTCTAATTCGGTTGGTTGATGGGAATATGGTTCCAGAACCAATAAGGATGCACTATAAGTCCAGAAACATACGTTCAAAGGCATAGTTCACCTAGAAATGAAAGTCAATAATTGCTCACCCAAATCAGGAAGGCCTTTGTTCATCTTTGGAACACTAAGTAAGGTATTTTACAAAGGTTAAGGTATACAAAGGTTTGATGGAAAAAAATTAGTAATTAATAACAGAACCTTAAATTTTTGCACTGGTGTCTTTTCAAGTCATAGCTGACAAAAAAATGTTTTATTCTTTTATCATATACTCCAACCTCATGGCATTCTAAACCTTTATTTTGAAGCACATTGGGATCCAAAAACAAACAAACAATTGACTCTCATTGTATAGGCAAAAAAGTAGGGTTTACTTTTGACACAAATTTCACAATTTGATTGTTTACTTCGGATTAGATTTGATTCCAGTCTCAATTTGATTTGATGCACTGTGGATTCATATGGAAATACATAAGAGAATTTTCCTAGGGGGAACAATTTTCAAAGCAATTCTGTAAACTATATACAGTATGAAAAGCCCCCAGCATTGACTAAAAGATGTGTCTTGAGATTCAGGAGTCAATAACGATTTGTTAAACTGAAGTTTTAAATTGTGCCATCAATATTTTCACCCCAGGCCTATTAGAAATCTCTGAGACATTTTTCAAAATCTCATATAAAGAAAAAAAGCATGCGTCAGACATGAAAGTGTGTAAATTATGACCAATTATTTCAGTTCTGTTTTGCTTGAATGACTGAATCTAACCATATGTTTGATTCTGTGAACTTAAACTCTGAAAACTCATTCATTTTCTAATATTTTTAAATGATTTTAAAATTAAGCTTAAGTGAAAAAAGCGTGAAGTAGCTTTAATTGAGCTCAGGCATGCTGTTCAAATGAGCTTATATAAATAGTACAGGCAGGGATTTTATGAGATCCACTGACCGTGTGCAGAACTTTCTCTTCTGTGAGCGTGTTTGAATGTTTTGTATGCTGGTCCACCCACACAGCATTAGTATTATAAGAATAAATATACAACACAGCACAAGCCCCCCCAGAGCTTGTTCTACATCGTGACTTCAGTTGTGCAGTAAACAGTTTCAAAACTTAAAAAATAATAACCAAAAAATAATAACCAAACTTTGTTTAGAATATTATAAAGACACAATTAAAAGTAATCCAGTTACCACCCAAAAGTTTCTCCAGTGTAATGAGATCAGATTCTGCTCTCCAGAGGCTCTTGAAAGAGATAGTTTGCTTTAAAATAAAGCATCTGTCACAATTTACTCACCCTCATGTCTAAATAAAAATGTATTGTAAAACAGGCCTTTTGAAACCTATATTGCGTGGAGCAAAAAAGGAATTATTTATAACGAATTGTGCAAGAAGTTCTTTCATATTTGGGCCTAAAAAGCCTCAAATTTTCTATCCATCACACAAAGATTTCTTATGTCTTGCAGCATAGTGCATACTTATTATGATGCTTTTATGGTGATATTTTGTCTTTTTTTTTGGAGCTTGAGATCCTCACCCACTTTAAAGTCAAGTCACCTGTATATTTCTGTACTGATTGTGTCAAAGCAGCTTTACAGTGTCAACAGGGAAATAGTTGGTCGATAACAAAGCTAAAGTCTGTTCGTTCATGATCCAGTGATGCCATCTTCCAATAGTGTCTTTCTGAACTTTCACTGCATGGAAAAGAGCAGCGTGAACATTCTGCTAAACTACTACTATTATATTCCAACGAAGAAATGAAGTCATACTGTATGAGGAACACATGAAGCTTAGTAAATGATGAGGTTAGCCTATATCTAGATTTGTAACCATAGGTTTGCATTGCATTTTTTTCCCCCGACAAATCCAAGCTACCTCTGCACTTATTATGGAGAGTGTTTTTCTGATTGGTGGGTTGATTGATTACATCAGCACAGATTGTACTGAGGCATTTTTCCTTTCTTATTCATTCAGCTGACTGTTAAGTCTATTAAATACTTGAAAAAAATCAAACTTAGAAGCATTTGTTACAAAAATGGCATTCTATTTAAACAAAACATTTCACAATAAGTAAGTGTATTAAAATGATACCCCACCCCAAAATAAATATTTTGTCATTAATTACTTGTCGTTCCAAACCCATCAAGGTCCTGAAAAGAATTCTCCATCTGCCATTAGTGCTTCAACCGTGACGAGAAACTTTTTGCACTCAAACAAAACCATGAGTAAAGACTTTATTCAATAATTTGGCACCGTAACATAACCGTAGCGGCTGAAGCACTGATTGCAGATGGACTGTTTTTCACGATATCGTTCATACTTTTCTGGATCTTGACAGTGTTCAGTACTTGGCAGCCAATGGGAAAGTCACAAGCCTCCTGGTTTTCATCCAAAATATCTTAAAATGTGTTCTGAAGGCAAACAAAGCTTTTACAGGATTGGAATTACATGAGGGTAAGTGATTAATGACAAAACGTTTGGGTGGAGTAACCACATGTGACCATTCAATGTTTGGTGTCAGCAAAATGTTTTTTTAATAATACTTTTATTAAGCTAAGATACATGACATTGATTATTATTTACCAAAACAGTAAAGGCTACACATTGTTACAAAAGATTTCTGTTTAAAGTCTTTTAATATTTATATGAATTGAAGAATGCTGAAAAAAATGTTTCCACTAAATATTTTCTAGCATCAATATAATAAGAAATGTTTCTTCAGCAGAATGATTTGTGAAAGATCATACGACACTGAAGACCAGAATACAGTACTGATGACAATACAGCTTTTCCAGCACAGGAATAAACTACATTTTACAATACAATAGACAGTATTTTTAAATTGTAGTAATAATTCACAATATTACCTTTTTATCTTTTTGTGAGTACAAGTGACTTCTTGCAAAAATATTAAAGAATCTTTCTTACCCCAAACTAGTGTTATGTTTTTATAACATACTTTTCACAACATTCGTTCCCGTAAGTGTTTACTAAGAATGACTTGCTTGTGCACCACGTCCTCAACTAATCAGAGATTCACGTCCAATCAATATAGAGCATTCTGATTACCCACAAGACCTGTGTGAAGTACCTTTTGTTAATCAAAAGTTAAGTTGCAAGAAAAGTATGCTTCTAAAATGTACAAGTTTAAAACTTTGGATATTCATAAATCAATATTTACTCACCAATATATGGCAGTTTTGAGAAATAACCAGGTCAGTTTTCCACTGCATGGAAGGCATAAGGCGTCTTCTTTTGTTGCCTCTCTCCAGATTGTGACAGACTGATCTCTGTGTCTGCATTATGATGCGTTATGTGTGGTGATGTATTTTGGCAGACTTGAGGGTGACTCATACTTTTGGGTACTTGTGTAACCTCTCGTTACTTTGGAATTTAGCTCAATGCGTGCTGTGAAATCTCTATGTAGTCGATTTTGCCTGAACACAATGAGCAGAAAAAGAGGATTGAGGTTGATCATCACTCGAGGAAGATTTGACGTGTATCTGTGAGAACACTTATCCATAATTAGTTTTTTTTTTTTTTTTTTTTTTTTTTTTTTTTTTTTTTTTTGCATGTTGGAGAATTTTTTTTTTTCAGACTAGATGTGCCTGTTTTGAATAAATTCAGCAGCGGTAGCTAGAAATCTGAGCTGATTGGCTGATTACACCGGTACAGAAGAATGATTGGTTGACAGGTGCAGGGTTAATTTTAGTCACAGGTCATTAATTTATAGTTTGTTTGTTTATGCTGTTTCTTTTTGATTTATATGCTTTTTTATATCTGAACACTAATAAACACAAATGTGTTTTGTAATGAAACCAAAACACATTAGTACGAGTTTTGAAATAAGATGCAGTTTACTAAAACAATCAAAAAATTGTTACTTAAAATAAATGTAAAATATAAAAAAGTAATATATAAGCCCATTAAATATTTAATGAAGTTTATTTTATTAACATAATTCTTGCTTCAGTTTAGTTTACTTTGTACAAAATAACTAAAATAAAAACTGAAATAAAATATCAAAATAGACGTCTTTAAAAACTAAGGATATTGCTTAAACAAAAATTACAAAAAAAAAATTAACATAAACACAGAAAATATATAAATAAGTGCTGTCAAACGATTAATCACAATTAATCATTAATCAAAGTTTTTGTTTGCATATGTGTACTCTGTATATTTATAAAAACACACATACTGTATATATTTTTAAATTTTGAACATATATGTGTATATATATAAATATATGTAAAAAGGTATATTTATATAGATATATTTATATAAATAATCTATACATTATATACATAGTAAATATATGCAGTATACACACATATATTAAACAATAACTTGTGTTTTGGATGCAATTAATTTTTATTAATCATTTGACAGATTGTAATTCAGGAAGTGTAATTCAAAATATTAACAAACAATTAGCATTAATATTTAGTATTAGTAATAGTAGCTATCCCAATTATGCAAAAATAAAATTGGTTTCAAGTCATTTTCATTATTTGAATAGCTTATGCAATATCATAATCAATAAGCATGTGTCATGTACTCATTTTTACTAATTATTTCCCTATATTGTGAATGTGGCTTTCATTAATGTTTACTACACTGGCTGAACAAATGGATCCGATTTCTTCAGATCTAAAACAAAATAGGTTCTAAATGTAAGAAAGGTCCGTGTATCAGGACAGAGATGTTGAGTGGTGACTCTTCTGAGAGCCCTGCTGTTCAGCTCTGATTAGTGTGATGTATATGCAGTAATGTGCAGAAGCCTTCATTAGCATGCAGATTTAAAACATCATCTCATTATCCAGGCAACCTGGGAAAACATGAGAAAATTATAAAACTGGAATGTCCTGTTACGGTCATAGAAGTTGATATACTGTAGAGCAAATGGGTTTTGCTACCTATGTGACTTAATGGGCACTAAATACTATCTTGCTGACTGTTTAATATAAGACACAAAGGGATCACCAATATACATCAATAATCCTTAGCATGAAAAAGTCCCCTATTCTACAGACAAAATAAATAGAAATCTAACCAGGTAACGTCTACAAAGTGAATAAATAAAATCTTTATCCAGTAATGCAATAATGGCAGACCACAAACAACTGTTTTGCTCTTACTCATCAGAATCACTCAAAAAAAAAAATGCTTTTTAGATGCATGCACCAAGACAAATACAAAAACTGTTTGCAATCATGTGAGTCTGGGATTGGGACACATTTGAGGATTCTGCACTTTAGACATAAAATACATCATTATTACCCTATAGCAGACTTAGACTGTAGCATACTAGCTTGTGTATATTCAGTTTTTATATTGTATATTTACAAATACAGACTCATGGATGTCTAAAATTGCAAAAGATACCTTTTGCATAATCAGAGTCATAGTATAAAATAAACAACTATTCACTAAACCCTTGATATCAAAAGTCCTACATAAAGCCACATATACGAGGTAGTTTGGTTTGCAGTGGGATGTAGTGCTGTATGCTGTCACATGTTAACACTATTCCCCTCTGTAATATCCTGCCCACACTTGATTGTTATGCTGACACTGCTTTCCTGGCAACATTACCTGCGAGATATGAGATCTTTTTATATGCACAAGTCAAAATGCATCACCTGTCACAGTCGGGCAGCAGTCAGTTTTTATGTTGGGCTCATCTGTAATGTAAAAATATGACAACTTTTCATCTTTTTGGTCTGATGTCAGCCACATCTACATACTGGTTTCCACAATTTTTCAATATTAAAATTCTAGCTGGTATAAAACTGAGTAACAGTTTATATCTCACCATTAATAAGCAATAAAATACTGTAGTACATTAATGAGGCAGAAGTCATAGTTAGTAGTTTGTTAATAGTGGGATCTGATCCCCAAACTAAGTAGATAATTAGCTGCTAAAATATACTTTTATATAATATTAAAATTATATATTATTTTGTCTAAATACATTTAAAAATAGTACTGAAAACCAACATCACTAGTCATTTTCAGTTATGATATATGTATGTATATATATGTATATTTAATAAATGTTTTATGGTAGATGATGGCAAGGTATGTAAATGTAAAAATAGAGTTAATAAGCATACAATTATATTAATATGTTAAATAATATAGTGCAATGTCAAAAAAATTTCAGCATCATTCAAATCATAATAATAATCACAATAAATATTTATTACAGCTCTGATTTTACTCCCTTTTGTTAAACTGTGCAGCCTTTATTTTAATTAGTCTAGACAACTATCGACCTTTATTCTTCTTCTTATGTGTCTCAGTAGGCCTCTCTGGAGATTTACGTTCCCTGAGTATCCTACATTAGAAGGACCAACAGTAAAAGCCTACTGTACGCAGAGTATTAACCCTGCTCCAAATGTATGAATCAATAATCCTGGTGTACTGTTATAGATGATTGTGTAGATGATTTTCTGCTACAGCTTCCACAATCGATATGTGTTATTACACATATCTCTGTGTCTCTGTAGATGGTACAGGTGACTCTAATAAGGACAGTTCACCTGCCTGGAACGAGCTCATAAAGAAAGGTTTCCTTTTAATTAGGCATCAGCTTTGCTCCGTAACGCAGCAGCACACGACACGCACGCTGACACGCTATTGAATAACGCCTCTAATTGTGGTTTAGTGTTTTGCTTGTTAGTCCTTATGGAATCAGATGGATAAGAGGCCACCTAGAAACAGGAAATTGATTTGTTTTGCCCGTTTGATTGCTGAGAGAGGTCGTGTTTTGCACATCTTGTTAGGGCTCAGAGCGGAGTGTGTGGAGGAGATGATCAAGCTAATTTGGAGAAGGGGGTGTCCTGTGTTTGTTCTGTTTTTCATACACACACACACGTTGTTTAAAGCAAATAAAGCACATTACATATGGTAAACAGAAGCTCAGATGGGTGCACTGCGACAACCGATAAAGTTTGGTCTTAAATTTCATGCAGGAGTGGTTTAGCTTCTATTATTTATATTTGATGTGCTTAGTCTGTATATTTATGTTGACAAATGTGTATATGCTAATAAAAGCATACGTTAAATGTGTTAATATTATACAGTAATTGTTTCTCGTCAGAAATGTTTTGTTATTTCATGTTTAATCCAAATACATCAGGATTAGATTTTCATTGGAATACTAAAATGTTCAATGAATTGGAAAAAAAAAAAGAGAATATTAAAAATGTAAAACAAACAAAACTTTTATTGGTTTGGAAAAGACGTGAACTCAATTCATAATGGTTGAAACTTTTGTTTAAAAAGGAAAAAATAATTGGTAACACTTTCTATGAAGCCTGTTTTTATAAGACATTATAAGGGTATTCTTAAGGCATTATAATTAATGCATGATTCATTATAAATAACTTTATAATATGTTGTATCACTTTATAACAACCGTGTTATAATATTTACTTATTCATGGTTATACTGGTTATACTTAAAGCAGACAAATACCACTTAAAAAAAAAATAACAATACAAATTTTTCCTCAAATCACAAATACATAAATATTATAATGTATTAGAACGTTTTTTATGATTATTCATGAGGTATTATAACGCAGTACGTGTTTTTTTTTTTTTTTTTTTGCAGTCATTATAATGACTTAAAAATGGGCTTATAATGTGTTATAAATACAGGCTTCATAGAAAGTGTTACCAAATAATTTAAGTGCAAATTTAAAGCTTAAAAAAATAAGTTGAATTCAGTAGTTGTTATTGCACATACTCTCTATTAATTCTAATTGTTTGCAAAACACAGTCTCTGTATAAAATACTAGTCAGAGCAGATTTCTGAAAATTAATATTTGGGCACACACACACACAAACATAGGAGACAGTATTTTGTATAACCAGATGGGGGAAAAAAAGTGAAATTGTGAGCATTTACGCATTTCCTTGCATAACTCATCAGATATTTATTTATTTATTTATATTATTTTTTTAATCCGAGAAGCTGAATGATGTCCAACATAGTACACTGAAAAAAAAAAAAAAGCAAGGAAGTCTTGGCTGGTGTTTCTTTATGATGTCATTAGTGATGTCATTACAACAAAAATTTCATTGGCCATTTATCAACCAATCAGTCTTTTCATATACCTCTCATTACACAATTTCCACGTCCACATTTTCTTCCTAAACACTTCCTGTTTAGATATTTTAGACGTGTTTAGAAGTATTTATTGTCTTTGGCTAGACTGTAATTGATTTACTCCGGCTGTAGTGAAGGAGGCTCATCTGTGCTCGGAGAGACTGCTGCTGTTTTTATAGCAGGGAGCGTGACAAGGCTTGGCATGTTTTGCGGCCACAATCCAAGCCTCCTGGCCTGGCACCCCTCCCCAGGGGAGAGCCCACGCTTGCTCTCTCTGTGTGTGTGTGTGTGTGTGTGTCCTCTCAGGTTGCTCAGAAGCCCCATCTGGTGCATCTCTCTATGCCTCTGTACCCTGGCAGGACGTTTGGAAGCAGAGATCAGTCCCACCTCCTCTTCCCCTTCAGGGAGAAAAGAATTTAGAGAGATGCTCGAAATCATCCACTGGAGCATTTTCATATCTTCTTGTTCTTCTTCTCAAGACTATTGCTGCCGACCATTAGTGGGAACAATGTTACGAGTCAGTGTTTTGGATAAAGGGTTTAAAACCTTTATACAAGAATTATGCCAGAAATCATAAAAACAGCACCATAATTCTTTATTCGAGTCATCCACTGAAACGGAAACTCATTTAAAGATGATTGCTTGTCTGTAGACAAGGACAAAAATAGATTAGCTTGGAAAAATTACATCACATGCCCTTTTAGATGTGAATTTCTGCAATATTTTCTTCTGGTTTCACTTAAAAGTGGGAAAATTCCCATCGAGTTTGATTAAATGAGAGAATGCATGTCTTGTCTTGAGAAATAACCCCAGAAGTACAACCAGGTTAACCCATTTAGAAACCTTAGCAAGCTCAAATTGTGATTGTTTAGTCAACTACTTGTTATCCCACCAGATTACATATCAGTTTGTAATCAATAAAGCAGTCATGATGTACAGTTTAACTGACTGTGGAAAGGCACCTATGAAAAAAGTCTCTGCTTGAAAAAAGGCTGGTAAATGGACTCCTGCTAAGCCAGGCTTTGCAGATTTGATTATCTTCCTTAACAATGGCTCCGTGTATTTCCAAAAAAGCCAAGCAATGGAGCCAAATCGAATGAGTCCCTCCCGTGTGCCCATGTCTGTAGAAACATCGAATTAAAAGGGCTCCTTTATTAACTGAAAGAAAGCTTATCCTGGTCAATACTCAAGACATTCTAAACGACTGCATTGACATTCTTTTATAAAGGAAGGGGATTAGCCTAAAGAGGGAAACCATTAGATTGATCCTAAACACTTGTTTTTAAAAGCAGGTTTGGGACTGGAGACCTTGAAAGTCTGCACAATCTGAATGAATTTATTTGGAACATCCTTAAATAATTGCAAGGCAGTGTCATTTTTAGATTTCCGGTTGGACTTTATTTGAATGTGTCCGTGTTACAGTGTAATTATACATTTTAGTACTGAGTAATATTAATTAGCTAAATGTACATACTAGATGGGTAGGGTTAGGATTAGAGTTACTTGCATGTAATGATGTGTAATTAATTGTTAGTAAATATAGCGCGTAGCTAGGACATCTTAAAATAAAGTTTCAGCATACCACTGATTTTTTTGACACATTTTCCTGCGAAATTTAAATCCAAACACAATATAATATATTATTATGTATTAATATAGATTTATTTAACTATTTTAAAATAATAATAATAATAATAATAATAATTATTATTATTATTATTATTATTATCATAGTGATTTATTTATTTATTACAGAATTTAAATAAAGGTATAATGATGGTATAAT
>JAUMHP010000044.1:10865058-10875663 GCA_032361065.1 Enteromius trimaculatus | reverse complement strand
TACTGTATATATACATACATACACACAAATAAAATAAAATATCATATATGATATAGTGTATTATACGCTTAAATCACAACGTCAAATATATAAAAAATAAAAATTCAAGCAGATAAAAATAAAAATTCCTTTTTCCTCGGTTAGAAAGATTTGAGTTATACAGAAGACCAAAGAACTGATCACAGACTCTGACGCTTGAACAAGGCACTAGACCCCAGGTTAGCCAAGAGGGACAATCCATTTAAGCAGGTTTGTAATTGTTCTGCTAAAGGCTAAGTAATGAGAAGGAGATGAGAAATGATGTGGGTGAGAGACATGTCAGAACATCACTGGAGAGATGGATGGAGAGAGATTGTGATGGCTATAGAGAGGGGGGTGTATAGTTTAATCACACTAATGCCTTGACCCTTCTCACACAGGACTCAGTCCAGCCCAGAATACTAAACCAGTCACACTAGAAACCTCGCACTGGTCTCAGTGAAGGGTACTTACGATTATCTCTAAGTGTTAAAGGGACGTTATATGATGACAGACTCTTCCTTTGAGATACAGGTAAAGAAGACAATGTTTTATGCAGTCTATGCAAAGGAGGAAGAGCGCTTTTTGTTGCTTGGAAACAATTCACAAACGACCCTATGATACTTTTAATGGCAGTCGTATCCATCTTCAGTGCGACTTCTATTGTCTCTGAGACGTCTTATTGAGATCTAATGCAGTAGAATTGTCCTGAGTCACTCTGACTTGTTTGGAGCCTTCACCTTCCATACAAATTTATCTCATCATTTCACAGCGCACAGCCTTTGATTACCCATGATTCAGTGCTCTGTCCTTTTGTCTGCAGGGCTCTGGCTGCCAGGGTCCGTGCTGATGTAACCTTGTTCAATCAAACCTGATTAGCGTGGAAAAGCCCTTTCAATCACGTATTTCCTGAGACGCAGGCTGCAGTGAGGATGACAGCCATATTATATTCATTAAACAAATTAAATGACTAATATTAGATAACGGCTGCTACTTATTTGTGAAAGTGTCAGTTCAATTGGTGTAACTCTCAAAGGGATAGTTCGGCCAAAGCGTAACATTTCGTCATTGTTCCGAACCTGTACGACTTTCTTTTTTTTTTGTGTGGATGATATTAAGAAATGTTTTATTTTTGACCTTAAAATTGAAGTTAAAAGTCCCCAGAACTGTCTGGTTGCAGAGGAGTGATTAATTATTTATTTATTTAGACATAATAGTAAATAATTATAGTATCAGGAAGGATACCTGCATGCCTTTTTGGCCGTTTACAGCAGCAGGCAAATAATTACCATAATTAGGAAATGTCCATGTGGATTTGAAGGCTGCGTGTGAGATTTTCATTGGTGTAAACGTTTGTGCTCCCACTGTAACCTCGATCTGATGTTGGTGTTGACGGTTGACACCAAGGTAGATCTTTGTTCTGGATCACAGGTGGCACTTTGGTAAATACAAATTACATGCTGTCACAAAGCAATTGCCTAATTCAGTCCACCCACTGCTGCTGCTCCAGTCAGTTCACTGATGTATTCAATTAAACTCTCCATTCAATCTAAGGGCAAGGCAAAGACATAGTGCTTTTGTTGCTTTATAAAAGAGAGGTTAATATGGAGATTTTATTCAGAAGCTTGGGTGTGATCAGAGCAACAAACAGAACACGAGGAAGTCCAGAAGCACTTTAAAGGATCTGGCTCAGGGAGGATTTATCGTGCAGTGATTGTGTTGTGCGCAAAATGTTTTCAAAAACATCTTATGTCATGACTAATCTCTCTAAAGGATGTCTCAAACATGTAGGGTCCTACAGAGCCCGATCTGAATCTTTTTTAGGGTGGGTGAAGCAACAGACAAACCAAACAGTTTTTTTTATTATTATTATTGTATGATTTAAAAATATGCCATTCGTGGGTGATTTGAGCCCAGTAAGAAAGATTATAAAAATATTTTTTGTTAGAAATGGTGAAATACAATTATTTTTTCTTCTTTATGTTTAGCATTTTAACATAGAATTATCTGAAAATGCTGCTTCTCCTTTAAACCGTCACCCATTTTTTGGGGTTGTGTTTTTTTTGTTTTTTTTTTTTAAATAATTTTAGTATTTTGTAATAATCTCTCTCTCTATATATAGTCATAATACATATACAGTATATATCTAAAATGCATTATGTCCTATATATATAATGCATATATTTAATTTTAAGCATAATTAAAATCAGTGAAAGTATTTACTGGCACATCGCTCAAGACTTACTGATATAAAAATTATAATTAAACATTATTTGGTGTACTGCTTGTGCATAATGCATATTTCTTATTATTAAATGTGCTTTAAAGTCACTATTGATGAGGATTGTATGATTTAATATATCTTTAGTTGAACTACTTACACAATTAGTTGTTCCAATTTAGCATACTTTAAGTATACCTGTTTCGTATACTAAAAGTGTAATTGCACAGGGTATGTTTATTAAGGCCAGACACTACAGGTGAATAGGGTAACATTTTTAACTTACAAATAGGACCATGAAACTTTACCAGTGGATTATTCACATAGGAGAAAAAAATGTATTGCAAGTTTTTTTATTGTATGTTTAAATATGCAAAAGAGGCAATATCTCATTAAATATGCAGAAAGTTGCATATATATTTTCCGGTACATATATCTGAATATAGGATTAAGCCATGTGCAAAATTATTTTTTCATTTTGTTTATACACAATTTTAGGATATCTGCTTTCATTACCTAGGAAATCAAAATATACCGTCCATAGCCTTAAAAATAGCTATAAAATGTATTAACAAATCCCTCTGCAAATATCTTCAGAATACTAGTGAGAGTATAACTGGAAAGTTTGGTGTACATCGGTGCAACATAGGCTGAGATATTGGTACTGGAATATGACAAAAAGCTCATTTTAAGAAAACGGCATTTAAAGATTTAAATAGGGGAAGGAAGTTAAGGTCACAAGTAAACAAAATGTTAGAAAATAATTATTTTAATGTTTTTTTTTTAAACATTTTCTTTATAGTATTTCAAAAGAACACATTTTGAGGGACCAAACTAGCCCAAAATCTCAAAATTGACCACTGCATAAAAAAACAATGTTTTTGCCTGCAGTGTCTTGCCTCAAGTAAAAAAATCTGTAAATGGATTTTGCAGTGTGAAAAATGTATTTAAAATACATTTTATTTGTATTTGAGTGTATTTCAAATACATTTTAGCATATTTATTTTTCACCAGGGTATACCGCTGTCCCGTCACTCTCTTTTCTTTTCCCTCATGAGCATTTGGTCAAAGCAATTACACAGTTTCTCAGCTCTCTCTGAGCAGACACGCTCCAGTGCCGCTCCAGCCAAGTGTCAGGGAAAAAAAAGGATGATGGGGCCGCGGCTCTTCGTTAAAAGTGCAACTTTTCCGTTTTGTTTCATCCAGCAGTTTTGGGTGCGATTAGCGCGAGGGAGTTGGATTGGGGTATAACCGTATGTCACCACAGTGCTGCGTTAGCACTGCGATTTCAAATCACAATCAGCTCGTCGTTGCATATGAACAGGCCGATAAACACATGTATAGCAGTTCTGAGTTCAGATGCGACGATGCAGTCGTCAGTGCGTTTATGGGCTGTGGTAATGGTAATTAGTCAGCTATTTATACTGTGTTTGTGCAGTCGCTTGCATTGTGCCTGTTGGCGGAATGAGGAGGTAGAAAAGCTTTGCCAGTTTGAAAGCTCATTTGACATGCCTCAGGTTTACAGAGACATGTTCCAAACCCTATTGAGCTGAATGCCTAGAAATTTTTAGGCATTGTAGGCGTGTTGATGACGCAACGACTGTTCCAAAGGGTTTCCTGCTGAAGTATGCTGCCTTAAGCCAAGTGTACACTACAAGACTCCGAGACAGTTTTGGATCAGTTTGTCATTTGCCCTTTTGGGGTCCATCATTTTTTGTCTTTTTCTTTGAATGCCTATTTATGTGTCACAAACTTAGAAATGTGGTTTACTGGAAAAGTCTGCTGGATGAAAATTATAAAGTCTAATTAAAATGCTGACTTTCACCCAAAATTTGTCTGTCAACTGTACACTTGTACACTCTTTACAGTAGCTTAGCCACATGCTAATGCTACATTCCAATGTAATCAGCTACAAACTGTGGAGTATGTCGCGCTAGTGAGGAGCACTGTTTGTGTGACGCTGCTGCTGATGAAGCTTCAAGGCATGTTTAAGGTTCAGTTTTGGCTTGGGTACTGCCAATGGACAATAGACAGCAAGGCACTCACTAGGTGTTGGAGCAGGGCCATAGTCTTTCAGTGCCAGAGTCCTATCCACAGGAGCACCACCTCAAGTCAACACTCCACCTTAAAGAGGACAATCTTTCTTTCTCATTTACGCCCATATGGGATTACAGCGACGATTCCCCGCAGCAGATGTGCATATGGATTAGACCAGCAGGGCTCGACTCGTGACTGTGACGCGATGGTGGTGTGCTTCGAACCAAGAACCATCGTTATTATGACTAGTGCCCCCAAAACAACTCATTTCTGCCTAGCTGTTTTGTTTGTTCTCTCCCAGTCTACCAAAGAAAGTATTACAGGGGTGTTTGGTTAATTCAGTTTAAATTTCGGACAATTATATCCCTTTAAGATAAATTAGTTCACTCTTGGCAGTGTTTTCAGACATTATTGCTGCGAATGGGCTGAAATCCCAATAATAATAATAAAGTGTAAATTAAAATTTCAATATTTAAGTATATGAATACATTTTAAGTAATATATGATAGATAAAAATATATTATAAATATGTTTTTATTTTGCTTTGTATGTATATATATATATATATATATATATTTTTAAAGCTATATAAGTTAAATTATATACAGGTTTATGTGTATATAACTGAATTTTGCTTGTTCCACAGCTAGCCGTCATACTTTTTAACTGAATACATTTAATTGCTTTCGCAATGAACAAGCTTATGCAGATTCCTAGCAATTGTAATAAATGCATTTTGAAAGCATGATTATTTAAATAAGATCAAATAAATGCATATAGTTAATAATAAACAATGCCAATGCCACGTTTCATTGCAAAAACCTCAATTGGTTCTTACCCATATCATCACTCACAAATATGCATGACATAAGGGCATATTTTGGCATTAAAACCGTATTGTCAGGAAATTTTCCATGAAGTTCAAAAACATTAATTTTCACTTCTTTAGAGCTTCTTTAGCTCAAATTACACTAGAAAAAGTTTTTTGTTTTTTTTTAAGATACAGTGGTCCACTTAATGAAAGATAGTACCTCCAATGCAACAGCCGCCGTATTGAGCGATAGGATTCCCACTGAGCCGTCCGCCTCTTCTTTCTCTGTATAATGTACTGTCTCTACAAGGTCATATCCCGGGTGATCGTATGCGCGCACACACACACAAACACATTGCATGGACACGATTGCAATATCGAAGCATTATTGGTTCAGAACAGAACAAAGGCGTTTTGTTTACAGAGATCAAGCAAACAGCGTTTTGGGAATTGTACCACTTGACCTTTCGTTCACCGCCGTGGCGCCCAGCGTAATTGCTCGCAAATGTCCTTCATCAAAATCCATGTAGGAGTTTCCCGAATCCAGCAGCAAAGTGTGGCCTATTTTCCTCTGTGTGTATGTATGTGTTTTAATCAGGCCTTGTGCATTAAAATCTCAGTGGGGCAGATGGGAGGGAGTTTGACCCACTTAGATGGATTCCACGCCGATTAAAAGGATGAGTGAGCTTTCGAAAGCACGCCGACCCTCTGTGTGCATGTGTGCAGATCTACATACTTTCATACTCGCTTGGTGTCCAAACAAGTCAGTCTTAAGAAAGACCTGTATAATTGGGGTCGTTTAGGGTCATGTCCTCAATGCTCTGATCAGATGGGTTATTCTTATAGAATGCTTAAGTTAAAATACCTAGAGGAAGCACTGAAGATTGGAACAGAATGATCTTGAGATGCATTCTTAAGTTGTTTTTAACTCAACATCATATTAAAAATGCAATGGTGTGTGCCTGACATCCAGTAATCGCAATCAGCTTTGTGCTTTTTTTATGTTTTGTGTAAAGTGCCACTTAAGCAAATAATTAAACACAAAAAATACATTTCAGACTTATATGAAAATTTGAATTAAAAGCCTCTGTGATAAAAGCATTTTGGCTCTGTTTCAAACTGAAGTGTGCTACCTAGCTAGTAGGGCTGCATGATTTGGGAAAAATGTCACATTGCGATTATTAAGGTCAAAATTGCGACTGCGATACGATATGTAAGTGGTTGGACTCAACTTGCTTGTTATAAAGGAAAATGCACACACAGATTCTTTTGGTTTCTCTTGTCCAGCGTGCCAATCATTTTCTCAAATCCCTCTTTGATAAAAGTGCGTTCACACCTGAGGGGACTTGGGCGAATATATCTCGCTATTTGCGTGTAGTTGGACGCACGATGTCGAGTTTACGCTGGTTTCACACTGCGCATGTCAGCAGGTGTCTGGATGTCTAATTGCGTCTTTGCATTGACTTAACATGTAAATCACTCGCGCTTAACGCTTCGTTCGCGTCTGGTGTGAACGCAAGAATGAAAGTCTTGTTACCTCCACGAATGCATTTGTTTATTTAATATAATTGCAACATTTGCTGTAATGTAATCTCACAGGCTGACATCGCGATTGCGATATGATTAATCGTGCAGCACTACTAGCTAGACAGCATTTTTAGACATTACAGGCACGTTCACAATGCAAAAGATATGCTGCCTCTAGTAAGTGAAACATTGTTGTAAATGGTATTGAAGGAAACGTTGATTATATTTTCAAAGCTGAATAAAGGCACCTACATATTCATGTAGTTAACACGTAAGTTGTTAGCTTAGCAACATGCTCATGTCATGCTTTACTGGGATACTGGCACTGGGAGTCATTTGTAAAATAAATGTACATGATTATTATACATAAAATAAATTACTCAAATCAACCAATATTCTGTTGCTTTGTGCAGCATGCAGATTTTTATTGTAAAATAGGGATACGTTAATTGACACTTGAACATTTTCTTGTGATGGTTAGTGTAACATTAAATGTTGTACAATGTTATCTAATATTGCACCCACCCCGCTCTCATCGCACAGAATGGGCACATATGTAGGGCATATGAGAATCAGCACAACTCTGAACCATTAGTAGTTCGGACACCATGCAGATTCGTCCTTAACAAAATCAATATACAAGCTGACAAACGGCCTTCGTTATTTAAAACTCTGTGATAAAATGATATGTGGCCTCATTTATTTTTAAGGGGTCATTTAAGCGAGAGACTGAAAGAACGAGAACAGTCTTTCCTCTCTTTTCAGTAGCCTTAGTTTTCACTCTTTATTAGCTCCCTATCTTACCCATGATGCAGCTGCAGTGGCGAGACTGTGGTGTCAGCACATTTGTCATTCTGACTGTAGCTCTCGTTCAGCCGCAAGCTGTTGGTTAGTGTTAACACCTTTACTGCCATGCAGAGTCAAACCCTTGCCAGATCAGGCGTGATGAGCATTAGCATTTTAGATCTCCCATCGCCTTTCTTTCTTTTGGGTGACCTAGATCATGTTTTCTGTGGGCTTTTAAAGCGATGCTTCAACCCAAACCAGATCAGAATTGATCTTCTGGAATCTGACAGTAGGTTTTAGAAGCTCATATTAGTCAATCTCTGCAAGACGGACATTTCAAGATAGGAGATGGACTAAAAAGAGCTCCTTACTCTAGATTACTGCTAGATTCCAGAAGATCAATTCTTCAAACAGTGGTTCAAGAGGATGTGATGTTGTTCCTTCTAGAGTCACTCACATCTTATCTGTCCATAAAGCTTATGAGAAAAGTCTTAATGGACCTCACAACTCTTCAGCATGTTAATTCTTAATAAGTGAGGGTAATTTTTTAGGATTTTGTATTCAAACAAAGTCTCTGAGAACCTGACACACTGCCCTTGTGGAGACTCCAGGAAGGTTCAGGAAAAGGATGGTGCTGGAGACTAAATGGTTCCTGGTGGTTTCTCACCTAATTCTTGACATTAATTCTTAATTCTTTTGCAGTTAACGTGTGTCTTTTCTTCTCCACCTGTTTGTTCTGACTCTGCTAACCCAATGAGCATTTCGATGCACAATGGTCTGTTTTTAACTTTGCTAATTCTATTATTGCATTAGTTTTGCATCCTTCTCATGGGCGTTTAATCATTTTTAACTGTTAGTCTGAGTTTAATCTCTTTCTAGGCTCATTTTATGTGGAAAAAGAAAACTTGCTTAATAATTTGGCACACCTGAATATAAAGAGTTTTTGACTTTCAGTCTCCCCGGACAATTATAAATCATGAATATATGATTAAATAGAAAATCAATAGTAGTTATTAAGATTGATGTGGTTTGGGACTGGTAAAATGTTCTTGAGGGAAAAAAATATGACCAGAATTTCAACTTGCATAATAATTCAGAACACAGTGTAGTTCTTAGCCAAGTTTTTCCAACCAGCGTGCTTTCTTAGTATGTCTGTGTTTAATTTTTACCAACATTTAGTGTTGATTTTCTCTTTGAAGGCGCTGCATATTAACTGACCATTGATTTATTGAATTACACAAATCTGAATCTTCATAATAGGGATTGTTCTGTGTTGTTGATGAGTTTGGCTGGATGATCTCAGTATAGTGCTGCTGCAATTGTTAGATAAGATTTAATGGCGTGCTGCTAATTGTTTGGTAACGTTGAAACACTCAAATCACTAACTGGAAATAAATAAATCAATATTAAATAGTAAGAAATGGGGAAAAAGCACATAAAAAAATTACTAAAAACAATTAAACTAAAATTTAATTGAAAATGTTATTAATATTATAAAATAACAATAAATTACATGCATAATTACATGAAAGTAACCTTAAGCCAAACACTAACCCTAACCATATTGTACGTAAATGTACAGTGGTTAATTAATATCACTCAGTACTTAAATGTATAATTACACTGTAACAAAGACAGATTTTGCAGTGTTGATTTTTTATTTTTTTAATCTGGTTAATCTAAGAATATTGTTTCCCTACTTTATACACTTATGTGAACTGTTAAAAAAAATGATATCCAGTATATTTGGCTTATAATCGGATAAAGAGGTCTCACATAGGGTCAGGTTGTGGGGGTGTATAGATACCCCAGTGATGATAAGCTCTTTAGGTCAGTGGTGTGAATGCACTAAACTAAAAATTGTATAACAGGCCACGGGGGGACAGCTTGCATCAGGAAACTGCAGGCAATGATGCTGCATGTATACGATTTCATACACTATCGTCCTTCTGAGGTGAGAGATGCACTCCATTAATGCAGGGGTAACTAGCATACTGCATAAAACACTATCAGAGCACTCCAGCACTTGTCTATAGGAGTTTTTTTTTATCATTCCTACGCTGTGGTCTTTCATATTTGTAAATAATGAAGTGCACTAAAACCTTTCCATGTTCAATTAAGTGAGCACTGGCCATTTCTTCAGGAACGGCTTGTCCGTAAGGTCCAAGCAGGCTCGTAAAGCTGTGCTGATATGAGAAGTATTTCATCTTTATTTGTTTGTTAAAGCAGTGCAATGCAGAGAGGCTGTTAAAATATGAAACGTTTGCTGTCTTGAGGTGATTTATGTAGCTTGGACTTCAGCGGGTCTTTCTAGCTTAAAAGTAAAGAAGCCATGGTGCTGAACAGAGCACAAGGGCAGCAGAGTTGACCTCTGACTCCTGTGGATTTAGCTGAGGCCAGACGGTGCTCTAAATAGATGGATTTGGATGTTAACGTATGCAGCTGGGTAATATTTGGGTGTGAACTGTTGAATTCAATTATATTTCAAACTCTTTCCTTTGAATTCGCTATCCCGACCAAGACAAATTTGATTGATAGTTCAGCACTGACAAACCTTTCCACTAAATCGTTTTACCCAACAACACAGACTTTACATCCGCCCAAACATTTCCAGAGATTTCATCTGAGCACACAGGGTGTGGGAGATTAGGATGCAAATTGAAGGCTGTTGCTTCCCTGTGGCAGCTCGCGGTTAATGGCATTGCCTCAGGATGGCCTGACATTCAGCTGAACCATTCCAGAGAAATCAATAAACTTCTGTGCTGAAGATGTTTTAAATGCCCACGGTGCTCCCAGCACATTTCATCACTCCCGCTGATGTTGCCGAAGCCCAGTAGACGACTACGGCCAGACTGACCTCGATCAGACAATCTAAAAATCCAAATTAGCTCGGGCTGAACTGGATGACATTTATTTTACTTTGTCTGCCCAGGTCTGTGTTCATTTCAGTTATACTGTCTGCTCACAAGATGTTTTTTGAAATCCGTTCTTCCATGTGGGAAGCTGCTGTTAAAGAAGGGCTATAATAGCTGGAGCTATCTGGTAGCATTTCTGTTTGTCACAATGCCAGTAGCACGGCTGGTCCACGCTCCTACTAATGAAACGCTGGGAATTTAAGTTTTTTTGAACCTGAGATGTACAATATTGTTTATAATATGTAATGACTTATATTAGCCACAGTATAATAGATTACCCACTAGATATA
>JAUMHP010000044.1:10830838-10843208 GCA_032361065.1 Enteromius trimaculatus | reverse complement strand
TTCTCTTGGTTATTTGCACAATATTGACAATCTCCTTCCTGATTTGGGATTCTCAATATGTATTCTTTTGTGAATGTTTAAGCTGTTTTGTGACAATGTCTGTTGTCTCAGTTCGAACACGAGGCATCCTACACTGATTTACGACATCCTGTGTCGTTGTGGAATTCGGCTCCTTGTGTTTCAGTGTTCTTGATCGAATCTTAAGTGTCTGATTCACCCTGATTCCTTACAACGTCCACATCACATACCTGGCATTTCCAAAGTGTACATTGTTTATGAGTTCTGAAAGACACTCTTAGTGTTCAGGTTCCTGAGTGGGCTGCTTTTTTACATTGGCTCACTTCACACCAGGTTTGTTTGCACTGTTATCCTCACATCTGAAATAAAAAAAGAAAGCATACTCTTTAAACAAATAAACTACATTAGTAACTTCTCTGTGATGGTCACTGATACTAGTAATAATTTATAGGAAAAAAGAACACCATTACCACTAGGGGTGGGGAAAACATATCATATCACGATTTCTTCTGAGGAAATCACGATTTTTATCCCGATCCTTTTTCATGTTAGTTTTTTAAGACTATTTTGGAAATTACAGAGGTAGGGGTGAAAGATTTTACGATTATTTTCAAAAAATATCAGGATTTTGTCATGATTCTTTGTCATTGATTTTACTATTTTGCAAGTTGTCTGAGCAGTACAGACAAACTAAATAGCCTTTTTTATAAAAACAAAGCCTTTCAAGGTAACGAAGTATAAAATAAAGAAGGGCAGATATTTAGGCCAAAATGAGCAAAGATAAAAATTGTTGTCATTTTATCTTTGTTATTCGAATAGATACACATTACAAATAAACCTAATCTGAATAAAACAAACTTTTGCTTTTATTTTGTCAGGAAGAGTAGGTGCATTCAGCAGTACTGAAAGGTGAAACACTATATACTTCTACACTACATCCATCATTTACTCTCTCTCAGCTCGTTTTTATCTAAATGAGTTTCTTTTTTCTGTTGAACATTGTATAAATTCAGTGAGGACCAGCTTCTGTTTGGTTACTCATAATATCTTATTCTGTGTTTAGCAAAAGACAGAAATTAATACAGGTTTGGGACAACTTGTAAGTGAGTAAATAATGACACAATTATAATTTTTGAGTGAACTATCCCTTTAATGACAAGCGGCGGCGTGTTTAGTTCTGTCCCTTTAAGAGCACATTTTTCTCTTGATTGTTTACTTCACTTTAGACACTAGCAGATGTGTTTAACGCTGTGTGTTTGTGACACTGATATACCACACAGCGATGCTCACTTTCAAATGGAACCTGCCTGAGATATTTGAGTGTGTTTTTAGGTGCAAAACCCTTAACAGATCGTCCCCTGTGCTGGAAGACCTTTAAGAAAATGCCAGAGATTCACAGTAGCAGACGTTACACTAATGCAAAGTGAACACTTGCTTCAGGCCCCGACCCTCTCGTCTCTTACCTGCGTGTGTGTGTTTGTGTGTCTTCTGGCTGTTTGTAAGTGCCAGTGTGTGTCTGTCTATCAGTGTACAAATCTGATTTAGCATTGCACCACTTTGCCTAATAGTGGGCATAACTCTAGGTGGCAAGACTGAGTCCGTCCTGACCTTTAAAACTTTATTGGCTTGGCGCAGTCTGGCAGGACACAGGCAACTTTTATTTACGGAGCGTCTCGTGTGACGGCAAGCCGTTATCCACAGGGAACTTCCCAGTGTGTTACAATGGCTGCAACACTTTATTGCATTAGAACGCCTTCAATTTATGTTGGACTCTCATGACACGGGCCATCCAAATGCCAGTCGCGGTCTATGGGAGAACAAGCTGGGCAAAGCAGATAAGCTTAGAGCGCGACAAGAGGCCGTTAAAGCAGACAAGAAATGTGGATCAGAGTGTATGTCAAATCCACGGATTAAACTACATTGTGAATTTCATCACAAGTTTTGACGGCTTAATAAATGCTGGTGTGTGTGTGACGCTTTTGAAGACGGGAGACACAGATGTCAATGCTTTATCTTGATCAGCTGTTCTTTTAAGTTTTCACTTCAAAGCGTTGGCGTTATTTGTTAATATTTAATTGTTGTTGCTAAGGTAGCCGTAGGCATTACTTGATTTGAATAAACACCTTCCCTTAAATATTAAACTTTATTACATCATAAATACACTTCATACATACAGTGACATAAAAATATTATTTGGAAGCAAAAGGGAAAAAATGTCAGGAAGAAACTAATCTCTTGATAAAGGGGGGAAAAAGTCTCATTAAAATAAATAAATTACGAGAAAAGAACCTTGTAGTTTTGCAGAATCTTTTATTATTGCTTAGGGAAAAAAATAACCGTGGAATGCTTCACTGCTCATGGATACTTAAAAAAACTAAAAACTTTGGTTCAAAGTTCATAGTTTGTAGGTATAAGATATAATCATAGTTATAAGGTCCAACCAAGATACAGGGCAAATTCTGGAAAATAAATAAATAGAGCCGGAAATTATATATTAGAGGATAGTTGTAACTTTTATGTTATATTTAGTTCTGTCAAATTATTAATTGTGATTAATCAAATAAGTGTTTTGGATTTTATAATATAAGTGTAATAATAAGTGTTATTTTGGAAGTGATTAATTACTTTTGGCAGCAATTATTATATTATATTATATTACAAATACAGAAAACCTAAATATTTGATTATTTTATATTTTATGACAATGTAAGACTAGTCCAGACTTCAAAATGTGTGAAAAGAAAAATATATATATATTTTTTGTGTAATTTGTTCAAGTTATCTATTTTTTATTTAATTTTATTATTATAAAATATTTTATTATAGAAGTAATGATTGTGAGCAATTACATTCGTTATTTTCATAAGGAAAATGTTACATTGAGATTTTTACAGCCATTAAATTTGAACGTTTTGATCAAAATATTATAAATGTCAGTCAGCACCATATGAATACAAAGAGCACAATAGTGAGAACTTGGCACGTCTTTTAAATGATTGTTTTACTATTATTTGTCTATCACTTTAGAAAACCCATAGCAAGGCTCAAGCATACACCTATAACACCCTAGCATCATGGAGGTATGAGTTTTGCAGGGCATACACCCCCAAACGAATGTTTCCCTGCCGATACATTAAACATGTTGTATAGTAATGTTGTAGAGAGCTCTGAACAGATGGTAATGCACTGCATGTTTTGTATGAATAGTGTGTTAATTGCTTGCTCTGTTTACAAATACCTGAGATTGGGGATGAGGATAATAACGGTTCAGTAACTTATCAGTAATTTTACTTTTCACATTGTTTCTTTGGAAGTTAACACCATGTTTGGCTTCGTGGTGTGTAATAGTGTAAAATCAATTGGGCAGCATTTTTCAACTTAGCTCAGTGTGAGCCCCATCTGCGCTTCGTACAAGACGTTTTTTCAAAACACTTCCTCTGCCGTCTCGTTTTTCAATTGAGTCCTTTGTTCTAAAGTAGAGTGTAATAAGAAAAGGTCTGGCATCAAGAAGCCAATAAAATGGGCTGATTTTATAGACGGGCCTCCGTAGAGACTGACTGAGAGACAGAATAAAGTGAGGGCAAAGGTCATCCAAGTGCAAATGGCCATCGTTGCACCCACTGCTCCTCACATCAAAAAGAGAATTGCCTCTCCCAAAAATACAAAAGTAATGTTTACTGCACTGTCTTTCTAAAGTGAGTCAGTTGACAGAATAGATAGCTGATGATAAATTAGAAAATATTTTTTTTTCCCAAGGCAATGTTTTAATATTTTCCTTCAAGTTTGTCTTTATATATTTATTTAGGGCCGGGACGCCCTAAAATGTATTGTAAAAAAAATAATGTAATTAATTAGAGGCTTTGTAATTAATTAATCGAAATTAATCGCATATAAATATTTGACCTGAGAACCACGCTAGCTGCTATATGTTTAGAATTGAGGTGATACTTGAGGCTCAACCGTTAGTTTTTGTCTGAACAGTTAGTAACTGTTAGTAACCAGTATACTTGGTGCTCCAGTATAATCGGTCCGCCGAAACTCATCCAGTGAGAAACGTTCAGCGGTGCAAAAATAAGTGTGATTAAAATGCGTTAAAAATTGTATGCGTTATTTTTATGTAATTAATTAATCTAAATTAACGCGTTAAAGTCCTAAAGATACATTCATATAAAAGCACCCGCTTGTATTGTATTAGTATAATTACTGTTCTTGAAATACGAAATGGTGGCGGGTCCACATTGAATTCCCTCCAGATCTGGACCAGAGTGCACACTTTAAGAGTTCTGGCTTAGCCTGTATCTTTCAAAATGATTCAAAAGAAGGCAAAGAGTTTTTAAAACAAAACAAAAAAGAGTGCAAGTGCAAATGTTATGAGGCAGATAGTGTATGCAATTAAAAGGAAGGGAACATTTTTAATTGACAAATTAAACATGTTTAGTGTATAAATAAGTCAATAACAGAACTTTTCAGCTGTTCTCTGGTACAAAAATGGCCTCAGTGGCTGAACAGAAGCCACAACATGACTGAGGTGACATCATACTGTATGAAAGTCATGGACGCAATTTCCATCTGTCCTTGTTGTTGTGTGACTAGGAATTAAGATTCAGTTCTCTGCTTTATATCTGCTCAATATGGTGCAGGAAGAGAGGAGTTAAGCACGTACATCAGCTTTATCAACTAAATTATGCTGCCTATCAGACCTCGCCTTTGATTAGCTCCTCTTTAATTGATTCCCGGAAGGATTTCCCACTAGATGTGAACTGAGCTCTTCACAAGTGAAGATTCTTAAACCAATCACGACGGCTTTCTGCTGCTGCTTGTAGAGGTGATTTATGGGTACTTACACTGCTGTTCGGCCTTTTGTTTTATCTGCTTTATACAGAGACGCTCGCCATGGTTATCTGATCTGACAGTTATTGTTTTCCGGTTTTGTCCACTTTCAAAGGCAGGCTGACTTTTATAGCAGATACATATGTCAGGGGTTCATAAGCTCTGTTTCAAAACCTTTAGTGAGCTGTCTTGATGTCTACTACCTACGTAAGCAGCAGACTTTTAAGGGAACATTCTAAATGGAGCATTGTTTGTTGATTTGGAACGCACTACATTGTCATTCAAGAGAAACGCACTGTGAATGTGACTCACAATTGGTTTCAGTAGAGTTTGGCGTTAGCGTGGTGCTAAGTTAACTTTGTGTTAGGCTAATAAGCCTAGACACACAAATATTGCCATATATATTTTCATATTTATTTAAAATGCCAAATATAAACATTTCTCTTGGTTCTCTTTGGTTTGATTATTAGTTACTCAATGTGCATTTTTTGCATTCGGGACAACTTTTTGTCATCAGAAGTGCCCCATGATGCCTTAAATGTTAAAAAAAATGGTACATTTGTGAAGTATTATTGCAATTTCAAATAACTTTCAAATAAAATTAATTTCTGTAAAGTAATACTGAATTTTCAGCATCATTACTCCAGTCTTCAGTATCACATGATCCTTCAGAAATCATTCTAATATGCTGATTTATTGTCAGCATTGAAAACAGTTGTGCTGCTTAATATTTTTGGGACCTGTGATAAATAAAAGGTTAAAAATACAGTGGTTTTCATAATAGAAATTACCATTTAAAGGTTTGGAGTGACTAATTTTTTCTTCTTTTTTTTTATTTATGCTTTTATTCAACAAGGATGTATTAAATGTAAAAAGTGATAGTAATGACTTACATTGTTAAAAGATATTTCTATTTTAAATAAATGCTGTTCTTTTTAACTTCTTATTCATCAAAGAATCAAAGAAAAAAAGCATGGCAGTTCCTAAAAAAAGAGAAAAAGTTTCAAACACTTGTTTCAACACTGATAATAAATGTGCATATTGATTTAATGATTTCTAAATGGTCATGTGACACTGAATACTGTAATGGCTGGTTAAAAATTCAGTGCTCATCCCAGAAATGAATTATCTTTTAAAGTACATTAAAACAGCAAACCAATATTAGAAATTGCAATAACATATTTTACAGTATTACTGTTTTTCAGTATTTTGGATCAAATAAATGCAGTATTGATGAGCACAAGAGACTTGAGAATCGAAACATTCTAAAGGTAAAAAAGGCCTTTTCTGTCGGAGAAGCCTGATCAGATGAGCTCTCCTTAAAAGTCAGCAGCTTTAGACTCCATTCATCTTGTTCATTGCTGGTATTCACAGCTGGTTAATGGCTGATGCATGGCTGACATTTGCAGAATGTGTGTGTGTGTGTGTTCTACTGCCTGACTGCTTCACTAGATTGTTTTTAAATTGAGAATGTGTGACACTCATTATACAAGGGTGAGGCTGCGTTCTCATTCACCCCTCAGCTCTAGTGCCCTGCAATGCTGAGAATGGCTTTCTTCCATAACACATGTAACATATGTTTATGAATAAGTCAGAGATTTCTTGATTTTTATTTTTTTTTGTTACCATTAAAACACAAGCCACATGTTCCAACGGAGAAATATAAAGGTCAAAAACTAATAACTGACCTTTGTTTTGCATCGGAAAGGACTAAGATGGGCCTAATTGTCCCTTCTCCCCTCCTCTCGCTATCATTGCTCTGTCCTTGTCACGCTTTTGTCTCCTGCTATTAAAGTGAAGTTAGCAAGCTGTGTTGTCACTGTGGGTTGCTGCTAGAGCATGCTGGGTTTTTTTTCCCTTAAAGGCAGCACGAAACATTTAAGTTCCACACAACCTGCTTCTTTCGGGTTTTTTGGTAACACTTTACAATAAACAATGAACACTACATTTATTACTCTTTTTTTTATCGTTGTCGTTCAGTGTTTGCCCATGTTAGTCTACAATGCATAAAGTAATGTTTTTTAGTTTCTAGTTTTGATGTTTATCCCTAGATGCATCAAATTGACTTGATTTTTACATTTTAAATAGCGAAACCCACTGCTACACGTAACCACAGAGTTTGCATTAAAGTTGGTTTCGTGTTAAATAATGACTAAAATGTTTTAGCACAGCATGATCAACAAATGCTCAAACGAGTGTCATGCCTAAAATCCATATCACAAACGATGGGTGTTTGAAGTTTAATATTTATGGTTAAGGGTTTGTAATATTAATAACGATGCTTGCTAAGTATTGCCTCAGTAGACGTTAATAACTTCAGTGCTGTGCTTATTCTTTGTTTTGTTTTAACTGTGGATCAACCAGAATAGCTGCTTCCTGTGTGCTTTCTAATGACACGAGGAGGACAGAATTAGCCACCATGAAAAGCAGCAATTACCCCTTCTGCAGATTTATGGACGGCTCTACATCCAAGCGTCAACCCCTCTCAGGTCTGCACCCAAAAGGCAGAGTAAATCAAGCCCAGCGGTCCCCTAAGAGCACATACAGACACATGGGACAGTGCTGGAGTGGGTCTGAGCTACTGATGGATTTAGACAGGTTTAGTCATAAACAGAGAGATGCTTTATACAGGATGAGCGCCGTCTGGGGACTAAGTCCGCCAAAGGACTGCGTTACAAATTGCCTTGGATTGAGAGGAATCAAGCATTCGATTTTTCAGGCAATTAAAATAAATGATTAGAGTGTTAATTCAAAGTTTACTTTTACTCTCATAGCAGCGTGCTTGTTTAATTAAACAGTAAACTGTTTATGAATATGTATATTTTCTACCAGGACTGGCATTAATGGCATTATCAGTTATACTTTGAGTTCTCATAGTGTTTTAAATTGGAAATAGTATTTATGTTAACAGCTTTGTCTGTGTGTGTGTGTTTGTGTGTGTGTAACCCTCGAACACAGAACCAGTCATAAGCAGCGCAGGTATATTTGTAGCAATAGCCAACGATACAATGTATTAGGGGTGTAACGATTTGCGTATCGTATGATTCATGGTCATTTTCCAAATCATAGTGATCATCCCTATCCCTTTGCTATCGGGGACTTGAGAGAGCAGAGCACGTGCGTGTCATTATTTAGTCATTTGGAATGCACTTGTCAAGTGGAGCGATGTGATTTCCTCATTATCTTCAGCTGGGATGTTCCTGTGATAACGAACGCAACACGATGTGCGTCAGCAGATGTCGCTGTTTTAATGTCATAAATGTGTTTTTTTGTTTGATAGCATAACTGTTGCAAATAAACATACATTTTATATTGTATGTATGTTTTTTAAATATGCTAATATATAAAAACTAATATGTATAAAACCTTTTTTTAATAAAAGGATTTTATGCAATGCATCTGTCCCTTAACGAATCTGCTGACGCACACCGCAAAGTTTATCATCACAGAAACATCCCAGCTGAAGATAATGTGGACAAGTGCATTCCAAACAACTAAATAATGACACGCACGTGCGCTGCTCTCTCAAATCTCCACTAACAAGGAGATACAAAAATGATCACTTTGATGATTTGGAAAATGACCATGAATCGCACGATACACAATACGCGATACGCGAATCGTTACACCACTACAATGTATGATATGCCTGTATGCCAAAAAATGTGGATATTGAGTAAAATTAATGTTCCATGAAGATATTTTGTAAATGTCGTAAATGTTTTTTTTTTTTTTTTGTAAATGTTTGTAAATATTAAAATCTAATTTTTGATTTGTAATATGCATTGCTAAGGACTTAATTTGAACAACTTTAAAGGCCATTTTCTTTATATTTAGATTTTTTTCTGGAGATGACAATTTCATCTGTACAGAAAGCAAGGGTTTTTACAATGATCCATGTGTGTATCCCTGTATAGATGCTGCCCTGTTTCTGTAAACAGCTTTCAGGGGGAAAAAAATGGTTTGCTTCTTGAAAAGAAGCTGGTAGCTTTCTATATGACCTTCTTCAATATTTAAAGGAGGGAAATGAGATGTGCAGAGTACCGATGGTAATATAGACCCTTTCCTTCTCGTTCCAATGTCATTGGTTAGCCTCGGTTAGATGCTTTACTGACCTGGAGTCAGTCAGGACTTACCGGCTCCAAACATGTTTGCAGCTTAATGCCATTGCAGACTGTGAGGTGATTATGTTTTATTACAGATACATTCGGGCTATAATGATTGTACGATGATGTAAGCGTATTTCTCTTCTTTAGGTCAGATGGGCATTGTTTAAGAGCTTCTTGAGCTTTGAGGGAAGTCTGAAACAGCACACATACAGTATAAGAGCTTTATTGCTGGTAGTTAGAGTATTTAACAATACAGTCTGTACTGTATTCATTCTTAATTAATATTAAGAATCATTAGTAGTCATTACCAATCGACCAGGTATTGTACCAGTTCTACATATTTTAAATATTAGTATATTAAACTACTGCATCATAAATTTGAGAATCCTACTGTTACTGTACAACTAAAAGGACTAGTTCAAAAACCTTGCGTGCAACATACAGTAGAAAAAAACAGGAACTCCGATACATCTGAGCTTGCATGTGCCCCATGGGACATTCTGTAAATAAAGCTTTACTGCCTCCATTAAAGATTCATCAAACGCAGAACATCCTCAGTCTGGAATTTAATGGGACTGTGGTTGTATATCATGTAGCTGTTCTGTCTGCTTTAGTAGTGGAGTTTTTTTATTTGCAACTGCGTTGCTCCTAGTTTCATTTTATTTCATTAGTTATCGCGTTGCAACTATGGGAATGCTTTGTCATGCCACTTTAAATGAGTGTTTCTCAAGAGCCGCAGGTGCATTTGAAGGTTATCACTGTACACAGGCCTTTGATTTAAACTCATTTTGAGTTTTTAAGGTGCGTACCCTACTCAGTCTTTCATCCGTTTCACTCTTTAAACAGCCTGTCGCTCCCAGGAGTGTGTCTTATCCAGCTGAAAAAGAGTGTTTTGAGTCAGTCCAACTAGAATGAATGATGTGCTAGGGCTTTCACACCAACCGGTTGGCAGTTTTCGAGACGTTTCTTGGTAGGCTTTGTCAAACACTTGAAACCGTAGTGCTGTTTCCTTGGGAGAAGGAAGGTTTGGTCTGGTTCCACGATGCAGTACTTGCATCTGCCTTTCAAATAGGGTGGTCTTTGTCATTCAAACTTCACACTGCTGTCAAAGTGAGATTGCCAACTTACATGGTTTTGGAGCCTTTTTAGATGATACAAAATGGAGTTTAATGAATTGTTCACCATCATGTTGGTCCAATCTGAAACACACAAAACACACAAAGTAGAAAAATCGACTGTTCAAGCTGTTCTTTTCTATGCAGCTGAAACTTGCAGTGAACAGGGACTGTCAAGCTCCAATATCAATAAATAGAAAAATATATGCAGTCCATGTGACTTACAGACTGTGAGGAACAGAGCAATTCACTACTGCTAAGATTCTCATATCTCATTTACACTTCTGCATATTCAAATTACTTCAATGATTCTTGAGATTCAGTATAGCTTGTATCGTTGATGTCTTTACACAACATATTTGAATATTTGTAAATGACATTTGAGAGGTACAGTTATCTTAAATGGCTAAACTTATATCAGTTTCTCTCAAAAAGCCATTGTACACCTGTACACCTTTTCTGAACACCTGGAATGGCATGCACAAGTCATATGGGGCACCTTTATCGGGTTTTGGTCTTTTAAAGAGCTTTGTAGAAACTTTTTTTTTTTAACCATATGCTTTTGTTGTATTGAAATGGGCAGCTAAATATTGTTCATGAAAGAAAGAAAGTTATATGGGATTGGGGTTGGAATAACCTTAATAATTAGCCGCGACTATAAAGCTCATAGGAGCTTAGTCTGGCCAAGCTACCTTACTACCTGCCTTCTGGGAGGCGGGCTTAACCTGCGTCCATCAGATGCCTCTGTATACTACTGGATGAATCTACCACCAATCAGAACACTCATTCCGATGATGTATGCGTAGCGGCGGAACCTGAAGCCACCGTAACCAATTGTAGCTAGCTTCATTAAAGCAGTAGGAAAATGTCGTCAAGCGATTTCTGCGCGTTTTGCTCGATTAATATGAGAGTAGCTGGTATTTACAGTCATTCAGTGATTATTTTCGAAGAGTTTAGACGGCAGCTAAAACGGCAGCTTTGCCAGACAGACCGACTGCTCGTGAAATTGAATGTAGCGTCACAGGAAGTATAGGCGGGCCCAGGCTATTTAATAGTAGATAGGAATTGAAGATTAATAAATAGTGACAGATTTGTATCTTCAGTGTTTTCTGTGCCTCCATCAGATGCTCACCTGTAAAACAAAGCTTATATAAAGCTTAGCATTGTCATGGTAACACCTCGGGATGTGAGAAGCTACCATTTATATCTCTTATTTATATTACATCGTTTAAGGAGATATTAATTTAGAATTATATAGTCATACTGTGTGTGTTGTTGTTTTAAGAAAGTTTAAGAAAGAAACATTTTTAACATACCTTTTAAAAAACTGGGTAAAATTTGACTTTGACACCTTCCTTTGAACATTTTAACAAGTCTCTCCAGTTTTTCACTCGCCGTTGTTTGAAGCGTTGTAGAACATGTTGTAATTATGCCTGTCTCTCCCCTTAGACTAACACCTCTGCACCACCACCTCTCTAATCAACACTTTTTAATTAGCGCTTTGCTAACTCATCCACAGTGACGTGTGTGCCAAACTGAACCGACTGACTTCTGCTAGACGGTGGTGTCGTCTACATGCCTGTTATGGGCATCTGCCAGCAGCGGTCCTCTGGGCCCTGGTGCTGTTGGTGTAAGGGAGAACTATGGTGAGATTTGTAGTCATTGCTTTTTGTGAGGTAGTCTGGAGCCAAAGGCCTCAGGCTGGCTGAATCCCTACTGGCTGCTTCTCATAACACTCTGTGCAGATGAATTATGACATTTCTCTGTCCTCATTAACCAAACAAGTCAACTGTCATGACCAACCAAGGCACAGTGCAAAAGTTCACCTGCTTCATGTTAACCTGGGCTTTTGTCATAATCAGCCGTGTCTGCTAAAATCATCACACAGTTAAACAATTTAAAAAACACTTGGATTCTGGTTTTGGCATAGTACTGTATAGTATATCTTGTCGGTCTTAAATAAAGCTATGTAAAGTAGCTGAATATTAAAAATCAAGGGCCAGATTTATTTAACAGCGTCTGTGCTAACCCCACTGTCAAAAAAGTAAATTGTCAAGATTTACTAAAGATACACAGTGAAGAGTAGCAATGAAACTGTGGACAGTTATTATTTTTTTTTTGGCTGACCTTGTTGCATGTGCATTTGTAGGAATTTTTACCAATGTTTGCGGTAGCCAATTTCTTAGTATATGCACCAGTATTTAACAAACTAAAAAGTGTCCTAACCAAGGGGCAACCTCCCGCTCCCTCTAGTGAAACCAACACGGAAGTGATTAAAACTGCAATTCATCGACTAGC
>JAUMHP010000044.1:10816181-10830738 GCA_032361065.1 Enteromius trimaculatus | reverse complement strand
TCAAAAACGCTCTTCAGAAACCTACGAGTGACGTCACGGACACTACGTCCATTTTTTTTTTTTTTTACAGTCTATGGTGCTAACCCAATTTGCGCTTGACATAGCTCTGATAATTGCTCATTTGTGCTGATCTTGCATTATGTAAATCAGTATTGTTGGTTATTTATTTATTTATTTTTTAATTAGCACATCTTTAGTAAATCTGGTCCCAAGTATAGTCTAACTGGCTGGGATTTAGTTGCTTCCCTGATGAAAAGTTCTGAATTTATTTTTTAAGAGATTGCTCGTCAAGTAACGTAATTGAGTTCAATTATGTATTGTTTAACTGTCTCAGATGTTTCTCCTAAAATTTTACATACAAAAGCATGGCAGAGCTCAACTATTTTGGTTGTAAAAAAAATTGAGAAATGCTGGAGTTAAAAAATATCAGACTTGGATTGCAGACTTGGATATCTTGAGAAACAGGTGATTTAAGAAAACAAATCAGTTTTCTCCATTTAATCTCATGACTAGGAGAAACAGTTGTGATGTTTAAGAAGAAATGGTTTGCTGTGTGATTTGCTTTCTTATTTGTGGCTCTGCACAACATTGTTGGTGGCCCAAAATCCATTCCAGGCTTTTCACATTATATATTAAATTCCACATAAACGTCTTCTAACATCTTGACCCAGAGTTGACCCTTGTTAAGAACTTCACACTTAGCTTAATTTAAGATCCCCAGACAGTCTCAGATTGTGTTATCGAAGGATTTAAAGTGAACCTGAATTATGTAGTGTAAAAATCCCACATTTAGTCATTACTTCAGTTTTTACACAGGACCAGTAATGTGGTAGATTCTCAAGTTTTAAACTCTTATGTTTAAGATGTGAGTACATGCTCATCACACTAGAGGAACCTTCACACACTAATAAGTTTTTCAGATGTTGAGCCAATGCCCACATTTACCACCTAAGGGCAGCATAGGATCCTGCACAGCGAGTTTGACTGCTGACCTTTGACTTCAGCAAACACTTCAGGGAGGTTTGTTTCAGAGGCAGAGCTGCTAGAAGGGAGTTTTGATCACAACTGATTGTAATTCTGACCCATGTAGAGCTGTAAGGCTGTGTTTATCTGTATGTGTGCGGCGGTGCGTATGTTCACAGCAATGATTCTTAAAGCTTTCCAAGATGAAATCTGAGGTCTTGGCTTATTTCTACTTTGATGATTGCCTCTAGCAAATCCCCTTTGAAAAGCTGCATACTGTAAAGCCTGGATACTTGTTTGCTCACACACATGTTCATGTCTGTATTACAGTAACACCACGTAACATCAATACCATCACAGCGGGTTGTGGTACATATAGGACGACTACAGTATTTTATTAAACCTTGCCAGCGACCACAAGACTTTTACTGGGATCTATGATGGCCAGCTGGAAGGAGTCCTTTTCAATTATCAGAGGAGTCTTGCAGCAGAGGACAAGCTTAGATCAATACCCCAGAGAGATATTGTCCTAGACATCTACCCTCGCATGATCCCAATCCCTCCTGTCTGATGGTAGCGAGAGGGGCTTGTCATCATCCACCAAGTTCATGTTTATCAAACGGTGATTGATTTAAACTCTTGCCAATTTAAATAACACCTCTGATCCTTGCCTTCAGTCAACAGCCAGACAGATTTATGAAGATGTAACGGTTTTCTTTATATTCTGGCTGAACCCCCATCCATCATGTGCATTGTGATGGCCATTAGATTCAAGAACTGAGCACATTTTACTGTCACTGTAAATATTTATGTCACTTAATGTCATGGTATATAACAATCCTGGTCATAACAGTATAATTTTGTCTCTGGAATGATTTTTTTTACTTTTGCCTGTAACTGGGATGATTCATTGTACTTATTATCAAACGCTTACCAAAGTTTTAGTTGAGGTTATAGGTTTGCAGGGGTTGTTTTTCACATCTGCTTATTAAAGCACCTAAATGTACCATATAAAAACAATTGCATCACTACTTGCGTCATCCATATACATATACAAGCCTTAGTCAATTCCCAACCCCATTCCTGAAATCCTCTTAGTAGCACTGAATTCAGATTACCACAAGTACATTGAATCTGTACCTTTTACTCATGTGGGATTTTGCTTTCCTAGAAGTGAAAACGTCTACATTATTGTCATTTCTCTCCAGCTGTGGCATTCGCTGACCATTTCTGGGCCACAAAAGTTAATGGCTGTTCCCAAATTCTGGTCTTTTTGTAGATACTGATTGTATTACTTCTTAATGCTCCACAATTCCTGTATGAAGATCTGTAGTAGTTTTACTTATGACGGCAACCCTGAGAACAACACAGTTTCTAAAACACCAGTAGGCAGCTTTGCTCCTGGAGGACTGCCGCTGGTTAAAATAATACCTGTATATTATTTTATATGACTTCTTTACCACTGTTGGCAGGGCAGGAAAGTCTGTTCCTGTTGCCGGGTTTCCATTCAAATTTGCGAAAATTGGAATATCACTTAAAACATTTGCCGATAAGCACTATTTCCATCCAATGGAGTCGAAATTGTCCCTTTCTGGTACAGTAAATTGGCACTAAATATCACTAAGAAAAGTAGGAGAAACCACTGAATATAATAATTTTCATATATAATAAGTTACTTGTGCCTAAGAGAGAGCGGACAAAACTAAATAAATGAGGTCATTGCTTTCGGAGGTGGATGTCTGGTGTTTGGGAACACAGTCGTGTAAGTTCTGGGAGGCAATTATACAGAAATACTTTGCCAGGCTTTGCTCGGGAATTTCAAAATGACCAAAATAACATTTCAGACTCAGGAACAAGATGGGTCTGCTGGTTAGGTTTTGCCGTCCAATTGCGCAACACCACATAACGTTATTGATGCGCACGGAGGAATATATTCAGCAAATGTGTTTCCATATCTCAATATTTGCATTAACCAAGTCATTATTTGTACAAATGAAGGGAATTTTATTCGAATTTGGTGTTTACACTAAATTTTTTATGTTTCTTTGTTTTTTGACACTTTGTTTTTTTGATGTGTCAAAATGTGCATAAAAGTACATACAGACACAAAGGGTTTATCTCACACTTGCCCAGAAGTCTCCATTAAACCTTGAAGGTCACAGTTAGATGTTTCAGATGTGTTTGATAAAGATGTTTTGTCCTTTAGCAAACCCGCATCCCTACAGTCATTGCATGTAATGTTCAAATGTCTGTTTGGTGTCTTGCAGGAGTTTGCCGCCCTGACGAAAGAGTTGAACGCCTGCAGGGAACAGCTGCTGGAGAAGGAGGAGGAGATTTCAGAGCTGAAGGCCGAGAGGAACAACACCAGAGTGAGTTTGCACACTGTGTCTTTCAGGGACTTCAAAGAACAGATTGTGCTCCTCAACTGTCAACCAAGTTGTACTTGCTTACAAAAACCCCAAAATTTAACAGATGCCCACCCAACAACTCTTGCACCCAATGACTCATGATGTTTTGTTGGGAGAGAGAATGTGTTGAGATGCATACTTCGATATGCCCTGCACTACCTTTCATGGGGACTTTATTTTGATGAGATGACAGTTGAGCGATAACTTTATCCTCGTAGCGGTGAGATAACAGGCTTGAATGCAGAGAAGCTGCCAAATCGTCTGACAAGACCCAGAACTTTGGCTATCACTTCCATTTCACAAGAAAGTATTCATTCTCACGTCTTCAGCTTCATTTTCACCTCCATTCTTTTCCTGCACCCCTCAGTGCTCGCCTGAGTCACCGTGCTAATGCAGCACGGCACGCCAGCCTCCACGCAGCAATTCAATTCATTACTTACGTTACTTAGCCGCAGCCAAACGTTTGAAGAGTCAATTATGGAATTGAGGATATTGGAGGGCATTAAAAACCAGAGGAAAGCATAGATGGAGGAGGATAAGGGGCGTAGTGGAATGAGAAAGAGGAGAGGTCGAGTGAGATTAGCAACAGACTCTAGGAGCAGTATTTCAAGCAGAGTTTCTAATCTTAAACAGAGAGCAGCTAATGTGACCATGAGTGAGGTATTTAACCCAAAGCTGGTCTACAGAGACTGTCGTCCACTCTGCAATGCATCTGACGTTATGGAAAAGGTCACATCTTATAAATCTTGAGACTGCGTCCTAGTTTGCATACCAGCAAAATATATTAGGCCCTGATAATGCAGTATGTAAAGTACAGTACATGCTGTTTAGTACGACAGCGATCGAGTAATAGCGGACAGTATAAATGAGACATAACAAAGAGCTTAAATACATTTCAAAATACATTTCAAAAATCCTCAAGATGCATTTTTTGCATGCTTTTTTCAGCATCTTTTGATTTGAGACCCGCATAATTATTATTTTAGACAATGTTTACTGTAAAAAGGTAAAGCGCTTATAAAGACAACATTTTTATTGGCAATGAAATCAGTATGATAATACAATCCTTTTAAACTTTTTAAAGGGTTACTTCACCTAAAAACGAAAATCTCTCATTAATTACTCACCCTCATGAAATTTGTTCATCTTCAGAACACAAATTAGGATATTTCTGATGGAATTTGAGAGTTCTCTGACCCTGCACAGACAGCAACGATACTGCAATGCTTCTGGATCCAGAAATGTAGTAAGGACACTGATTTCAGTATGAACAAAATGAAGCGTGTAGATAGAAATGTACTGGATGGACTTTATGTAAAATGACACATAATGTTACTGTACATGTATTGATTCAAGATCAATTGTGAGATTCGCTAATGGCTGTGTCTACTGATGACATCGGTGTGAATCTGATCCACCAAAACAGACACAATCAGAGGGAGAAAGAGAAACCTAACCTGCATCATCCGGCTATTGGGTGGTTTTAGTGCTGATCTGGCGTTGGGAAAGACAGAGGCTGGCATAGACTGAGGGTTATGAATGAGGGAGCAAGGAACTGAGCAGAAATAGAAAGGTCAGCTTCTCTATAGGTCTCTAGAGTAGCACTGCTAAAGTACAGCCCTCAGGCAGGTACATGTGCTGCTGCAGCCCGAATGCTTCCTAACATTCAGCTGGAGAAGTCTGAATTTCCAGCTACATACTTGGAGACTCCACTTGAAGTTCAACTTCCTACTTAGAACACCGTAAACTTGCAGAAATGAAGCATGCTAAATATTCCTTTAGTTATTGTTTTTGTTCTGAAATATTTTCTAGCTTTAGTTTAAAATTAAAGATTTAAAATTGTTTTATAATAGAATCAGTTTAATTTTATGTATTTTAGTTTTATCTTTTTTTTTTAAGAGTAAGCTTTTAGTTTTAGCTTTTAACTTTAGTTTTAGATGAAAGTCTAAGATATCGAGAAGCTACGATATCCTGCATCCGGCTTCAGCATTATCCTGAGCAGGTTCTCAAAACAACACCATCTACAGTCATCTAATGTATCTAGTCCACTCCACTCATCTAAAGCCAGACGTTCTCTTTCTCTCTCCATTCTCTCAACCACATTAACATAATCTGCTTTGCTCCAGGTCCAGGGGGTTTCAATTTGTTGTCTGCTTTATTGTTTCAAGTAATGTAATGGCTTTTCTTGTGTGTAATGTTGTTATCCATCTGAAAGGGTTCCCTTGTAGAATGAGAAAAGGCAAAATGGTGTGTTAAGCACATGCCATTCATTTTCATGTGAAGAATATGCTTGAGGGTTTAGTGACATAACATAAAAAAACTGACCTCATGTTGTAAGCATGACATTTCATTTCCGTTTTAGATTAACTACAGAATTTAGATTTCATTTCAGTTTTAGTTTCAGATTTTAATACAGTTTTGGAATTAAATATTAGATTTAGCTGTAGTCTTTTATATAGTAATGCAATCGTTTTAGATTATTCTTTAGCTTTAGTTTTAAATTTGGTTTTATATTTAGTTGTCATTTTAATTTGGGCTTTTGATTTATGTTCAGTATAATTAGTAAATTTGGAATTTTTAATGAATTCTTTTAGAATTAATTTCAGTTTGAGCTTTTAAATTTTAGAATTAATATTTGTTTCATTTTTAGCTATCGTTTTAGATTTAGCATTTTTAGATCTCATTTTCATCTTGATTTGTTAATGTCAGTTTTTATTACTTACTTAATCCCAAGTCAAACATAAAGGCAACATTTCAGCTTTTAAAATAGTATTAATATTGGTTTTAGTTTCCAATCTCCATTTGGTTTAATTCTAACGTTTATAATAGTAATGAATGATTGTTCTGTGTTTCACAGCTGCTGTTGGAACATTTGGAGTGTTTGGTTTCGAGGCATGAGCGTTCCCTGCGCATGACGGTGGTAAAACGACAAGCCCAGTCTCCTTCTGGGGTCTCCAGTGAGGTGGAGGTCCTCAAAGCCCTCAAGTCCCTCTTTGAGCATCACAAAGCACTGGATGAGAAGGTAAACCCTGAGATCAACAACTGATGAGGTTCCTGTTATTGTTAAATTCACAGTGCGTTGCAAAGATAGAAACTGCTAGTATAAATTCTTATGTGAAAAATCAATTGTACCTTAGACCTGTTGATGTTTAACCCATATAATGCAAATAGGCTGACTGATCAATCTTAGTAACCAAAATAATATGATTTAACCTGGTTTTCGGACTGTCAGGTTGGAAGTACACCGCGACCCACAGTCCCACATCTCCTTTCCTTCATGCGGTGGTGTTTTATTTATGGATCAAGCCCTTGTGTGGCGCTTCATCCAGCTGTAATCCATTCTGCGGCCTTCTGCAGACGGTGTCATTTATAAGGCGTTAGGTTACAGATGGCAGGAAATTGCTTATGATTCATGGGACCACAGTTTTAGTGACCACTGACTGTCAAGTGATGGAGCGAACCCGCTGAAATGATTCCAGTGATCAAACAGGTCGCAAGGAATATTTGAGTGATATCATTTTTTTGTTTGTTTCATTAAGGTACGAGAGAGATTGCGCGTGTCACTGGAGAGGGTCTCTGCATTGGAGGAGGAGTTGGCCGCAGCCAATCAGGAGGTGAGGCACAAATGCATAATTATACAGGAGTCTGCACACAAATGGAGTTAATTATACTTAATAATCATGCTATACTGTATGTTTACTTGTTGCTATGGTGTGTTGTTTTTGCTTGATCTGATTAGTGTGAAATTCAACAGAGCAAATAGTGCATTGTGTATTTTAGTGTTTATTCTAGTACTGGCAGTCCAGATGGTGCAGTTCTAGCTGAAAGAGCTTCAAACTTCTCAACAAGAGCCAAGTAACTTTTTTTCCTCTTTAAGAGATATTAAATGTTGGTGTGTACTGCACTGAGAGATCTGCTGTCTGTTATAATATCTCTAATTTTGAGTTGACACTCATCCGGTCTCTTCAGGTCGGATAAATAGGGTTTCCTTCAGGTTTTCAGATAAATAAAGATAAAGAGGTTGATGGGGTATATTTGAAATAACATCTTAAATAAATCATACTGTATGTGAAGACTGCAAAAATAAAAACCAACAGCATATTGATGAGAAGATTCTTGCGTCTCATCAACTAAGTGAGTGAGATTTGCTTTGAGAAAGTTGAATGTTCAGAAAAAAGCGGTGGCTGGAGCTTTCCCAGACTGGAGAAGCACAGATGTCACACCAAATTTATTAAAGCTAAGTGCGTGTTTAAGATTATTTAACATCTGTTTTGTCTGTGTAAGCAGTGTCTGAAATGTAGAAACTAAAAGTTGTACTTTTGAAACTACCTCTAAACAGTGTGTTTTAAAAAAAATAAAATAAACATTTTATTAAAGGGATAGTTTTCCACCAAAATTTTTTTTTTAAAAATTAGTTTATACGCAAATTAAGATTAAATCCGACAGCTTTTTATATATAAATAGACAGAAGTGCAACCAACACTTTTAAGGCCCAGAACAGTAGTAAGGGCATGGTTAAAATAGGCCATGTGACATCAACGGTTTAACCTTAATTTGATTGATCACTTAATTAATGATGGAAAAGGTCTGACGTGTTTCCACTGCTTGCTAAAACAGTGCTTTTGCATACGTTGCAAATCACGTTCGTCTCATTCGTATCTCTTTTCCTACAACATTACCCAAACCAATTCCACACCACAGACGATGCATCTTTTTTCTTCACAATATCTATGTTGTTGGTTGCGTCACCTGTAAGTGAACTCACCGCTGCAGCATGGAAGGCGGACGGGCGCAAAAGTCTTTAAATGGAACGCATGAAATTTGACAGCTTAAACACAATTTGTGCGTGTCTATACGTATAAACAAAACACATTACCGCATGTTCAAAATATTTCAAATTTCATGCGTTCTGTTTAAAGTACGCTTTCTGTATGAGCCCGTCCGCCTTCCACACTGCTGCACCGTCCTCTACCAATGTCGACGTGAATGTGAACGTATACGTGAGATCACATGATCTCAATCGCAGTTAAGACGCTAGACTAAAATCCCTATCGGTTGACAAATTTCTACCGGTCAATCGTGTCTACCGGTATATCGCCCATCCCTAGCTTTTAGAATACTCAAGGCAATCGTTCACAAATTGTAGCGCTCTCAGTATTATGAGAGAGTGCTTCATTTTTTACTTGTGTATAACTGAACCATTTCCATTTCAAGTGTACGTTAATATCTCAGGGATGTTAAACACAACACATTCAGGCGAGTCGCAAAGATAAATCAGGTTTCTCTGAAGTAGTCGTCTCCTGTTTGAAACAAACCAGCATTTCAGGCACAGCCGGGCTCGTACGTGCTCAGCTTTGATGAGGCCAAATGAACGACATCAAAGCGGACATGCTCACTTTCATTGGGCCTCCACTTCTCATTTACCTTCAATTGCAAGTTGACTCAATATTCCGGCTCTTTGTGGAGTCAGAAGGTGCGGGACTGTTTGATCTTCAGGCCTCGAAAAATGGCAGACAATTCCCTTTTTGAGCCTTCAAAAGCACGAAGCCCCTTAATTGCCGCCTCATTAAAGGAATGCGTGGCGAGCGGCGATAAACCAAACAAAGGGAGGCGGATGTCTTCCTTATATCATCCATCTATCCTTCTTCCTCTGAAATCACAGTGGACAGAGCGTCTCGACATGGGTGTGTGGAATAATCTCCCAATGCCCTTTAGCCTGGAGAGAACACAATGTGTGTGTGACAGGGTTCATCAGTCAGATAACCTGCTTTAGGGATGCTCCTTGAAGAATACTAGGTTGTTTTATTAGGGAGCATATGCCAGCGGCCACGGTCAGCAACTTCTGCTGCTATATTTGTATGCGCTGCAGTTTTACATTTATTGAGCTGTGGCAGTTTTGTGCCGGTCCAGATATACAGCATTTCATAAATTACATTATAGTGGAAGATATAGTGGCGGTCAGTGTAGTAAAAAAGTATCACAATTTCAGTGTTTTTATTTGAACCATTGCTACCAATTTGATTACTGTGGTATATATTAAACTACCATAATATAACCATGAACATCAACAGTATATTGTAGCGGCATCAAATACATTTTTGAATGGGACATTGTTCTGGAATGGAATGCAAGTTTTTTTTATTTTTTTTTTATTATTATTATTTCTTTTCTTTTAGTTTTTATGTACAAACTTGGACTGCTTTTGTTAACATGTCAAAATGTAACTCTTGTCTGATATTTCGCCCAAAAATGAAAAGTCTCTAGATGAATACACTGCAAAAAATGTGGTTTAGAATTTCCTTTCTAACTTATTTTATATCAAACTATTATTAAACTATAATTTTTTGCCAACTCTCCTTCACAAGCTTAAGAGCGGATCACATTTACACTTGATGTAATTGACACATTACGAATTGTCACTTCTCATGTGATCATCACAATGCAATTATGTTGTGCTTTACAACATTTTAAAAGTGCATGCGTTTACCACAACTTGTCTATAACTGACTCATGAAATCCTGTGAGACCACTTAAGAATGTTAATTCCGTCTCTGACATTTAATACTTCTAGACTTGTGACACTGCCATGTGAAAAAAAATATAAAATTTGTTCAAAAAAGGCATTATTTGGTATTTCATTATCATTTACCACTTCTTTCTTTCTCTAATAATCAAGCAGACTGCTTTATGGTGCTGCTGTGCCTTTAAGACTTCTATACTGTGAAGATCCAGTATAGTTGGTGCTGGCAGCTGTAACAAATTGTTGAGGCCGGTTGTTAAATGATCAGTTAAAGCTGCCTATTTCCAACATTCCTGCTGCTCTTCAATAATTCATGTCAGAAGGAGAGCTACAGTACAGCGTGCCCTTGATATTGAACATTTGCAATTAATAACTGATGGAAAAGTGACCGTGCTTGCTGCTGCTGTGCTACATGTATGAAACAAACCTGTCTAAGTTTGATTTATGATGCAGTTTTTTCTGTATGCTTGCAGTTTCAAAAGAATTATGTATGAACGTCATACAAAAGTTACTCTAGAAAAACATGCACACAGAGTCCAGGAAAAATATGATTTGGTCTGCCCATCAAAACAGCATGGATATTCAATTTGAATATAAACTTCAACAGAAACTCAAACGCAAGTCAAAAAAGTTTGAATGACATTGGAAATGTTTGTTGCTTCCAAGTGATACAAATAAAGTATTAGTCTTTATTAGCATAAGACAGTAATATTTGATGTTGCTTGTAAATATCACTATAGGACCAGTAACCTCTAAGTCATGGATATAAATGTTTCTATTATGTTTTTACTGTTTGGTATATTATTTAGCTTAAAGTGTCCTGTCTAACAAAAACTGATTTCAGTATTGCTGGGTTTTATTTGACATTCAATCTATCTATATTGTGCTTTTGCAGATTGTGGCTTTAAGAGAGCAGAATGCCCACATTCAGAGGAAGGTGGCGTCAGGAGACGGGGCCGAGGACTTGTTGGAGGGAACCGATGCTCAGAAAGTCCATGGCAAGGTGGGTTCAAGCTCTAAACTCCCTCAGAGTGGTTTATGATCTCCATACACTCAGATTTTGTTGTATGAACATTCAAAAGTTTGGGTAGGTAAGATATTTGTTACATATAATTTAAAGTAGAATGTATTTAAAAATGTAATCAGACTGCAAGGCTGTCAATTTCAGTCAATGCTTTACTGCTGAATAATATCAATAACTTTACAGAATCTGTGACTAGAAGTGATTTATTTTAATGTTCAATCAAAATCAGGAGAAGAAGGAAACTACTTGAAATAGTTTTGAATGCAGATGTGTAAAATAAAATCAGTAAACCTCTATACACATGACTCATCCTGTCAGACTGAGAGTCTAAATCACATTTAATGTGCTGTTAAACCAGTCATAGCAGCATCTTGCCTCACACTCCTGATAAAAGGATAAGAGGATGAGAGGAGAGCCGCCCTCCTCTAGCTGTCAGCGGTGGGTGCCGTGTGCGGCATTAGATTGTGCTGGAATGGTGACAGTGATGGCAGGAATGTGTGGCCTTGTACAAGATAAAAGTTGGCACTTTGACAGTATATCTCAATTGGCCAAATTAATCTCTCATGATGCTCGATAGATATCCAGGGCCTCGGGCACCGATACATGGGCCCAACAGACCAGCTGGCATTGCCTGTACGTTACAAACATATCTGACCCTCTCAAATAGACAGAAAAAGAAAGAGAGAGACAGTAAGAGGGAGTGAAAAAAGTGAGAGTGAGTCATTATCGGGCCCCGCAGCTGCTCCAGAATAAACCGTGGCTATTCTTTGTCTTGTCGTTCTCGTCTATTTACGATCTCAGAAACATTTCCTGGTGAAGTCTTGTCGATCTCTCATGGCTTCACAGCTTTAACGGAGTAAATTCTGTGTGCTCTGCAAATGATTTTATCACCCTTCTGTCTGGGTGTCTGCACCATAAATTAAACAGGATGTAATGTCTAATTTTAGTGCAGCATAAGACGTGTCAAGATTTAGTGTGAATATGTGACAAAAATCTTTATTTTAGGCATGGCAGAGAGAAGATCTGCTGAGCCTCTGTTTCACACACTGAGAAAGCAATTAGACTGAACAGACACAAATGTGCACGCTGGGAATTCAACAGTCCAAATAAAGAGCACTGTGCTAAATGACAGTTTCAGTGAATGAATGATTGAAGTAGCTGAAAACATTACACCCTGGAACTTAGAAAAGGAGACCTAGTATGCCCTTTCCTAATGATATGTAATATACTGTATGTGTCCCAAGAACCTGACTATTTTGAGTGGAGGCAATAACACATTTTTTTTGTGCCTATCTCTTTAAATGCAAATGAGTTAACAGCTCCCCGCCTCCTTTCCCAGAATAGGGCTGTGCCTTTACAGCTCATTCCTCAGATACTCTTATAAAAACATCTGTTTTGTTTTGATTATGATGTCTATTGCGCTGAAATCATGTAGTTTATCTTAGTTCATCTTAGTTTAATCTCCTGATATACGTTTTTCTGAGCGCACATCGGAAGCACGCGCAAAGAAAGTGTCTGTCACATGACATGTGAGTACTAAACTTAAATGTCAAATACACAATTTTATGTTAAAGACACACAAGTTACAAAAACAGTTGGTTATGTCTGCGAAAGTAAACAGCTGGGAAAGAAATGGCGTGTTTATATCAGTTCTGTGTGGCAGCAGAGTAATATACAGTAAATAAATTCATAAATCTACTGCTCTTGTCAGTGCAGACAAATACAGAACAGTTAGCATGCCTTGCTTGAACTTTTGCCATAGCATTAGAATGTGTTCTGGGTTGGTAGATTCACCGAGGAACCCCTTTTGTGTCACATTTAATGTAATAAAAGAATAATTCTATGGGTTTGGTTTTATTTAACGATAATTACCTGATATGTTCAGTTTTAATGAATTAACGAATAGTTTAAACATCTCTATTTAATCTGTTGTATCCATTCCACAGCATGTTTTCTCTCTAAAAGGAAGTGTATTGTATGTGTTTGGCTTGCAGCGGTTATCTAACGGTTCGATGGAGTCGGGGGACGAGGCCAGTCAGGTGGTGGAGCTTCAGGAGCTGCTGGAGAAGCAGAACTACGAGCTGGCGCAAATGAAGGAGCGCATGTCCTCGCTGTCCTCCCGAGTGTCCGAGGTGGAGCAGGAGCTGGAGACGGCTCGAAAAGACCTCATCAAGAGCGAAGACATGAACAACAAGTACCAGAGAGACATAAAAGAGGTGCAGTATAGTGTATGTAAAGTCTCAAAACACTTACATTGTAAATTAAGCTGTGTCTGAAACCCCATTAGACAGTAGTTAACATCCTTTCAACTCAAATGCAGGTGCCTTCGTACAAAATTCAGTCTGATGCAACACTGACTGACCAGGTAGCGAAACAGCTGCCTTCGGTTTCGGCCTTGTCACACTGATAATTAGCGACAACAGGACAGATTCTGGGAAATGTCTGTTGGATTTGAGATACAGCTATTGATGGAGAGAGGTTGTGGCAGCCTGGGGCAGTGAGTGAGTGTGTGTGTGTGTGCCCCTGTGTCCGAATGTGTGTGTTTGCTTGTGTTCATATTTGTCCTTAAGCCTGTGTGTAATTATAGGGCTGGTTTTTTGATTGACAGTTGACTATTACACCTTCGGGTTTCATCGTAAATGTGTGTCTGAGAGCCGCTAGGAAACAGTCTGCCAATATATTTGTGTGTGTTTGTGTGTACAGGCTATGTGTCAGAAAGAAGACATGGAGGAACGCATCGTGACTCTCGAGAAGCGCTATCTCAGTGCCCAGAGAGAGTCCACCTCACTACATGACATCACAGACAAGCTGGAAAACGAACTGGCCAATAAGGAGGCGTTCCTCAGACAGGTCAGGTTCTGACCACTTGTTTTCTGATTTTCTGTTTAGCATTATTTCAAATTACTTTGATGCACTGCGATTGTGTGAGTGCGTAGCGCACAGATGTTTTGAACTTGACAACTGACAAACAGTCATTCAGATAGCACGGTCAGCGTGACACCGTTTCATATCCTGCCAAATGATGCACCAGGATTTCTGAGAAAGTGCTTAGAGATGTGGGGTAAAAAGTGAATACAGAGACATTACCGAGACATAATGAAAGTGCATGACAACATTAAGACTTTGTCAACCATTGATTAGCTTAAAAATTAAATGATGTCAGTATTTATTAATTTTCTGCCAAACTTGTTTAACTTTTTTCTGGGTTCGTTCCTCGTCTAGTGAAACACATTTCAGCTCAAATATTTGGTTTTGTGTTATACATGCACAGAAGCCAAAATATGTCTTGGATGAAAATGTACTGAGTAATGCAGTGTTTTGTAGAGAGGGGTCAAAATGACAATTTTCACCAGAGATATGGAGCCAAATTGCAGTGGAAAAATTGCTTTAGAAGCAACTTTATTTTGTTTTTAGTAGTGCTGTCAAACAATTAACCGCATCCAAAATAAATATATCATATATGCATCTACACTGTGTATATTTATTATGTATATATATCAATACACACACATGCAGTTTAAATTGTGAAAATATTTACACTTTTATAATAAGTTAATTAATAATAAGTAGGGATGTAACGGTATCAAAATTTCACGGTACGGTAATACCTCGGTATGAATGGCACGGTACGGTATTTATTGA
>JAUMHP010000044.1:10782740-10813124 GCA_032361065.1 Enteromius trimaculatus | reverse complement strand
ATAGATAGATAGATAGATAGATAGATAGATAGATAGATAGATAGATAGATAGATAGATAGATAGATAGATAGATTAAGTCTTCTTGCCTTGTTGATGTGCTTCTGGGCCCTCCAGTTCTCGCTGACTGTTAGTTACATCCAATTTGCTTTCGCCTGTCAAGACAGTAGTCACACACACACACACACACACACACACACACACACACACACACACACACACACACACACACACACACACACAGAACAGCTTTCATATGTGAAAAGAACAATAGATTGAGGAGTTACTGAAGGCAGATATCTATTATACAATGGTGCTAAACTGTGTAATTGAAGGCCTCTCTGTAATAAGTACATTAAGGTAAAAGGTTAATAAGGCAAAAGCAGCCAAAGAATTTAGTTGTTAAACACTTTCACTTAGAACATTTTTAGACGTTTGTAACTAGATTTCACATTGAAAAACTTTAAAGTGGACTTAAATGGTTCCACAGTTATTACTGAAACTAATAAGGTGGGTACCATAGTGAGCAATGGTGAAAAAAGACAATGTTTTTCTTTAAAAATGTATTTTTAAATGAATATAAAATGAATAAAAAAGCTGTTTGTAGTTCACATGCTTAATGCATTAGCAGTCTATCTTTCAGTAAGGCTAATGGTTTGGCCTTGATATCAGATTTGTATGTAAGCTAATAAACCTCATCTTTTCATTTAAAGGAAAACAATATAAAATGGTAAAGTACTGTTTGTTCATACACCAAAAACAATACATTGGGGTATCTTTGTGTGAAACCCTCTTAGGCAGCATGAAATAAAATATAAAATTATGAGTGTACATTTACATCAACAACCCAATTAGCATACTGAACCTGTATCCACCTGGTAGGTAGGAGTTAACATGCACTTTTCAAAAATGCAACTGCACTTGTAAAAAATAAAAATAATACGCTTTTAAAGAATACACTCGATTCCTGAATGTAATGTGTTCACACACTTAACTGAAAGGTTGCTTTTTTTTTTTTTTTTTATTTAAATGTAGCCTATATTAAATGCAATTCATTCAACTCAAGAGTGCTTTGTCATCTTACATCTTCCTATGTAATTAAAAAGTACTTCTATTGTCTTTGAAATATGGCTAAAATAAACTGCCGGATTTACTGAAAGCATTTATGGTAAAATAAAATATACTTTAATGTCATTTTTAATTGACTCTTGCATATCATGCATTTAACAATAATAAAGATGACCAATATCCCCATTTGTAAGAATGATGTTGCAATTAAGTACGCTTAAAATATATAATCTCATAATAGCCTAATTCATTTTTTTACTTATCAATAACTATTATTAGTAGGTCTGTTACTAATAACATCCCACAGTTAAAATTACAATGAAGTATGTTTGTGCTAGTTAAAAAAAAAAAGGTAAATAGTTATTAAAACAATTATTTAAAATGTACTGTAATAAAATATATTAAATTGATTGTAAAACTTTTTAAAAGTTTAAAGTGTCATTAAAGTGTGACCTCTTTTTTTTTTGTGGCCATTCATTTAATACTTCGTTATCTGCAAATTTAGTGTTTTATCATTTTGTTTATAATATTTAAAAAACACTACAAGTACACACTACAGACAATACTGTTAAGTGAACTTTTTCACAAGGGTGTATTCATTCTAATAATGCTGCTAATGTTTAAGGGAAATTGAAGTATGAAGTGCATCTGTGTCAAATAAATTAGAGAACCCTTGGGCTATCAAACAGAGTAAAGAAATTAAGAGTACCTATATAATGCTTTTAAATTGTTTCCTAACTTATAAAAGTATGACCTAAATCTGACAGCCCTCATTCTGCGCTAATGATTCCTGTAACAGAGCGCCATCTTGTGTTGAGGTTTATTTTTACATGTGGAATAAAAAATAAAATAAGACTGTCACATTAAAACTGGTCTTGTTTTTGTTTTTCCTCTATTTTAAACACTAATTTCAAAATTTAGTTGGATAATTCTTGATTTCAAAGAGCATTTCTGTTCTGTAAACCTGAGCCACAATTTTGATAAGACGCTAGAAGTGAACGTATCTGCATTTGTTTGTAGGATAGCATCGCTGTAATAAACAATAAGCATAGTTATGTAATTAATTAGATCTCTTTTTGAACCCATCTTTGGAAATGTTTGTGAATAGTAAAGTTACGGTTGGTTCATTTGTGAAACTCGAGCAAAACGTCGAGGATCATAATTGTGCTCCGAATACAGGACTATAGTGCCTAGTTAATCCATATACTTACGTGAATATTTGTTGTTTGTAATATTGTGACTTGTTAATTTATTATTATTATGTTTTAATCTTTAGCAGTTTCAAGTGTCGTAAACGCGCTCTCGCCGATGTGTTTACGACAGCGCCCCTGCTTTTGCGCTCGGGAAACCCTTGTGCGGCCTCTCCGAACAGCGCTCGCGCACTGAAAGGTTTGTCCCTGAAACGCTTCTCCCTAAAATACACATTAAAACATCTCTTATGCTTAGATTGAACGATTATTGTTCCCTCTTGATTCCAGAATCATGCCAGCTAAAGGTCCCCTACAGTCTGTCCAGGTTTTTGGACGTAAAGTGAGTATTTGAAGGCTGTGTGTTTGTCATGTGCTCATGTGATAGCCGGCTATGCTAACAGATGTAACGTTATGTACTTGTAAAAATACTGCGATGCCAGCATTTTGTGTAGTTCGTGTAATAAACGTAACATTTAGATGTCGTAAACAACAACGTGTCATTTTTTTTTAAGTTCGCAAAATAGTAAATAAGCCAGTGTTACGTTTAGATTAACTGGGTGATGAATATTGTGTTGGTAATGGTTGTATGCTGACACGTGGACAGTGCAATGCTTATATGTACAGTTTTAATTAATGTAAGTGGTAGGTTCTCTATTTGATCTTAATGATTTATGTTGTGAAATGGTTTATATCGATAAATATATTGGAGGAAGTCCTCTTGTCTGTAATGCTAACTGCTAGCCTGTACTGTGTCTGGTAACGTTATAGTAAAGGTTCACAATCTTGGTCATGGCTAATGTTTTCCAGTAACCACCTGACTAAGATTGAAAACCAGTTAGTGTGCATGTTTATTTTGTCAGTAAGAAACCTTTAAGTGTCTCATGTAGTTTATATTGTGTAATATCACGCATGAAATTGTTTCTGATTTATGAAGATGGGTTGGCTGATCTGTATTTCTTCACTTCACAGAAAACCGCTACTGCTGTTGCCCACTGCAAGAGGGGAAATGGACTTATTAAAGTCAATGGAAGGCCTCTTGAGATGATTGAGCCTGCCACTCTGCAGTACAAGGTACAGTTATTACAGAAATGCACATTCATTCAGATTTCTAGTCGAGTAAACATTATGATTTGTAAGTTCACTTACTTTTTTTCCCGTGGAAAGCAAAGGGGGGTTTTAAGAGTATTCGTATTACGTTTTTTTAGTGTGATTAAAAATTGAGAATGTTGTCAGTGTTTTTTATTGTAAAAACATCTCTTCAGTTGTCACATGCACCAGATCCAATCAGTTTCTGATTGACAAAATCAAGCCCCGCCCTACAGTTTTTCCCTCTCTCTGAATGAGAAGTTCTTCCATTCGGATGTAGGACACAAGAGTGACAGTTTCTTTTGCTTGCTGACTTTATCAAAGTTTATCAGGATGGAGCTACATGTGAGATTTAGTTCTGATGTCTGCTAAAAGAATATGGTTGTTTTTTATAGCTGCTGGAGCCTCTTCTGCTGTTGGGCAAGGAGCGCTTTGCTGGCGTTGACATCAGAGTTCGCGTGAAGGGTGGTGGACACGTCGCACAGATTTACGGTTAGTTACATAGATGTATAAGCCATTTGCTTTTTGTCATGAAAAGCCGTTGTTTAAAAATCATAAACAGTACATGGGTAGATCCACAGTATATGAATACTTCTGTTCTGACATTAACATCTTTTATTCTTCTTGCAGCCATCCGTCAGGCCATCTCTAAAGCCCTGGTCGCCTATTATCAGAAATGTAAGTGTCAGTCATTTTAGTCAGTATTATAGACATACATGTAAGTAACTGCAATAATTTTCCTATTAATTTTTCCTAATTTCCTAGATGTGGATGAGGCCTCCAAGAAAGAGATCAAGGATATCTTGATTCAGTACGATAGGACCCTGCTGGTCGCTGATCCCCGCCGCTGCGAGTCCAAGAAGTTTGGTGGACCTGGAGCTCGCGCCCGCTACCAGAAGTCCTACCGTTAAAATCTCTCTGTACATTTTCATATAATAAATCTGAGGGGGAAAACATCCTGTGGTCTTGAGTTGTTTTCTGATGTGTTGTCTGTCCAGCGCCTTACTGGTTTTAACTTCAACAAGATTTCAAACCAATTTCCAAAGGTGGTTTTATTATATAATATATATAAAAACAGCCTCACATGGTCTAGTTAGTCTAGCTTACGCTTGAAATGAGATTTGAAATAAAGTGACTGGTCAAGTGTCTGTGATTGTACACTGATTTAAATTAAATTATGACAGTGTAACTTAATGGAAAAGCCGTTCTGCTTGTATTGTTAAATTTAAAGGATACGTGAAGTATATATGCAAGATAACCGCTTTACACGATTAATACGGAACCACATTAGCATAACATTACTGTCATAGACTGGTAAATAACACAGAAGGTGTTTCAACTATTGGACTGTAACTTTAAATTTGCTCCAAAAAAACAGCGTCCCCTACTGGTGATGTTTATTAAATTACCTATAAAGCAATGTGTATCTACTCTCAATGTGTATATCCACTAGAGGGAGCCAAACCGGAATAGGCCTATATTGAAGCTTTTGATGGTGTTCTGTCCCACAAATACTGGTGAAATAATAGTTCAGGTCAACCAAAGTCAAGTAGTCAGTAGGCTACTGATGATGACTGATGTCCTAAACTTCCTGAAAGACAGGCAAAGCATAAGTGTGATCTCAAGGGAGGAAACGTAACACATCCAGGTTAAAGCATGCATGCATGTTTTGTTGGTTTTAATCCTTACAATTCATCCTCTGTGATTCAGCTGCTGATCTCTGATTCTGGGTGAGGTAAGGCATCAAGAGCTAATGAAATAAGAGCAGGCTTGCTGTGCACTACGCAGTCTGATCCGCTTCACTTAGGGTAAATGGCTGCTATTGATCCATTTCTGGCAGTTGGATCACCGAGTGGACGCAGATGGCGAAGACAGCGTCTCTCAGCTAACATTTGCATCCTTCTACTTTGCCTGAAGATGCTGCTTGCATTCCATTATAGACTGAGTCATGTAGATGAAATGTGTTGTTAGGAAGATATTAATGGGATACTAAACATGGAGTGAGAAAATGCATGAGTTTTATCCTATGATGCGATTTTAAAATATGTGAATGATCACCTATGCTTAGGCCTACGGTAGGGCTTGAGTTCAGAAAGAAAATGAGCAATGTACAAATGTTTTCAAGGGCGAAAAAAATCATGATTAATCATAATTAAAGATTGTCATGGAACATTATTAGAAAAGGACTAACAAAGGCCTGTCTCAATTATTCAAACTGGTTTTGAGAATGGCTTTACTTTATTATTTTTTGTAGTGCATGCTTGAGAGAGAGGATGTGAGTGACTCTGCATACACTGTTTTACTAGAATAATCGTAGTTTGTTCAAATTAAAAGAAAGATATTAGGGTAAGGGGCAGATTGTGTCACATGTACTTTTGCTCAGCACATTTTGCACATGCGAAATACAGACTTCACAAATTTTACTGGATGGCGAAAGTTTTGCCCATGTAGATTTTGCAACAGATTCAACTCATCAAGATCTGCCGCTAACCAACAGAAATCTGCGTAGTGATTTCTGTATGAGTTCTGCTTCATACATTGCTACATTATTGAGAAATGTGCTAATGTAATGGATAAAATCCAGTTGAAAATCAAAGGGTGTTTTTTATTATTACTGACTTTTTAGCTGAGACGACAGTAAAATCCCATAAGTTATGTTTCCTGAATTTAACTTAACTTAAAATTGGAAATATCAAATGAATTATGACGTGATTATACCAACTCATTTTAATTCAGACATTACAAAATAAACAAATGAACACATGATCTGTCCATCATTGTTCACCCTGCTGAAAAAAACTGCATATGCTGGTTAGGTATGTTTTGAATCTGGGATTCTGGTCTAAACTAGTCCTTTGCTGGTTTATGCTGGTCCTTTGCTGTTTAAACTGGTCCTTTTGTTGGTTTATGCTGGTTTACCAGCATATGACCATCATAAACCAGCAAAGGACCAGCTTGTACCAGCATTCCAGCTTCAAAACCTACTTTATCGGGCATGTTTTATCAAAATAAAAAAATTCACGTATTTGCATTTTCCGTCCAGACTTTTTGTATGTGATACCCCAAAAATTGCATGGATAAAAATAGTGAATGGAAACAAAGATATTGAAATATTGCACAGACAGAGTCGATAACTTAATATGGATGTAAAAACTAGTTTGTGTTGATAGCTGCATGCGATATAAACTCCTCATGTTGCTGATGAGTTTCAGAAGGAGGCGGTCCTGACCTGAGGTCAGACTTAACCACAGAGAGCAAACGATTCACCACTGCAGCTGAGCTTCCTGGACAAAGACATGAGAACTCTGCTGTTGTTCGCATGGGACAGAGGAAGTGCATGGACCAAAACAGACCGAGCCAAACTCGAGAAAAGATTCCATGGTATTATCTCGTAGTTAAACAGACAGAGAGACCACCATATGTTGGGTTTTGGATGATAATTGCAAGTTGGTACTTCTACAAGGAAAAACATGTTGTTCAAACCATTCCAGAAAAACTAAGCAGACCTTTAGACTGAAGTAAGCATCATGACAAGATCTTTTCAAGTTGTTAAGAAGATTTTTGATCAACTGTTGAAGAGTTATAATGAGGACACTAGGTGTCCTAATGAGGACACTAGGTGTCGTTCAGAGATATTTGCACTAAGGCAAACTCCTGGTATTTTTATCCACTTGAAGGTGGAGCAGAGAAGGTCCACTCTTTTCTGTTTATCTGAAGAGAGGAGATTGGTCAGACAAATAGATGGTTGCAGGCAGACAGACTGTATCTTGGGAATCCGTGCTCAACAGCATGACTCATACTGTAACTATAAGTAAGTATATCAACTGTAAGCATGAAACTTTTCATCTGGCTGACAATAAAAAGATCTATTTTCAGACATCATGATATTAAGAAGACTTTGGAGTTGGCTCTTTTGATTCCAGCCAATGAGCAACCACCCTGTGCTGCCTAGCAACACCCTTATAGTTAAGTCATGAAACTCTAGACGGTGCAGACGGACAGGTTGTATAGATCTGCTACAGGTTATCTCATATGCTTTCAGTAAAATACTGATGGCACCGTATCGCCATATGCACTGGCAGTAGCAAGTTCCTGTATTTGCTTGCAGCAGCTGCTATAATCAACATTGTGAATCGTTGTCATGATTGATCTATAGTTAATATTACTCAATGTAATAAAGCGGTCAGGGTCTCCAAGCTAAATACTTACAAATGTACAAATCACATATTTTACATGAGATTTACTGGTCATTAAACCACAAGCAGTTGTGTTATTATTAGTAAAGTTCTTAAGTTTTAATTTCTTTAGAAATTCATTGCAATTCATTTTCATTGCATGCATTCATTATCAAAATGGCCTAAATGACACGTCTTAAAAGCTGTATTGCCAAAGCATTAGTAGCATGTAAACATATGCATGCAAATAAAAATATGCTACATTATACAAATTTACATACATATATATTTACCATTTTTATCTTAGTATTAACTCTTAAGTCAGCATAAGACACAAAGACACACACCCATGCAGTTATTTGAGCGTACTTAAACTGGTCTGCTGAGGTTAGTGTAAGATATATCCTTGCAGCTCTCTCTTGTGTCTTTGCATCTGCTCTTCGTCAATATCTGTTCTGAGAATCGTCCTCTTCCAGCGCTCCATCACCTCCCGCCCCCGCTCTGCTTTCTCGCTGTGTTTTTATTTGTATCTAATATCTCTCTGGCTCTTATCAAGGCTGCTGTATCTCAGTTTTGTTGGCGATCATTGTAACAGCCATCTTGTTGAACATATACACACACTCGTGTTTACTAATGCAGCAGTTTATTGAGAGATTAAGCAAAGCACTAGGCTTAAGTATTGATTTCAAACCATTTACATTACAGATTTCATTGAGTACTTGAGAGGTGTGTGTCTGGTTCAGTCAGCTCTGGGCTTCATTTGCATCACTTGCTTACAACAGTACAACTTCAAGAGACACGAGATTTGTGGCTGATAACGGCCTGACCGGCTGACTTAATACATCTGATAAAATATGCTGTACAGAGCTTACTGTGTGGAATACTGTATCCCACAATGCATTGCACATAACCTTCATTTTACAGTGTGAAACAAGTGATATCAACAGCATTGATGCATTACTGGATTGGGTTGCCAAAGATATGATTACACGTAGTGTACTTACCCAAGAAAAGGTAATTTAACTACATGTACTTACTATGTGGATAGGGTTTGGTTTAGGTTTACTTGCATTATATATTGTTATTATAATGGCAAATTTGTGTAATGTGCACGAGTTAAAGGTGCTCTATGTGATGTTGCCGGATTTTAGCTCGATTTCATTTTTATCTCAAACCGTCTTGCTTTCTGCCCTCTGAATACACTGGGAAAAAACCCGGTCTCGAAAGACAACACAGAGGCTGCAATACCGAAATAAACACTATGGGCACAGAATGTGCACCACACCAAAAACAAACTTCGGCCAACCAATCGGCAAGAAGAGGTGGGGTTTAATGTACGCAAACAAACTTCGGCCAACCAATCGGCAAGAAGACGTGTGGTTTAATGCGCGCGCACCTTTAAGTTTAGGTTTAGAGGTAGGTTCAGGGTTAGTACCTAGTTATAACCCAGTTAATGTAATTGTTATAATAAATGCATGTACACATGGAACAGGACTGTAAAATAAATAAGTCATTAAATCATTCATTCAACTGATTCATTGTTGAATAACTATAATAACTATATTCGCATCCATATCAATGAATTATAACTTTTTTGCTATGCCATTGCAATAAATGACTAATGTTCATCAATTAAATTACATCCTGGAAGTAATTCCAATGATTTTGTTCCTCTATATGGACTTCCATTTCCCAATTTATAGTTACTGTTGTCATCCATGGTGTGAACAGCCCATAATATATATATATATGTTTCTTTTTGATATATAAAGGTAGGGCAGTAGTGGTGATAATATGGTTACTCTGAATTCAACCACTACCTTTATGACTAAGTCAGTGATTCATTCATTCAACAATTTCTTTTAAAAACACTGCCTAAAACCACTATTACACAATCATGCCTCCTGGTTACTTCAGTAATTTAACCACAGCAGATCTGTGGTGTCATCAAACCCTGTTCCACCATCATTCCAAAACTGTGGCTATATGAGTACAGTTGCTTTTCACACCTTACCTTAATGACGCGAGATTTGGTGACTGTTTTCTAATATAACATCACCAGTTACAAAACCCACATGGCCTGTTGCTGCGAGTGTGCCGTCCCTGTCAGCCTCTCTCCAAACGATCTCCAGACCTCAGACGTGTCTCATTACGCTATTACTGAGGCTACGTCAAGCTTCTAGGTTCTGCACAATCATCATATATCTGACCCAGTTCATACATGGACAAAAGGAGACATTTGCAGAAGCATAAACAGTGAAGACGTTTGCTCGCCACCTACAGTGAGCTTGCGCAGTCCGCCGTTTCAGGCTCAGCAGTCAAACGGTCACCTAGTAAAAGGCAGGAGAATGTCATAAATAAAGAACTAACCATATATGGTCTTTTCCTCTGTGTGCACAGCGCTATGGAAACACATCACCTGAAGGGCCGACCCGGTGACCCCTCGTTGTCACTGCACTAGACGATGGGTGCAGATTTACGCTCGCCCAGGCGCTTTTCTAGGCCTGCCATAATAGGTACTGCAGCGGGAGGAAAAGTAATTGAAGTTTCTCTCTGCGTTCGAAGGTTTGCCAAGTGCGGAGGTGGGGGCTCACTTTAGTGAGGGATACAGTGCTGCTGTTGGCATGGCAACAGAAAAGCACTGTTTGGGCATCGCTTATTTAGCAGAAAAGCGACATCCCAGAGAAAAGATAGAGAGATAAATAATGAGATGAATAATTGTAAATTGCTGTTTGCCTGCCAACAGAAGTAATAGATAGCAACAGGTCCTGCCTCGATATATCTTCTTGTTTGATGCATTGGAAATTGGAAATACTTCAGGAGTTTTAAAGACCTCATCAAATTGGTTGAATTCTACAGGATTTCCAGAAGACGTTTATGTCACGTTCTTTAACGTTTCACCTGGAAACAAATGCTGTGTTGCTGTCATGTTTACAACTGTGGTGACAAGCGGGTGAAATATGTCAATTTTGCGGTACCTAGACAAAACTATTTTTAACACCGGTCTGTTATTGTGGGGACATTTCCATGCCCTTAAACATGACGTGCCACAAAACTAAACTTGATTGGTTGCTTTGCCTTTGGCGATTCAAAGTGATCAGGGTTCCCAGCTGTTTTGACATCAGTCTACTCGAGACTATTGACTACCAGCCAAGGTCAAAAGAGTCCACGGTTGTTTGCCAGGTAAAGATTGTCCATTCTGAAGCTAAAAGTTGTGGTATTGTGAAAATCGAAAAAATATCTTTTTTTATTGTGACATAGGCTACAACCGTTCAACGGATTACTGGAAAAGAGAAAGTCTTCCGCCATTTTAGAGAGTATCACAACGCAATGCTTTAACGTATTTGGCGTAACCAGCCTTTACATCAGTTTACATCCAGGGGAAAGCACATGTATGTAATCTACGGTGGTTTACGCCTAGAGGAAGGTGTATGCGATGCGTTGTGATACTCTTATGGGTTTGGAACGACATGAGGGGAGTAATTAATGAAAGAATTTTCATTTTTGGGTGAACTAACCCTTTAAGCAGACAAAATGTTTGGATAACAGCATATGCCACAAGAGGGAAGTCTGTCATTTTCACCTTAAAGTTCCATGGACCCTGCATTGTAAGAGCTGTTTCAACAATTCAGAGTCACAGTACAAGCAAACACCAACATCCAGAATGGCGTCAGACAATTTTTAAGAAGACAAAATCTTTTGTAAAATCATCATTTTTTATTTTTTAATATTGTGTTCAGCCAATACGATGCATTTAGAAAATAAAAAGGGTGATTTTAATTGTATGCTGATGTTAACACTTATAGTTTGTGGTTTGTTCTCTATACTGATTAATACACAACAAGTGAGTGAATGAGCAGCTTGTTTTGTTCACTTTGTAATTCAGCTCAATGGGACATGTGACATGCACCGCTTGTAATCTAATGTAATGCACTGAGGTTTTGTAAGAACTAAATGTAAAACAAACAATCTAAAAGCTCCTTTGATTTAAGATTTTTCAAGTAGGGATCAGAGTTAACACAAAATAATCCTTGTTCAACGTGGAACAGCAGTAAATATTGCTCTGTGCTTCTGTCGAGTCTTAGACGGGGTTCTCAGAATGAGCCAGATTTAGCCCCTTTGTTAATTTAGTTATTTTATGTTTGCACTTGACACGTCGCTGCCAGCCAAAGCAGCTGTCCTCTACACCAGGTTACCGGGTTCATCTTGCTTGACTAAGAATCATGTGGCAGCTTTGCAATGGCATGAAGAAAAGTTTTCATTAGAACATACAAGCATTCAAGTCCTCGACAACCCATTTATAGTGCTTTTAAGCTAGCACTTTTGGTGCTTACCAATCTCGAAAGTACCCTTAGTTCTGCTGTGAGCATGTACAAAATACTGCTGCCGTACATATATTGGCTGCTGATAGAAAAAGAAACCAATCAGATGTCAGATTGTGTTAGAACCCATGGGACTGCGCAATGCCAGAAATTTGGATAACAGTATAATAGACACCATTTATTTGACAAAACCATAATTAAGTAATCCAGTGGAATGTATATTCATGTGATTTATTGACTAGGTATGATATTGCTGTTCAAAACTGAGTCTGAGTTTCAAACTCAGTACATAGTCTTTAAATCACAATGAGAAATTTGCTGTGATGTGAAACCTAGTTTCTCAGAGTCATTTCTGTTCTTTTGATCTGATGGGTATCAGTTCTGTGGAAACATTGTGATTCATATGACCCCCTTCAAATGCACAAAAACCAACCCACTGCTACAGCTTATGAGGAAACATGTCATGTGACACCAGGTTTATGTGTGCAAGGCCTGAATGTGAGACAGAATGTTCCTTTTTAACTCTTCAAATAAATGCAATATGGAGGGAAGTTTAAAAAAGTAAAGTCAAATCCAACTGAAGAAATTAGCACTCCTAAAATATAATATTTTAGGAGTAAATATAGATACAATTTAAAAAACTTTTTTTTTTTTTTTTTTTTTTACTATTTTTTAATTATTATTTTAAATGCAAAGTAAATATCTGTCTTTAAATTTACTTAAATTATTTTAATTCAAACGTAATATATTAACTGTTGCTCTAAAATCATGCAACTGTCAGAAACTTTATATGGGAATTTGTTGTGTGAAAGCATATGCATTTAAAATTCACTTTTCAGCTGTTTGTTTTATGCAGCATATCCTTTTTTCAGTAATTATAGCCAGCTTGTGTGAAACTGGGCCAGCTCCTCATAGACTCTGCAGGAGCTCTCCTTAAAAGGCCAGGATGGATGATGTCGACTGTCTTTTTTCCCTTCCTCTTTCTTGCTCTCCCACTTTTTTTTTCTCTGAGGAGAGGCCCAGTAAGCTTTGAGAATCTCATCATGCACATCAGAGAAACTCATGATATGATGACTTACGGGAGAGGAGGTGCGTTACAGCACATACACAGATGGCCCTGGCCGCAAAAGAACTGTAGCGGTCCATTAGCTGGCAGAAAGACAAAACAGATATATCCACTTGCAATATTTTCTTTTAATAATTCTGATCTAGATTGTAGCAAAGTATCATAAAATTGGTCCATCATTTACACTGAATTTGTTATATCACAATATCAGTGAGTAACAGCTAAAAGTCACTTTAATATGGAGCCAAGGTACATGGTACACCACTGAATCAGCAGGTGCTCTTTTATATTAGGGAAGTGAAATGACTTCCCCCTCATTGCAAAAGAACAGAACAGCACAGTCAGGAAATATCCATAGAACAGATATATCAGAGCTCTAAAAGGTGAAAACGCAGGAGTTACACGTGACTGTCAAATAATAAGTAAATCAAATACACAGCATCCAGGTGTTTCTGCATGTTCGTGGTCCTCGTCCTTTTAACAATTATGTTAACATTTCTGGCTAAAACCCTATTTTACTTATGTAATGTGTCATATTTCAATGCAAGCAAGTTGGAATGTTAAAAATAATTTGCAAAAGCACACGTACAATCATATCGAAGTTGTAAAAGTCTACTAGTCAGTAGATGATCTTTCCTGTTTGGTATGATAATATTTAATGTCTTCATCAACCTCTAGTCCGTTGACTCAGGTTGCATGTAGCCACTTGTTCGCAACCGCCTTTTTCATGCTAAAAATTTAAAATCACAAAACGAATATTCCTAATAAAATAGTAGTTAAAACTGACAGAGTGTCCTAAAGTGCTGTACAATTGCATGAAACAATAAAATACAAAAGAAATAGATAATAAAACTACAGCATTAACAAAATGAAATACAATAAAAGACGAAAATAGCACTGGTCCAAGAACGGAACCCTGAGGGACCTTACAGGTAATAGATGCTATTGATGATCTAAAGCGTCCAGTTTTAACAGAATAGGTTCTATTTTGAGGCAAACCCAACTCAGGAAAGTCCTTTGGATACCCACATGATACTTTAAACATTTAATTAGAATAGTATGGTCAGTCCAGCAGAACTAAACCAACATTGCAACTAGAGTCTTTTTTAGCAACTTTTTGATAAAAGGTCATTAGCTACCCTAAAAAGAGCTAACTCTGTGCTGTGGCCTGACCTAAAGCCAGGTTTAACCAAACAACCCATTCCCCACGGTAGCTTTCTGTGGCACTTTATTTCAAATTTAAATTGCATTATTAATTCAACTGAAGTCATTAAATTGTCTGTAAAATGAGAATTCTTTTTTACGGAGAGATGTTCCCCTCGACTTCATGTTTCAAGTTTATACGTCAACAGAGGAAAATGGAGTCTTTAACTGTAGTTCAACTGTGACCAACACTTTTAGCCACCATAAAAGGGTCTGTCCATAATAAGGCTGCAGATAAAGAAAACATGCACTTCTTCAGACTACAGTTGCTAAGCTAGCGCTTTCAAAGATTCTGACACACGTTTTCCACCAGAACGTGTGAGCTGAGTGTCAGATAGTGCTTCATGTACACAATAAAAGCATAAAAGTGCCCCCCTTTCAGTCCGGAGAACGTGTGTGCTTTTGTGTGTCTGGGAGCAACTGCACCTTGGGCCTTACGATGCTCTTGTCTAAAAGAGAGTGCGGGGGCTGTTATTGTTTCCCGTGAACAGGGCAGAATCTGCTAGCCATCTGCTGTTATCTCTGGAATGCCGGACTTCACTCATGGACATATATGTACCAGCGCCTTGACGTTTCTGCTATTTTTAGCCACTGCCCGCCGCTGGAGGTTGTCGTGATGATGTCATAGCACCTCTCAAAATATATCTGAATGTTTATCTTGGGCTGCTCTTTGAGCTAGCTTCTCATGTCATGTTTGTTTGTGTTTATTAGTGGTTTTCTCATTTTTTCCATCATTACGGGGTTCCTCACAAGTGTAGTTTGCTCTTTTCTTCTGGCTGTAGCATGGACACTGAGACGTACTGTTGAAAAACTAATAGGATCATTATTTATGGTACTTTATGTTGTAAGATTTGACTGTTGGGATCAGAATATAAAGTTCAAAGAAATATAAGCCCATCTAGTCCTCTTGAGAAAAAACACAAACCTATCCCAGTTCAAATGTAAAATACATCTGTCATCATTTTTATTTGTTTTTATTTATTAAATTGTCAATACTATACTAAATAATAAACTTACAATACATCAGTAAGTTTTACAATTTGGTTAAATCATGTAATCATTTAAGAAATCAATTATAATTCAATTACAATTCAAAGGTTTGGGGTCAGAAAGATTTTTATACAATTTTAAATGTATTTTTATTAATTTATTAATTGTCTTATTTAGCAAGCATGCAATAAATTTGACAAAACTATTATCTGTGATGTACTTTTCTTTCACATAAATACCGGTTTGTTTGGTTTTTTTTTGGAGGGGGGGGGTAATGCATCTAATTCATGAAATTATTAAGCAGTAACTCACAAGTAAAATAATTTTTAATTTAAATGACAGTTACCTTATAAATCTGAATGTTTTACTATGCCCACAAATCTTCCAATATAACAAAAATAAGCATTAAAAAGCATTTAATAGCCGTAAAATAAGTGAATAGATCTCTATTCGGTGAAAAATATGAATAATGATTTGACCTAAAAACTACAAAAATGCTGAAGTTTACATACTAATACAAAGCAAATTAAACCCTCTTCTTCTGCATGTCTTGTGTATTATGTGAGTTATTTGTGGTATTTCTTTGCTATCTGTGTTTTTGCTGTTGGAGTATATAGTATGTAGTATAGTATGTATAGTATGTATAATTATATGGTTGCCTTGCATTCTTCAATTTATATGGTGTTATATACGGTGGTGTGTGTGTTTGTATACTTTGTTTTGCATCTGTAGGTGTGCATTTGTTAGCACATCTGATTTACGATGTGCTGACAGTGGAAAGGCCCGAGGGAGTTCGAGGAGTAGCACAATGACTGGTTCTACGAGTGCCATGTCACACACACAGACACACAATACCTCAGTCAGGAGCAGATCAGAACTTGTCACAGGCCACTGATAGATTCCACTGCAGATTGAGAGGCGTCAGTCTGCAGCAGACACACAAGCCGTGAACTCTCTGCCCACTGTTAATGGCCTGGATGACCTTTTCTCTGTGACCTAACCAAGCACGACGTGACAGGCTTCCAGCAAGTAATATGTCTATTCATGCTGAAAGCAAAAATGCAGTGCGACGAGATACAATCACAGATCAGAGAACTGATTGGCTGATTGGTTTGATTTCAATTGCCGTTGCATAGAAACAGCTTGCAAATAAAGCTACTTTTAAATTGCATTTTAAAATTTTGTATTATATTTGATTTAATTTTGCTTCACGCTTTTTGGTTGTGATTCAACTTGTAAGAGTCTCTGTGCAATTTCCACCACAGCCAACCTTGACCTACTTTATTCGAGCTACTCTATATTTAAACTCTGTCCTAAAACTTCTTTAAGCACACTTACTGTAACATATGCCTCCCGGTTTGATCTCGGTTGCTAAAATCGTTGGGTTGGAGTCTAGATAGCTTTGTTTTAACACTAGACCAGTAGTCTTGGGAGTGTTTAGACCTTTTCCAAATCTAACTATAACTATATCATCTTCTACAGAAACGCATGATTCCATTGTTTATTACTGTAGTGTGGTGCTGCTTTAAATGCTCAAGCTCTTTTAGATTCTGATCGTTCTCACGATTCATTACCTGAAAAATAAATCATCTGAATGGGATTCCAACCAAATCGTTTCTCTGTGTCGTTATCAGTATAGTTGGTGTGGACTTTGCTTTCTTATATAAGTATAAAAAAGCTATCTTTATCATTAGCATAATCACCCTTGGTGTGGACAGACTTAAGTATGTTATCCAAAGAAATCAAGGACAGGAAGGTTATCAGAAGACAGAGCCATTTGGTTTCTAGCATGCTAAATTGTTGCTGCTTATTGGCTCAAGTGAAAGAAGTCTTGGTTTTAAGATTTGGCTTCTTCAGTGTAATTCTATGAGCTAATTAGCTTTGTCATCCACCAGTCTTCTGGTAACATTCATGTTCAGATCACACGGTGTGGGATGTGTCATGCCAAAATTGCATACTTCCTTGGGGTTTCGAAAAATCCAGAAAATGTGCAGCTACTGCAGCTTAGACACAAACACTTATGGGCACTGTCGAATTCATAGCCATAGTGTAATCCACTTAATAGTGTGGAAACACAGACGCACACAAATGAGTTGGTACCACTTTAGTAGGCTACTTTAGTTAGTACTGTACATTTTAGTTAACACTTATGAAGCACATATTCTGCATGAGCATATTCTACATCTCTAATCCTGCTTAAACAAATTAGGAGTTTATTGAGGTGAAAGTCATAGCTAATGGTTTGTTAATTGCAAAAATTAGACCTTAAAATAAAGGGTGACCAATGAGTTTTAATCTTTCATCGTCCAGTGTCTGTGCTGTTTCTTTCCTGAACTTATGGCAGACAAAAAAAAAGACACACAACTGTCTCTTTACTTCACCGTATTGTCCAATGGATGACCCATACTGATTTTACAGGTAAGCTCAGCCCAAATGTATGAGAAAAAGTTAGCTTGTGAACGACAGAAACTCTGGTGTAAAATAAGGAAAGAGTTTTTTCTATTTATATCTACAGTTAGAGTAGGGTAGTGCTGTTATATGCAGCAGAGTCATGCACACGTTTCCTGTTTAAAACTGTGGAATCAAATCATGTGGTAGTGAGTAAAATAACTAACCTACTAACCTAACCACAGAGAATCTCAGGCTCAGACGGCATGCCCACAGTCTGCTCAATGAGCGTCTGATGCATATTCCAAATAAAAACACTTATAGCATCAAGGTAAATAGATCCTAAGTAACACAATACACTTATATTCAAGATATAATACATTAAAACTTAAAAGAACTTAATGTCTTTTGCAGTATTCATCTGCATTTTGTTCCATATTCTGTGTGTTTTGTTTTGGCTTTCCCCACGTGTCTGCCTTTGCCCTTATTTGGTGTTTCCTGTCCTTAATCTGTTCATTGTGTTCATTTGTTTCCAGCCATGTTCCCCAGGTGTCTTGAGTTCTCCCCTCGTTATGTCTTGTATTTAAAGTGTTCGTCCCTATGTGCTCTGTCCTGTCTACTCCTTGCAATACTATCGTTTGTATGTCCAAGGTGCTCTATGTTAAATAAAGAGGTATTATTTGCTCATCTACTCCGGCATTCCCTTGCTTCCCTGAGCAAAGCATAACAGAAGACAGGACCAAGATAGTAAGCTGCAATCTCCTCCCTCGTTTTTGTTTTCTCATTTGAAAAGTATTTTTGTTTTCTTTTTTCCCCTCCCTTGGCTATGGAGTTTGCCACTCGCCTCCTTGCGCTCTGTTAAGAAGATCACTCCTTCTACTCCTTCGCGGAGGAGTTTTGTCAGTTGGCTGCAGAGGTAGAGTTGGATGACGCTACCCTCATCTGTCTGTTCCGGCTCGAGGTCTGTAGTCACCGCCCGGTGGATCTGAGAAGCGTCAAGGCCCGAATCGAACCAGCCCATCATCCACAGTCCAAACTGACCCGCCAACAGACCCTATTGGAGTGTTGTTCCCGAGTCACAGCCAGGACAGCTGTTCCAGTTTTCCGCCGATTCCTTTCCACAGTCACGCCCAGGAGAGCTGTTCCCAAGTCCTGTTCTCGAGTCACGGCTAGGAGAGCCATTCCCGAGTCTTGGCCAGGAGAGCCATTTCAGTTCCCCGTGGATTCCGTTCCGCAGTACGGGCCAGGAGTGCTGTACCCAATCCCTGAGAATCCAGTCTGCCAGTCACGACCAGGGGTGCTGATCCGTAACCCTGACAATCCAGCTCCCGAGTCATGGCCAGGAGTGCCTTTCCCGATTCCCGAGAATACTTTCTGTCAGTAACAGCCAGGAGAACCGATCCTGGTGGATTCCGTTCCGCATTAACAGCTGGGAGAGCTGTCCCCTAATCCTGAGAATCCAGATCCCTCATGCTGCAGGAGCACCCTCCAAAGAGCCCGTCTCAGCCAGCTCTTCCCGATTGCCCACCAGACCTCACTGCCCCTGAGCACCCACACGAGGCATGGGTCTGCGTTTGCCCTTATTTGTTGTTTCCTGTCCTTGATCTGTTCATTTGTTTACAGCCAAGTTCCCCAGGTGTCTTGAGTTCCCCCCTCATTATGTCTTGTATTTAAAGTGTGTTCGTCCCTATGTGCTCTGTCCTGTCTACTCGTTGCAATGCTATCGTTTATGTCCAAGGTGCTCTATGTTAAATAAAGAAGTATTTGCTCATCTACTCTGGCGTTTCCTTGCTTCCCTGAGCAAAGCGTAACACGTTTAGCTTGTTTCAAGGAATTTTAGACTTACTTGAAAAAGACTTACTTTATAAAAAGTTTTTATAATTTTGTTTGTAGTACTAAGCCATAAATTTGCCAGATTATAAACCAGGTAACTGTAAGCTGTTTAACTGCTGTCACCAGTGATCTGTGACACCTGGTTTTCACACAGTTTCCCATGCAGTGACCTCCTGACCTCTGACTTACTCTGCCCTTGACTATAGAAGGACATTTTTGCATTGGATGCTTACTGACTAGCAACATATGAGCTTTTTATTCACAACAGATTGTACGTAAATACAGACTGACCCTTGAAACAACACTGACTGAAGCTGGAAAGAGCTTTTATTTATTTATTTTTTTACAAAAATCCATCGAAATGGCCATCTCTCTTCCCCTGAGATAAGTAGCAGCAATCAAAAAAGCTAAAGAGCTCTTCAGCGAGAGAGACTCAAAGCACACTGCACTGGTGCCACTTATCATCCCAAGCCGATAACACAGGAATACACTAATGTGCAAAACGGCTATTGTTGATGTCTGAGGCACTCTTAAGCAGAAGCTCATTAGACTTCACAAATTGCTGGTGGTTTTGCCTGCACCATTCGAGTGAATACACCAGTGATTGCTAATGAAGAGGATGATAGATGTAGCTGATTCACATTTTGCCCATTGCACCATCCAAGTACTCGACAAGCCACGGTAACCGTGGTACTGAGTGGGCATGAGTGCTTCCTCATCAGAAATGTGCAGAACTACATGTCAATTCTGTTAGCCTCATCATTCACTGGCAAAAACAGCCTCACTAAAGAGAAGCTCTGCGAAAAACTAAATTCTATAGACTCGAGTTTGTCGAGTGCCAATTGCAGTGCGAGTCTATTACTGCTGTCCGCTCTCCTCTGGATATACACTATAATTAGCTCACATCTCAATGAAACAAGGTTATTCTATCCATGTCTGCATTAGGCTGTCACTTCTATTTCTGGCACCTTGAAAAAAATGTGCGCCTGCTGAGTTCGCTATGAAGCAGACTTTATAGAGATACATGAATGGAAACACTTCTAGCTTCGCAGGTTTGATTTCACCCACCTTATGTTTAGAAATGTGTCAGCATACATTATGTAATTCAAGTTAGCGTTACCATAAACTCAGTTGGTCCCAGTTAGTTAACCCCAACATTTTTAATTCAGTCATCATTTACTCAAACCTATTTGTGTTTATGTTGGGTTTGGAAATGTATTATAGCTTTGGAACAGCACGAGGTTGAGTAAATGATGACAGCATTTAGGCTAACTATCCCTTTAAAGTTAGTTAAGTTGACAAAATGTTTATAGCTTGCTAGGTAGACGCTTGAGGGTAACTCTATAGCTCTCTATATGATTACTGTTAACGCTAAAGGGATGTTCACACCAAGAATGATTACGGCACATTACAAAACGATATTGTTAGAAACACTTTCAGAATTTTTTTTTTCTGAACCTGAGGAATGATGAAAATATTCAACTGTATGGCTTAACTGTACTGCATACACAGAATAAACAGAATATTATGTGCGCGCCAATATATTTATTTGTGGTTGCAGTATGTCACATTTAGCAATGTGACATTTTTAAGGCTACTAATTTAATTTAATATAAGAATTCATATATGAATTCATATATGAATAACAAATACCAGTAGTTTTTAATATAAACAATTGTCTTATCATAATTTAACATTTTATTAAACTACAAATGATTTAAACTACAAACCTCTAGCAGTATTCTCACAAAAATGTTTGTTTTATGATCTAAATTTATTTTGTAATGTTTTATATTGTAACTACAACAGCTATAATGTAATGACAACATCATTATTTCTAAAATATTAAATACAGTATTGTGTGTGCGTATATTAGTGCACAGTAGTAATTTTAGAACACAATAGTAATAAATTATCATAATTATACACATTAACATAACATTTCTTATTTGCCAACCACTGAAAACACACACATTCACGAAAAAACATTAAGGAAGAATGGGATTTCTCCGGGGATGTAACTTTGTCAGCTGGCCCAATGCGAGAGACCAGATGTCTCAGTTCCTCGTGTGTTTTGCTGGTGAGTAGATTGTAAGTGCTTCTGAACTTTTATGTGCATATGTTATGTGTTGCATGTCCATGAATTGTAACGTTACACTGAAATTGTTCAAAAAGTCCCAGGTCAAACTGAATAACAATGGTGGATCAGTACATAGCATAGCCAGTTTTATGATTTAATAGATTAATACGATTCATGCTGACCCAGATGGAAAAAATCTATATGAGGATATATGCACTTATATGAAACCTATATGCAGTATATATGCAAATATATGATAATATATATGCGCATATATGAAATCTATATGCAGTATATAAGCGCATATATATGAAACCTATATGGAGTATATATGCAAATAAATGATAATATATGCGCATATATTAAACCTTCAATACCATGACTGAGGTGAGACCCTTGAGAACTTGGATGGGTTAAAAATTATTTTTATATACATTTTAATTTTACGAATATATATAGGTAAACATATGTGCATGTAATATAGGAAAACGGCCAATTTTATATAGGTCACATATATATACGCATATTTTAATAATATATAGGTATACATATGTGCATGTAATATAGGAAAATGACCAATTTTATATATGTCACATATTAAAAACCTATATTAAAACATATACGTTTATATTGGTTCTTTCCGTGCGGGGAGTTGTAATACTCATAAAGTTATGTGTAAAGAGTGCTAACGTACTGCAGAAAGGAACTTTTGTTCTGTATTGTACATAGGTAAAAAAAAAGAAGCCTATCCTAGCTTTTAATTGAGTTTACATTTAAAGGAACATCAATGAGTAAAAAAAAAAAAAAAAAAACCCCAAACAAAAAAAGCTACTAATGTGTCACGCTTAGACAAACCAGAGATGGGAAGAGGTTAAATAAAACACTTTATTCACCACAGCAGTGTTTCGCAAGGTAGAGATGCAAGACTGATCACAATAACAGGTAGTCATACTTGAATGCTGAGAGTTGGTAAGTATCACTGGATGGGTTTACTGAATGATAAGCGGCAGTGCATAGACTTCTGTTGATGAAGATCTTTTCAGATAAGTACAACTTTCAAGCAAACATTAATCAAGATGATTAAAGGCAAGTATCAAGTCTTTAGGCAGTTCACAAGGCACAACAGGTAAGTAGTTGAAAGGTAAGGATACTCCAGCAGACAGGTGTCCAGATAGATGCTGAGACAATGAGCGTATAAACCTTGAGCTCAGGCGCTGACTGTTTGGTAAGTCGGCCATTAAATAGGGACTGTGATTGGGAACAGGTGTTAGTAATCCGTTGATTGCGATCTTGTGACTGACTCAGGAACAGTGGGTGGTGTGTGTTCATTTGTGACTGATCTGGGTGCAGGAGTGACTGACGGTGTGACAGCGTAATATAAAGTCAGAATTGCGTGATATAAAGTCCCAATTGCAAGTTGCAGAATTGAGAGATTCCGCAATTCCGACTTTATAATTTGCAATTGTGACTGTATCCTGTATTAATAAATTTGTTTAAATTACGTGAATCTTTTTTTCCAATGACTGTGCTATTTTTCCTCAAGACGTTTTGGCTAATAAAATGTTTTTTACATCTTCAATACTATCTTATAAGCCCCTCACACAAGTGATTGTCATCGCCACCTTGTGGAACAAACTTATTTTACACTTTATTTTACAGTCCTTTTTCTCATGTAAATACTAAGCACTTATTATAGGAATTACAATAACTAGATACTAACCTTAAACCTACCCCTAAATCTAAACTTGTGTACTTACACTAGTTAAATTACCAGTACTTTTCTAGGCAAGTACACTGTAAGTGTAACTGTAACTGTAAGTATGCATACTGTAAAATAAAATTGCAACCAAACTCAATGTGCATGCGCAGCAAAAATTCACATCCACTTATAAACAGAAGTATATTTCGCCAACTTAGTATGCATGCTCACTTTATTTTTTGCATTAATTGATTTGTCCACAAGATAGCAATGTCTCAGGGGCGTGGATTCACAAGGTGGTTGGAGAAAAACTGCATTAACGGAAGAGATCGAAATTAGTTACAGCGGCAACTAATGCCTATGATTAAACAGATAGGTATATACCCCATAAGCTGTGTATGTGTAGACGTCAAAGTATACTTTGAAAAGTCTACTCATAAAAAACAGTACTTAACTGTTCAGAGGCTTTTTCTGAATGATGACTTTATTGCAGCTTCATTCCAAGTACACATGGAACGTTGCAAGGCAATTGAAGACTATTTGGGTGACAGTGTTTATTTAGTCTTTAGAGACTGTCATTGATTGTACTGTGGCTTTAAATGCTGTTACATGAAGAAAGGGACCCTATTTCTGGCCTGGGTTAAGACTCAGCTGTTGTCTGAGTGGGGATCAACGCTTGATCACTCATTCACTCATGTTCTAACGTTCCCTTGGCCTCTGAGATCATTTTGGCAAAGACCTAGCCAGTGAGATAGCATTTAGCAGTGATGGCTCCGTACAGATTAGCTGAAGAGCATACAGGCCACGTCTGCCTGGCGATCTTCAGCAGCACTTTAATTCCAAGCAAGATGCGAAGTTACCTTCTGCAACATGTACCAACATAGAGCTGCTTGGTTTTAAAACTAATTCACATCACTTATTTGTATATGTATTTCACTTGGAAACATATCCTAGTCTAAAAGTGAGATGCTTCAAATATGAGAAGACAACCCAGACTGAATCAGAGTGTCTTGAGGAACTTGTGCCAAAAAATGCACATAAACAATCAGACAGCTGAACACACAGCTGCAATGTTGTGACATTTCCAGATCAGGATGCTAATATTAGTGATAAGAAGAACTTTCAGTAACTGCACAAAGCCTACACATACATAAAAATACAGTGATCAGGTGATTCATGTGTATTTCCATGTCTATACATGTGACTGTGCATGACAAATACATTTTCCCAAGACACTTGAACAATATGAAACCAATTTAGTGGGGAAAACTGTATAAATAATATGCAACCACAAGTCAAAATATCATCAGAAGTGAATTTTTTGTAATTATTTTAGAAGAGCTTCTAATGTTTGGGTTAATTGGAAATGGTTGATTAAATGTCATATTTCATCACTTTAGAGTCGAGTTCTTTAGGGTCTGTATGAAATATCTGCATTCTGCAACATATTTTGCACACTACCTGGCAGTAAAAAATAATCTCTTATGTTTATGTGGTGCCTGCTCATTATGAAATTATACTACTCAGAAAATCAAAATGGCTTGATTTTTTTAGACTGTTCAGGTTTTTGGGGGAGTGAAAAGGATAATATTAATTTGTATCATTGTAGGGTGTTTGTGTCCAACACACCACTTAGACACTTAAATGCAAACTGATTCTTTTATCTGATGTCCCCTTTAAGAAGCCAAATGACATCATGGGCATCACACTGATAATGGACTAGAAGGTTAAAATGTGCCGTTGGCATCTTTGTGTATAATGCCATTACTCTAATCTTATTTCCATCAGAGTGATGGCGAAGACCCTGGACACTTAAGACCAGCTAAGAGTGAAATTTTGTCCCAGTAGCAGCCTTGTATAATGGGTGCCCACACAAAGATGGTCTGCTGGTCCCCCAGTAGCTCATTCACCCTTTAAAACCAGGATCTTTTAGATAACAAGTGGTCTACATTTGTGTTGTTTTCAATGTTGCTCAAAAAAAATATATATGTATAGAGTAGACATATTGTTTGGTAGACAATGTGTTGGTTGATTGTTAGGACATTGCAAAGAAATTCCTAAGGCATTGCCAGATGGTTGCTTGGGTGTTGTTGCTAGCATGTTGCTATACATTTACTTGGATTTTTTTAGTGCTGTGATTGCTAGTCCTATACTAACAAAACAGCTAAAGCCAGCGTAATCTGTTTGGCTGATTTTAACTAGTCTTCTAGCCTGGTCTTAGCAGGTTGGTTTTTATTGGGGTTCTGACCACATGTTTATCTGTTCAGGCTGGTCATAACCAGTAAAACGTGGTCAACACAAGCTTGACAGGCTGGGAGAACAACTTGACTGACTTGAACCAGCTACTTCCAGCTAAAATTAGCTAGGATCTGCCAACAAGCATTGGCTGGTTTTAGCTGTTTTTTTTACTCCACCAGGAAGGACATTAGTGGTTGCTAGTGTGTTCCTAGCATGTTGTTGTTAGCAGTTTGCTACATGATCTCTAGAAGCTGATAGGTGGTTGCTAAGGTACTGGTGGGTGATTGCTAGAATGCTCTGGGTTGGTACCTGCTGAAAAAAAAGCTAAAACCAGCCTAAGGTGGTTTAAGTTGATCAACCAACCTGGTCTTAGCTGGTGAGATTGCTAGGCAGTTGCTAAAGCATTGCATGGGGATTGCTAAAGTTTTCAAAATGTTGTGTTAGCATGTTGCTATAACATAGTTGTTGTGGTTTGTAGGATGTTGCTATGGAATTTCTAAGGGTTTTGGATAGTTGCTAAGTTACTGCTGTTGATTGATAAAGTATTCTTAGCATGGTGTTGTGGTGTTTTGCTTAGGCATTGTTGGGTGGCTGCTAGATCATTCTGGGTGTCGTTGATATTTTGCTATATGTTTCTTAGGGTGATCTGGCTGTAGTGGTTGCTATGGCATTGCTAAGTTGCTAGGTTGCTAATATGTTTGGTTTGTTCTAGTGTATTTTAGAGTATGGAGTGATTGCAAAAGAGCTTAGGTTTCTTTCATATCCTGGTCCCTACGCCCCTCTCTTGAGTTGAAGGTGATGTTTTCATTTGTTTCATCGTCTGCCAGAAGAAAATTCTAATTCCTTTGGTAAAGACCTGCCCCCCTTCTTTACTGACAAGACATGCCACTCTAACATCACACATCATGTTCTCACGCAGTGAAAAATACATTGCGGAGCAAAGAGAAAAATGTGCCTACAGACAAAACAGAGCAGGTTACTTCTGGCATGAAACAAAGTCTCAGCTTTTTTTGGCAAGAAATTTTGTTATGTTAAGGAATTCAGTTTATTAAAACATTAAACACTGTTTTTGCGAATCTTAAGTGTGTCGTGACAAATCACTATAACACTTAATTTCAAGCGGCACATGAGGTGATCATCTCTTCCACTGTACTACATATAGCATGAAATAAACATGAATGAACATCAGATGGTATATTATTTGAGCTGTGCAAAATCAGCATCAGTACACAACATTTTACAAGTTCAAGTCTACCTACGTTAACCTACTCTCTTGTCTGGTTTGATTGTTGGACATAAATGGCAGGGTCTGCATTATGATTGGTCAGATTTCCTGTCAAACTCCTTGCAAAAGGTTAGTTGCACCCTAAAAGTACACAAGCGACATGATTTGATGCTGCATTTCAGTCTGTTACTGAAACAATGTGTGGTCAGCTGAAGTGTAACAGAGCTACTAGTAGTTGTAAGTATAAACCATAATAATAGTGATATTTGCTTTGGCGATCACCACTTGTCCCAAAGCCTTGGTACCTGGCCATGTGGATCCCACAACAGCAGCAAACTGAAGTAGGCTACATTTAATTAGGCTTTACAGTCAATCAGTAGGAGAAGGTTTTTGAGAAAACTCCATTACACTCCAAATACATAATCAAACAATGTTTACCCTCAACAGAAACAGTTACAGAGTTATCTAAGTGACAGAGAGGTGAGTGGAAAACACAGCTGCCTGCTAAACAAAGAGCGATGAGACTGTCTCTCCGATGCGGTCAGATTTTAAAGCTGTGTTACAAGAAAGCTCAACACAACAATGGGAATACAGAGTAAGAATTAGAAAGAGAGTTTTCCATTCAGCCAAACATTTATAACTCTAGCACTAAAACTAGGCAATACATGCATATATATTGTGTGTATAAGAGCTCTTTTTTTCCAAAGATGACATTTATAAAGTACAAAGGACTTCTCTTTCAAATAAATGTTGTTCTTTTGAATCTTTTTCTTTTGAATTATTAATGTTTCTTGAGCATCAAACTGGCAAATTAGTATGTGACAATGACACTTGAAGTCTAAGGACATGATTCAAAATATTTTTTCTGTGTATATATCTTACTACCTTTTTTTATACACCAATGTGGAAAAATCCGGGAATGGTAAAATTAGGATTTCCAGAACAAACAGTTGTATAAAGGACACTAATACAATCTTGCATGTCTTTTTTTTTAATTTATTTTCAGCATTTATATTTATAATGATTTGTGTAATAATATTTAATCTGTGTGTTATATTGCTGCTGCAAAAAAACAAACAAACAGTATCTTGCTTGACCAGTTAGAGACAATGACATGCCGCTAATCCCTGCCTTTCTTAGGGTTCTACATTTTCAGGCTAATCTCGTTTTTAGGTAATATTATTACATAAATACTACTCCAATCTACTTCTCAGATCAAGTTCATTTTCATCCCTTGATCCACTTTAAAAAAAAATTGTATGGATTATATTTGAATGTTTTGATCACACTTTTTTAATTGTTTGTTCCTATCATACAACGTCCCATGGTCACACATTTGCCACATTTGACAAAACCACAGCTGTGCCATTTTCAGAATGAAAAAGTCAACTTAGGCATGGAATTGTGGTTTTAAGTCTTAGAATTTCATTGATCAAAATAAGTGAGAACCCTGGGAGATGTGCATTATAGTGGCTTACTTTGCTGGTCTGACTCATTTTGTGAGTCAACACACCAGTAAACAATCAAATCCAGTGCACAGACAGTGTTTGTACTGTTACACATGAAGCCTACTCCCAGATACTGCTGATTAATAGGCCAGTTACGTAAATACAGTTCAAATATTCGCAAGATTATAGAAGAATGGGGAGATGTAGTTGTGTGTTAAACAATGGTTATGGAGAAACCTCCAGTTCAAAATAAGATGAAACATCAAGGGCTGGACTGAATAAAGACTGAATAAAGGGATAAAAACCCAAAAATTTGATTTGTGTCTTTAATTACTCCCCCCCCACCATTTCCTTCCAAACCCGTAAGACCTTCATTCATCTTCAGAACACATATTAAGATATTTATGATGAAATCGGAGAGATTTCTGACCCTGCCATTGACACAACTGACATGTTCAATACCCAAAAAGGCAGCAAGGACATCATTAAAATAGTCCATGTGACATCAGTGGTAAATAAAAAGGATGGGTTGAATTTTTTGTAGTAATAAACATTTTCCCACAAATGCCGCTAATTGAGTTTAACTTACATTCAAACCAGAATGTTTCTCTAAATCTGGACTCAGAACGGAGGATGGAGAAGACTGGCAGAGCATCAACACAGATGGATACCACAGTTGAGTTCTCCACCTGCTCAACAACAGAGGCCAGTTCCCCTCATTGTGTGGTTAAAATGTGCTGGATTGTTCTTTTGAATGACGGTTTATTGGAAACAACGAGATAGTTTGTTGTGTAATAAAACATTTTTTGCTTTGGCTTTACTATTAAGCTCTAGGAATCGTCTAATGACTAATTTTTACTTTTTATTTTACTTTTTAATGAGAAGCAATCTTTGTCTTGAACCTGTTTGTGTGAGTTTGTACGAATTTCATATGAGGATATTGCATCATGGATAATTTATATCAAATTCATATGACTGACATCACAGGCACAATCCCTCGTGGTTCTCAAATAGCAAGTAGATTTTGGTGCACCAGTAAATCTAATGGACCTGACGTATCCAGCACCCAGTGAGAGTGTACCTTGGCATGTGTTCCTGGCGCCGAGATGATTTTCTAATCAACTATAAAGATCAACACACACACAGACTTGCCAGCAGCTGATTCATGAACTGATTGCGTTGAAATCCATTAAAGTAAGACTTCTGTGTTGAAAAGTCCTAATGAAAACACAGCAGCAAAGAAAACCTCTGGTAACACTTTAGATTAGGGAACACATATTCATAATCATTATTTTATCTCAATAAACTCCTAATTTGATGATTATTGATAGCAAGTAAGTTAGTTGTAGTAATTGCGTTTGGTTAAGAGATGCAGAACATTATATAATTTTAATTATTAATTAGACATCATGTCTATAGTTCACTTGTACCTTAATAAACCAAGGCACACGTTTTATGCTAATCTCAAGCATTGCACGAATCCGTGTTGATGTACACACTTGGATCGTCTCCCACTTAAATTAGTTGGGCAATTACATTGGCAGTTCTTGCACTTCAAGTCATAAAGCTCATCATGATGATTATAGTTAGTAAGAGAGATGGCAAACATCTGAACTAGCCTGCCAGCTACCCGCAACCTGCACAAACCACACATACATGGGCCTGTGCCAACAATAACGCGCCACAGTGCCAAAAGAAAAATAACACTCTTTACCGGCCTGGTAGAGCGGGACCACCCCAGTCAAAAGGTTTCTGTCAACTCAATTACCCAGATGAGGATACTTTTAGAAGCCTTCCAGGGATAAAATTAGCTTTTTAAGTAGTCAGTTTTTTCCCTGTTTCTGTTAATCATCTGCTTTTTAAGTAGTTGGTAACTTCTGTTATCACAATCGAACACACTTATTCCCCAAAAGCAATGTTCTCCACATGATATATAATTTTTTTTTTTTTTTATCCATAAAAAGAAGTAGAAAAGATGATAATTTGAATCTGTGGGCACTTTAAATATGAAAGAAGTAGAATAGAACAGTAAGCAGTATTGTTATTGCAATCTGTACGTTCACAATACACCATGAATATGTAATATGAATATCATCTTTTTATTTTCTAAACGTGCTGAAAAAGGATCAAAAATACATTCAAATATCCAAATAACTGATAGATTATACTGATTATTTGTTATGAATGTACTGGTAATAATAATAAATTCAGTTTTCTATTATTTTCTTCAGTGTGTGACATATATAAACAAGATTAATTTAATTAACACTGACAATAAAACCATAATGCAACAGGAAAAGACCTGATGGAAGCAAGTGGAACATAACAGAATTGTCATAAACACACACACACACACACACACACACAGTATATAT
>JAUMHP010000044.1:10748446-10765099 GCA_032361065.1 Enteromius trimaculatus | reverse complement strand
TATACATTTTAATATAAAAATACCCTTTTTCAACAAAAAGTGTGTATGTGTGTAGAATATAAAAATAAATTCATTTACATTTCTTTATTTTATAAATATTTTCAGCATTCCAATTTAATAATCATTTCATAGTTCATAGCAACAATACATTTTTCCTATGAAAATCATCTCTAAAATATTTGTATCTATAAGGTGTCGTATCGTTATTTATTGATTTTTTCTCAATTAACCAATAGTTATAGGACTGGAAACATTAAAATTAGTCTTGCACGCATCGAGTAGCATTGTCTCATGGTATACTGTGTCTCACATCATGTGCTGTGACGGAATACTGCGCATATTATCAAATGGTAATAAGTCCATGCATATGGAATATTATATCGTGCAAAGTATGCATACTGCATACTACTAACTTCCAAAAATAGTGGTTAATATGCAATTCCAAACTCATTCCAATACCCTGTGTGTGCTCATAGCAGCTGGGGAATAAGATCAGACCAAGACGTCTTGGCTGCTGAAGAAAAGCCCAGCAGGGGCTGAGAGGTCTTAGAGGTCAGAGAACGAAAAGAAACGGGAGGAGGAAGCGATGATGACCAAAGTCCTTTAACTTCCAGCTTGATAAATGTGACACTGATGTTGAAGTCGAGCCTTTTGAAGCATGACTCTTATTAAGACAAAATCAAATGGATTACACCCAGATGTCTTCAAGCACGTCCTTTACTGTAGAGCGGTAAATGATAGATTGCCGACCTGCACAGACTCTCATTAAATAGCAGCATTAAGCAGGCCATCAGAGCCAGGAATGAGAGCGTCCCAATCCATCCCAGACTAATTGATAATCTGCATTCTAGACGCTCTGGTAGTCTAGACACTAGACAAACAGACACACTAAATGCATCATAAGCATGTGATTGATTAACAGCAGGAACAGATTTTGAAATAACTTCCTCTCTCTCTCTTTCTCTGTTCACGTCCGCAGAGTGACAGACTATCCAGGTATGTATCCCAAAACACTCCAGGTCATTTAAGCTCATCTAAATATGCTTATTCGTGCTCATTATGAGCACACAAATAGATAATAAATGTATCCATCCCCCCCTCCCCCTTCAGGTATGACCCTGTCTCTACTAGCACTTCCTCCCTCGACCGTTACGAGTCTTTGAGTAGCCGAGGCATTGGGGAGAGCCGGCGGACATACTCGACATGCTTCGAAAGAGACGACACCACTGATTATAAGAAGGTACAAAATCTGCTCTGTATGATTAAGCCTCGTAAAATAGTGGCTTCTTTACAGGTTCAGTGTTTACCCAACATGCTCTTTCCGCTTGCAGCTTTATGAGCAGATTTTTGCTGAAAATGAGAAGTTGAAAGCTCAGTTACGTGATACAGAACTGGAGCTGTCAGACCTGAAACTACAGCTGGAGAAAGCCACACAGGTGAGATCCTCTTTGCTCATGTATCGTCTGCACTCAGAGAGACACTATTGCATCATCCATTGTGCAAAAAACACCAGTAGTTTATCATTTAACATTAACGTTAATTGTGCTAAACTTAAAGCTTAGTGGCATCAGACAGGGTTGCCACTATCCTGGAAAACCTAGAAATATGGTTTCAAAAGAAAGAAACCTATATTGTTTACATAATATATGTGTGTATATTATGTATATTTAAGTATATAAAAATACAAACGCATGCATTATATATTTATGAAACATGTTTATGTAATTAAGTATCTAATGGCTGTAAGCATAACCCCCACCTGTGGACGTCAGGCCCTCACACCCCCCTCATGGAGTCTGGTTCTGACCGTTTGAGCAGACACATGCACATTTGTGGCCTGCTGGAGGTCATTTTGCAGGACTCTGGCAGTGCTCCTCCTGCTCCTCCCTGCACAGAGGCTGCCGGGTTGTTGCCCTCCTACGGCCTCCTCCACGTCTCCTGAAGCACCTCCATGCCAGGCAATTTGATTTCAGTGCGACTGACCTGGAGTTACATTGTGTTGTTTAAGTGTTCCCTTAATTTTTTTATGTTTAATATATTTATATGTATATTTTAAGACAGTGATTTCGTTGGAAATATGGAAGTTTAAGTTTAGATTGAGAAGAAGAAAAAAAATAGTTATTCAATCAAATAAATCAAAAATATACATAAATTAAAAAAAAAAAAAAAAACCTATATGATTCCAGGACAAAAAATGAAAGCGTAGAATAGGCCAGAAGTTTTTTTGCGGTTGTAATATTTTACGATTTATTTTAAAATCATCTATTGTGATGTTTGTGTTGCAGAGGCAGGAACGCTTTGCTGATCGATCACAGCTGGAGATGGAGAAAAGGGTAAAAAAAAACCTATTACTTGAACTTGTTGTTTCATGAAACATTTTTAATGAAACGAATCATCATTCCTGATCCAAGTTAATGTGCCGTGGTAGTGGATGAGCATGTGCCCTTCACTCTAATGCAGTGATGAGGCACTGAATCCACGAAGGATTGTTTGTAGACAAAGCCCCGTATCTGCATATCTCAACTCAAATGCTGAGATTTTGGGGATGCTTACAAACCGATCCAGATAAATGCTGACTTCTGGCCTCCATCGGCCAGACGGTTTTTAATTGTTCCGCACTGGTTTATGTCTGAAGGTTGCAGGCAGGTCTCAGGCTCAGCTGGGTGCTTTGGGTAACGTTTAACCTGAATTTAAAGTGTTACAGCTTTGCTAGTGGCTGAGTCACGTGCCTCTCACAGCCCCAGGGGTTAGAACCAAACCCCATCAGCCAATCACAATCCCTCTTTCACTCTCTTCTTTAAATCACAAAAGCGCCACATCTTTCCAGACTAAAAAAAGAATAATGTGAGATATAGAGTATGGTGTGGCTTCTCTTTCATACGTTGTATCTGCATGTGTGTGGAAATCATTTCAAAACTTGCATTTGGTCATGTTAAATCCTTTTGCAGTATTTAACGTAATTTATATTTATTAATTATTTACATTATTCCTTCAATTTTAAACTGATTTGGTCTGTTGTTGAAATGTTGTGCACATGCAATATTTATATTATTTGTATGATTTATGTTGTGTATTTTTTGATTAAATTTATAATATATTTTTTAACCATTTTTGCGTAATTATAATTAATTTAATTAGACGACACAGTTGTTAGCATGAATAAAACAAACTATATTTCTAGCTCTTGATCTGCTTCACTAAGCAGCCGTGTGTGGTTCCCTTCACTTTGTTCGCTTCTCTCTGTTTTGATGTTCATTCACCTGATGCATCCACGATTCTGTATCTTTCTTTGTTTGCAGTGACGGTGAATCATAGAGTTGTTTGTGTGTGCTTTATGGCCATGTGTGCTAACTTGAGTGTGTGTCTGCAGGAAAGAAGAGCTTTAGAAAGGAAGATCTCTGAGATGGAGGAGGAACTGAAGGTACTTTTACTTTTAATGTGTGTGTTGTGTGCAATTAATTAATTCAATTCTTAATTCTAACTTTGCATGCTTATAGTGATTATAATTTAATAAATTATAATTTAGCTTTAATTAATATGCTAGCATATAGACTACCTCAAATATAACAGACATGGACTAAAAGCTACGAAACGTTAATTTCTTCCCCCTCTCCCTTTGGTTTGAAGATTAAGGCTTGTATATGAGACTGTTGTTTTCCTTTCTGTTCATTATGTTATTATATCTGCTTCGTTCCCTTTTCTGATATGCATACACTATGACGAGTTGGATTTTTTTCTAATGTGTGATACATTCGTAGAAGTGCATGTTTGTGGTGACTAAAAAGAAGTTGTATATGTGGAAGGGTAGCCTTTGGTTTGCGTGTTTTAATCTTTCTGCGACATGATGGATTTCTGTATTTCACTATTCTATTCCCACTGAATTCACCCCATTTCTTAAGAGTCTGTGTGAATTTGTGTGCATGAGAAGCTATATACTGAGGACAGCATCTCCAAAGAAAATCTGGCAAAAGTTTGGGGATATCTGAGGATTTCCTCATTTCTAAAACATTTTTATCATTAAATTATATGAAGTAAGAAAGATATCATTTATTTGTTTGTTATCTAGCAGTGATTCCCAACCTTTTTGACTCAAAGGCTCCCTTATTGTCAAAGACAATATTTGAAGGCCCACCAAGATATTTCTGATACTTATTATAATGGCAAAACTTAATTAAAATATATAAAAATTCCATTATTCTAAAATGTTTCGCAGCTAATGGTATTCATGATTCACTTCGTATTTTTTATTGGCTTACTGCCAAATGAAATTACTAGTTATTTGTGGTTATTTTTATTTTAATTAAAATTTAATTTAATTTAATTTAAAAAAAAAAAAATTAAATCCATGACAGTTTGTAAATTAAAAGACCAGTTATAAGAAATTAAATCAATATTATAGTTATAATATTATAAATATAAAATAAATTCAGCTAATATTTTAAATATTATAAACACAAAGTAAGAAATTATACCTGTTAATGTTTTAAATTTTGAACAGTTTTACCATTTGAAATGATCCACTTGGAAGTGTGCTAAAGACCACATTTGGCCACGAGTCCCTAAAATTAGATGTCTATTAAATTTCCCCATTTATAGCTAAGTGAATGAATGTATGCGTGTATCTTTTTCCTGTTCAGTTTCTTTAAATTATTTTTTAGATCCTTTGGTAACACTTCAGAACACTCCAAAATAATGCATTAGTTAAGCATTAATTAATGCATTAGTTGAGCAAAAACACACTACTAATTAATGATTAACCTAACATTTTAATCGTTGATTACTAGTGTGTTATTGCTCAACTAATGCTTAATTGTGAACAAATTAACCATTAATTAATGCTTAACTATTTTGGACCCCTATTCTGAAGTGTTTCCCCTGAAGTGATCTGTCGTTCACTTTAATAGTTTACTACATCATTCCTCTTCTTTTGCATTTATTTTTGTCTACTGTCTATCATCTTCTCCTCTATCGCTCTTTCTGTTTGTCTGTCTCTCGTAGAATCTTCCTCAGGTAAAGCAGGTGCAGTCTCTGCGTCAGTATAACGAGCGTTTGCAGGCAGAAAACAGGGCGCTGGCCCGCGTGCTCTCCAAAATCTCGCAGGGCTGCAGCCACCTGCCCGCCGCAGACCTGTAGAACCACCCCCACCTCCCCTTACACCCCTCCTCATGCTCCATTCAGATCCGCCCACGCCCATATAAAGGCAGGTGCCAGCCTGTGTCTGAGCTAATGCTCCGCTTCCCTCTGTGCTTCCTGGGGAGGTTTTTGGGGCTTTTTCTTTCTTTCTTTTTGTTAACACGGTACAGTTATTGCTAAAAAAAAAAAAAATCTACAAAATATTGTATATTTTATTATGTACTTTAGAAATGACTACAATATTTTGCACATTTATCAGTATTACAAAGTGTCAAAATTAAAACATTACACAAAATAACTTCATGAATTACATTTTACAAGTTGTTTCTTGAATTCAATTAATTGTTATTAATAACAAATGAAAAAGAATAATTTTTACCCATATTTTTATGAATGACGTTTTACAAATTGTCAATACTAAAATGTATTTTCAAATCACACACTTACCTGATATGTTTAAAATATCTTTTTTTAGTAATAAATTGTGCTGTTTTTGTTTTATTTCGTTTTTCTTTAGCTTGTTTGAACTGTTTTTTTAGCCCCTCCCCTCGAATGTGTTGCAGTGAAGTTCCTTTTGGATGACTACGGCATCTTGCATGAGGTGCTTGACTGTTGTTTTTTTGTGAAATCAAATATAGTTTCTCAGCTGTTTTTTTTTTATTTTGGAGCCCATTTTTTCCCTCCAGTCCCAGATTTTTTTGATTCTGGAGCTGAACTGCTGTTTGTGCTCTGCCTGAGGCTAATCTGGATTGCATGGCTTCTGGAAACTCATGCATTTTAATCCACAGATTGTCGCGGGCAAACGCTTAAATTACATTGGAGCTTTTCTACCATAATCTAGACGATTGTATGCAGAATAAGAATTTTTTTGGATGCAATCTGTTTGCTGATAGGCCTCACAGTATTATACTTTTTTCTCTCGTTTTCTTTAAGTTCTGTTTCTTTTACTCCGTTGTGTTTTATGGACTGTTTTAATGCACAGCTGCAGTAAACCTGTTAAACTCTCTCTTGGGAAGTGTCATTACATCGTTAAAATCTCATTTTCAGTGGCAAGTTTATCACAAGGAAGTTGTTTCTTCGCATTCCTTCAAAAATATTTAAAGTTTTTCAGTGGCACACAATTTTGTTTTGCCTTTCCTAGTTGATATTTCATCCAAAAATGAATATTCTGTCATCATTTACTCACCCTTATAGTGTTAGAAACCTGTATGACTTTCTTTTGTGGAAGTTATCTAGCAAAAAAAATAAGCTTAGTGTTTCTGTAAAACGACATAATGAGCAATAAAGGCACCATAAAAGTGGTCCAAATGACTCTTGTTCTGTTTAAGGACATGTGAGGTCACGTAAAGGCGGAGAATGAAGTCAATGCTTTTGTTTAACTTCCTTTAGCTGTTCAAAAATGGAAAGAAAGGGGGTGTAAACTAAGATGACTTTGATATATTACTTAAGCTAGTTTCTCCCAAATGATCATTTTTCGTAGCTGCTTCTTCCTTTTTCGTAAACATGTTTGATTGTGTTTACAAAACTCAGTTTCCAGTTAGTCCAATTAGTAGTCTTCCTGACTTCAGTGGTGAAATCTCAGCTGTAGATCTCCACTTCAGCACTGTAACCTGAAGACTGAAGCGGGTCGGTATCGAGTAGCACTCAGTGTTGTGGTTTATACAGACACTTTGAGCCGCTCTTGTGTTCCTGTCCCTTTGTTTATTCCATCCAGTCGAAGACACACAAAGAGGCTCTGTGTGTAAAGAGAGAGAGAGAGAGAGAGGACCGTCTGGCCTGAGTGCTGTCCTCATCTTTACCCTCTATCTGAGAGTGCATGGCTATCGTTTCCCAATGAACTGCAGTGTGTGTGTGTGTGTGTGTGTGTGTGGATCTGTGGTTCCTTTTCTACTGAAATGGTGCTGGTTCTGGTGACAAGGAATCTGCAAATTTAGAAACGGGGACTCATTTCCACTAAATGAGCTAAATGATTTCAGAGCTAAATGATGCCACAACTTTGTTAGGGCTGGCTGATGTTACTGCAATCTTTTTGGTGTGCAGTCAAACGTTTTTAAACAGTAAGATTATCAGTAAGCTATTTTTTTAAGAAGTCTTTTCTGCTCACCAAGCCTGTATTTATGTGTTGTGTGAAAGTAAAGCAAAAACTGTAACATTTACAGTAAAAAAACATTTTTGCAACTGTTTTCTTTTTAGTTTTTTTTTCTTTTTCTATTTTGGTATGTCAATGTGTGTGTGTGTGTGTGTGTGTGTTTTATTCTTTTATATATTATTTTAGATATGTATATTTTGTATATATTTATAGCAATTATTATTTTATGTTGCTATGGCAATAATTGCACATACAAAAAGTGACTTGTATGAAACTTTGAATTTTGAATTTATTCAGATCGTCCTTTTGAGTGAATCAGTTCAGAGCTTTGATTCAGCAATTGGTTAATTTTAGCACATTTCATTTATTGAAGTGAAAAAAATTATTAAACTGTACATATGCATGTAAATAACATTATCAAACGAGTTTCAAATGTAAAAAATGAAACATAATTTTGCTTATAAATAATCATCAAATGCAGATTTAAATTTGTATACAATTAAAAAATGAATTACTATTGAATTATAATATATATATTATAAATGGAGTTTTCCTAAATTGTTCGATACTATGTTTTGATTAATGGGTGCATATTAAATGAATATGTAAATCTCATAAAAATTGTTTAAAAAAAATATTGAAATAATTAGTAATACTTTTATAATTCTAATTTAATAAAATGCATTTTAAGGCTGCAGTGGCTGTTTGGCTGAAACAAAAAATATTCTAAATTTCACAATTTGAAGTCATTTCAGAGAAAATGTAAAATTTCAAGAAGATTAAAAAAACATTGAGTGAATTAATATCTTCCCGACGATTAGACATTATCATGCTATTATTGAGCCCACCCCCCCATCATAGATCAGTCATCTCTTATGATTCCAAATCAGGCACCATCACCATTTCGTTGAAAAAGAGGGTTTCGTTGAATAGCGAGTGCTGTTCAAAGAAAGGAAGGAAGGAAGGAAGAACGCAGCAATTAACAAACATCATCATCCAGAGCCACGCCCACAACACAGCACTCGTCGTTGTCCGTTATTCTAACCCGCTCCTCTCCTGTTCTCTCTTCCAGACGCTACCGGACTTGAAAGCAGACAACCAGAGACTAAAGGACGAGAACGGAGCGCTGATCCGAGTCATAAGCAAGCTTTCCAAATAGAACAGAGCCTCCCCACCACCACCTCCGGCAGTAACGGTATTGCACATCTAGATATTAATACGAGACAACGGCGACAAGAAGGCTCCGTCTCCCCCCTCCGTTTCTCAGTCCCCAGCTTTCCCTCGCTTCTCCGCTCCACCACCTCACCACTCACACAGAACCACTGCGTTTACAGAACTAAGGAAAAGCGTTAGACGAGAGAATGGCATCGAACACTTTTCGGGCGGGGAAAGCCTCCAAAAACTATTTAACCAATAAGCCTTAGTTGTACATACGTCACTCGCATCAAATTTCTCTTGGCTGTCACAGAACACCTGATTTTATTTGTGCCACACTTTTTTTTTTTTTTTTTTCCTTCTTGTGATCTATCCTTTTTGTTGTTGTTGATTTATTTTTATTATATTTTATTTTTTTGCTTCGCTCTTGAATCTTTCTTCCTGTATAGATGTGTTATGCAATGTGCAGCTCTCTCCTTCCATTTCCTTCCACCCCCCCCCCGTCCCGAATGGCGCTACAAGTCCCGCCTCATCCTCGGAGGCACTGTCTCTCAGCAGAAGACGACGCTGGCGCACGCTCCGCACACTTCCTCCTCTCTGGACCCCCTGGCTTTACCGATTAGGTGGACCTCGAAGCTTTCACTTATGTGCAATATATGCATTTCTTTCTCTACAAATGCTTTAAGAATGTTCACTCTTTCCACACTTCCATGGCTCACCCCCCAGTTTCCTTCCTATCTCTCCCCGACTTCTTTCTCTCGTTTCTTTGAGTTTGTAGTGTAGTCGTTGGTTTATATCTTGTACTCCTCACGTTGTTTTAGCAGGTACTGAGTGAAGTTGTATATACCTGTATGTATTGTTTGAGACCAGCACATGGCATGCGTTTATGGTTCCCTGTCTGTTACTATTGAAATATACCAACTCCAGAGGACAAAGTGTGTTTTAACTATTTCCTTCTTTTTTTATAGTCGAAAATGTCATTGGATAACAATAGAGCCGCTTTCTTCAGGGAGGGACGGCTGCACGTCTTCAGTGCATTTTTTTTCTCTTCTCAGTTTTAAGTGTTCACGGTAATTGTGAGATGATAATATAATTGCTTCACTACATTTCACACATTTTATTCAGTATCTTTGGAAGAGTGCTGTTCTTTTTTTTTTTTTCTTTTTTTTCCTTTTCATCTTTTTTGTCCTTTTCCTGTTTTTTTTTTTTTTTTGTTGTTGTTTTTTTAAGCTGTAGTATTAGCCAAGGTGTTGTCACTAAAAAGAAGATCCTAGATATCGCTAACCCAGTCCTTTTTACAATGTCTACATGCACTGTCAATGCCATGTCAGGAGTCTTGCTGTCCGGTTTAGCGAACTTTTGCCACCGCGTCAGATGAAGTCCATGCATCGGAAACACGTTTTATGCATTTCAGTGGCCTTTTACTCAAAATACTGTAGTTGGAAAAAAATGTCGCTGTAGTTGGACTGTCAGCTGTCTCCTCTTTGGTTTAGGTTTTTAATATATATATTTTTTTTCCTTTTTAAATTTCCCATCATCTTGTAAAATAGATGTGTGGCTTCATCCGTGCAAGCTGTGCTGTGACTACCAACCACTGAGAGTTAATTAAAATAAACTTGTACATTGTAAAAATGTTTCTGCTTTTGTGTACTGTTTTTGACAATTTTTTATTTTTTATGCTCATCTTACATTTCTGCTTTAATATAAGTAAATAAATAATACATAAACTAAATAACTGTTATATAATCCAGATTTTACAAACATCTTCAGACCAAAAAAAAAAAGCTATGAATTTCCCCCAATGACTGCGCAAACTAAGGTGAACTCTTATTCATCTTTAATAACTTTTTTTTCATGATAGTAGGAAAACGGTATATTAATTAATAATGACATAGCAACTATTCATTTAAACCCCTACCCCTAACAGGAAACTGTGTACGCTGTTTGAATTTTATGAAACACTGTTTAATGTTTTTTTAAGCCTTTTGTTTTACGGGGACACAGGAAGTGTCCTCATAATCCATGTTTACAATGTCATGCACATTTGTGTCCTCGCAAAACACAAATGCCTTTACAATAAATGCGCATATATTATGTAAAAAAAACAACTTATTTTGAATGTAGTGTGTGTGTGCTTATAATTTTAGTATGATTATTCAATCGAACTCAATGGCTCATGAATCTAACTTTAAACCTATTTCTTTGAATTCTAAACTTTATTTTTCATTTGTTGAATACTAGCATCATTTTTATAATTGGTCGAAGTCTATTTACAAATTCTACTTTTTGCAAATGAGATACTGTTGTTTTCAAACTATGAATCTGAAGGAAGTGAAATCCACAGCAGCCTCGTCACCACTAGATGGCGCCTGCCTGGTCTACAGATGCTCCGCTCCAATCAACTCTCAACCTGGCATGCTTTCGTTAACAGGAAATGCAGGAAAAGTGTCGCTTGATGAGTGTTTTTTTTTTTTTTTTCCTGATCTTACATAGGCTTGAATTTTTCTCTGTGAAACCTCCTGTTTCTTCCTCAGTGCCTGAAATTGCCAAATGTTCTCATAAAGGCACAGATAAAGCCAGTTTAAATATTTCAAAATAAAGCGATAGTTCACCCAAAAACAATCAGTCATCAACTAAAAAAAAAAAAAATCATAGAACTTTTATTTGCATGAAGCTATATGAGGGCATTAAAATGGTGACATTGTTTTCATTTTCGCTTGAATAGTCACTTTGCATTTCTCACAGAACCACGATCGTGGTGAGACTGTAAGACTGCACTGATAAATGTGCTTGGCATCGAATGCTGCATGTTCTCATTGTGGCATGAAGAGCTCAAATAATGCAACAATGCTTTGAGGATAAGAGCCTGTATGGGTAGTAATTGCTCACAGTCATGCAATGGGACTTTTGTCTTTCTTGTTTTTTCCCCCAACTTAGAAGTCTGCTAGAGAGCCCTTCTTTCTTCGGGTTCTACCTCAAAGCTCACTCTTCCAATGGGATTCTTGAGCAAAAACTAATGTGGAAAAGATCAGTTGGAGTGTTTCCCGGTTTAAAAGCAGGAAAAATGTAAGAATCCAAAGCAATTATAGAAACAAATAGATTCCGTACTTTCATTTCTTGGTGATTTGCACCAGCAGGCCAACCTGGATCAGCATGCGTCATGTCAAATTTCATGCTTGCACTCGAGTTATGCGATTAAACAATTCATATACAAGCACACAAGGCTGCGGAAAATGTGAATGCGATCATTTGATTGCTTGGTTTATGAAATTGGAAGGGAAAAACTGATCCATCAAACTTCGCTGAATGAAGTTCAGCTGGTACAGGCAAGTGAAATAAGGAATAAATATAATAATGAAGATAATCATCATGAATCACAGCATGTGTGTTCTGCTGATAAGGCAAGTAGTATAATACTCAGTTCATTGTTTGATTTAACTGCCAAAAGTACTATAATTTTAAGACAAAACTTGCAAGATGAAAACACAAGTCTTTTTTTTGTGCACTTTTTTTGTTCTTGAGGAGAAAAGGCATTGTTCTTACTTATTTTGCCATTTCTCTTTAATACACGTTTTAATGCACACCTTTTTGCTTTTTCTCCTCCTTAATCCTTGTGTTGTGTCAAGTCGTTTTGACTCTGGGAGGATTTTCTTTTCCCTAAAAATACCGGTTATTATATTGGACTAAAACCGGTGCTTGTAAAAAAGCATCTTGTGGTTGTGTGGCTGATGAAATGCCTGATGGGATTGTGGTGGGAGACTCCACCCGTCCTGGCCTCCACCTTCCACTTCCATGGCCACGTCTTTTGAACACAACAACAACACAATCAGTTGAACAATATCCATAAATAAAAGCATATCCCTTAAAATGGGATTTGCCTGTCTTGAATGTGTCTTAAAGGGGCAGTGTGTCATTTTTTTTGCGTCATTGTTCGGGCTCTTGAATCAACATTCCCCAGCTGAGTTACCGGTATATTTCCCTGTAATGAAACCAAAATTAGAGCTCTTTAGGATATTTGAGGACTTATTCCCCAGATGACCTCACTCACATTGCCGCCTTTAATTTCTATTCATCTAGCTGGCTAAAACTCAATTATCTTTGGTGGCCTGAACGACATCAGAAACCTTCAATTCTAGGCCGGTGAATATCTGGCTCAGACCCAGAGGTCCGGCCTCTAGAGTCGAGGCTCATCTCTTGTTCTCCTGGATCCATGGCACGCTGTCAATTACCATAGAAAATAATTTCGTCTGGTCCCTCAGTTTGTAAAAACAAACAGAATCGTGTCTACAGTAATGCGCTTACAATGGAGGGCTACGAGCAAGACACCCAACAGGACAAACACAAAATCTGGACTTAGTTGAAAGTAACACCACTATGCTTATACATTGTGTTAATTAATGTTATTTCCCATTTTAAAATTCTGTCATGACTATAAAATGTCATTTAACCTTTCAAAGATGCTAAAAAGGGACTCTTTAAAAAGAAAATCCACCCACAATCAGATAATAATAAAGTTCATCTGGCTGAAAAATAGTGCTGTCAAACGATTTAAATTATATAAATATATACACCTAGGTACATATTTGAAGTATTAAATTAAGTTATTTATGTGTTAAATTTATTTAATACATAAATTAAGTATTAAAACCAGCTTTGATATTAAAATACTTACTGTTTCAATATTACAGCGGCAAAATATAAACAATATGTGTGTTAATATGACATTGGTGTCAAAAATTACTTGCATGCTCTAGGTCATATGGGATTTTATAGCTTTTGCCATAACAAAAAAATGATGAGAACAACTTTTGTAAATTTTACATAAGAATTAATGAAAGAGCTTTTAAAGAAAAGTGCCTCACTGTAACCATAATTTTTTTTAAATCATCATTTTCACTATTTTTAAGGAAATAAACGACGGATAGGACATTTTTGTGTGAACTATCCCTTTAAACTGAGATGTTTTTATCTGACCTTATCTGTGGACTAACGCATTTGTGTGAGAATGTTCGGTAACTTAAAACATTTGTGTGTGATAAACATAATACAAATACCCAAATGTAATAAACTATTGTTTGTATTAAACGGTTGACAGAGCTTGTGCTAAACCTAGAACATTCATTCAATCTGCTTCAGCTGTGCTGCAAACGTATGATCGTGACGGCAAATGTCTTCCTTCAAGAAACAAGCATGAGAAGATGACTAAGAAAACATGTCACTGCTGCTGAAACCTGATTGGAGAAGTTACGTATCGTGCAGGACGAGTTATTGTGTTGCCTGGGTGGTTTAATCATTTCAGTTCATGACTAAAATCACATGCTCACCCCCAGATGAGCATAATAGCTTACTGGAGTGTCAAGAAACAAATTTACAAAACAAAAGTATCTGGAACAGACTTACCGTTTTACAGTTTTTGCATCTTAATAATAATTGCTGGATATTGGGTGAATAAACGAGCACAGCTGGGACTTTTTAGTGTGACTCCCTTCAACAAGGAAACATGCTGACAATAGTTTAACATACTAATTGAGGAGCATCTGAGATGTTGAACGTTACTCCCAGTGCCACAAGTGAACTGACCGGCTAAAATAAGGAACAATCCAAATGACCCATTTTGCCACCCCTCACCCATCTCAGCAGATGGCACCACACAGATGGCGTGGTCATGGTCCACCGTTACGGGACAGACAGGGGAAGTAATGGCCGGGCCTGTGCTTTGTAATGATTACAACAGTGTTGGGAGTCAAAACGACCAGAAGTTGTGATGATCATTAAAGACAACGGAGAATAAAAAGCCATAACAGTTGCGTTCTGATTAAAATACACTGAGTAGTTAAACTGAGAGGTTTTTCACAATTCACCTTTTTTGACAAATTATTATTTAAACGTACAAATATATATAAAATATGTCTAAATATAGTGTAAGATCGTATGTGTAATTATGAAACAATCACCAGTCCTGTTAAAATCAGATTTTATTGAAGTTTAACATCTGAACTGTATGAAAAGCCACATTTATCATGTGATTGGTCAATGTCCAACAATAGGCAGTGATGCAATTAATCTCCTGCTGGTTAATTATTTCATATTAAAAATGAGGCAGTAGCCTCAAAATGTATTTGGACACTCTTGGGATTTTATAACAAAATATCAAGCTAAGTGGCATTTATTTTAAATGAGCACGAATACTTTTCAAGCACACAATGGTTTGGTTCAATTATTTATATATTATTATTATTATTTATTATTTCTTTGTTTTGTATTATTATTTAATTTATTATTATTTACTTTTTAAATATACTTTTATGTATGTGTATATATATATATATATATATATATATTATTATTGTTTTTTAAATTAATTAATTTTTTTTAATGCAGCAGAGTTCAACTACACGAAGTCGTGTTTGCCAAAATGTACATCAAAAATTTCATAAAAATACATTTTTATGCATTCACAGAGGGATCCATAAACAAACAAAAAGAAGAATCGGTTCAAAGTCTGTATAGTCGCAGAAGGCGTGACTTCAATGTCTCTTTTAAGAGTTTTTTTTTAGATAGAGCGAGGGAATCACTGCAGTGAAGCAAACATATCAGACAGCTTTTTAGAGAAAAAACCCTGACAGATAAGAAAGCAAACTAAATTTAATTCTTAAAGTGGGAGTGACTCTCCACTTATCTGCTGTTTCGGAAAACGCATTATAGGTATGCTAAGTGGAATTTACTTAAAAGGGAAGCAAAGTTTGTGCTGGAGAAGAGGCTGTGAGGGACGGATGAGTGTTTGTGCTGTAAGTTTCCTCAAAAGCCCACTGAAACATTCAAAAAATGCATTAGCGAGATCTCAGTCTGTACATCACAGGCTATTTATAGACCGTAATGTTTCCCCTAAAGATTCCTTCCAATTATCTCAGCCAGTGTGTACCGAGAAGAACCAACTAGAAAGATCTTAAAGTGATAGTTCACCAAAAAAAAATGCCGTCATCATTTACTCTCCCTGGTGTCGTTTCAAACCTTGTTTCTGCTCAACACAAAAGAAGATACTCTGAAGAATGTTGTGTTGAATTGCTGGTATCCGCTCACTTCCAGTTGTATTATATTTGGGTGAACTATACCTTTAAATGAAAAGCTCTTTTCTACGGCTCTGCAGGCTTTAGAAGTAATTCAGCCATAAAATCTCTTTATAAACATTTAGAGAACTAAAGCATTTACCAGCTGCTTTTATTTTTTTTAAAGAATTCTCTAAAATTCAAGGACAAACCCCCTCTCTCTTGTCTGTAGTCGGAGTTATAGGTTTGGATTGTATAAGCTGAATGGTTTGGTGACTCAACAGCACTGACTCATCAAGCCATTTTCTGAAAAACTACTATAACATTCCAGTCATTCAAAGAGGGTAAATCAACATAAGCTCTACTGGCTTTAAACAACAAATTCCTTACTTACTTAGTTCTCTTAAATATGTGCCGAAGAGAGAACCTACAGTAAATTCTGAGGGACACGTGTGGAATCAAATCAGATCAAGAATCTAAGGGACTTATAAGGAACTCAGGGACTTTGCATATAGGGCACAAAATAACGTTTTTTCTTTCTATGTCAGTTTGTTGTCAAGGTTTCTCCTGGAAACCAAATCCATATCCATCCAAGAATGGAAAAAGCTGAAATAATAAGACATTATGGAGACAAAGTTTCAGTCCTGATGAGGAAAACAAGATTATAAATCAAAATGCAGAATGTTTTCTGTAAGGGACAGGTTTAGGGTTAAAATATATATAATTCAACTAATAAATAAAATAAAAGTTAGTTAATGAAAATAAAGTTTATGAAAATAAAGTTTATGTGACATAACATGCACCCCTCAAGGCATTTCGGAATGATATTTCAGCTTTATTTCATTAGCATCACATCTTGAACATTAGTATCCACTCACTGGCATTTTGTAATAGTAACCATAATGATAAAAATGCCAGTTTCAGAAGCATTTGATGGCATGACAGACAGGCTGTGGTACTCAGAGATGATTCTGTGTGCACCTCTGTTATCTAAGACATGGAGTTCCATCATATCTGAGAGTCCTCAGGTCACAAACACTCCAGCTCTGCACAACACTGACTCATGCTCTCCCGGGACCTGTGTGGGAGAACAGTCCATATTCACCACAAAACCAGTGTGACTCATCGCAGAAAAATATCTATCTATCTACAGTATCTATCTACAGTATCTATCTATCTATCTATCTATCTATCTATCTATCTATCTATCTATCTATCTATCTATCTATC
>JAUMHP010000044.1:10713285-10748346 GCA_032361065.1 Enteromius trimaculatus | reverse complement strand
TATCTATCTATCTATCTATCTATCTATCTATCTATCTATCTATCTATCTATCTGTCTATCTGTCTGTCTGTCTGTCTATCTATCCTTCCATCCAATCATCCAATCATTTCCAGCATAGCAGACATACTGTGCAATGTAAAATAGTGCATATACAATGATGTTGTATTATTATAAGAGCAAAAGAAAATTAAACTAATGTGAAATTATATAAACTAAATACTAGATATTGTTTCTAATTTATAATTATTAAGAGGTGGACATGAGTGAAGTATTTTTGGCTTCACTCTTCAAACATATCTGTTTTTTTCTTTAGAAAATGTTTACTTCACTTTATTCCATAAAATAAAAAGTATTATTATTATTACTTTTAATAGTCCACTTAATAACATTAAAAATGTAAATAAAATTTGTTGGTATTTATTATTATTATTGCTTTTAATAGTCTACTTAAGAACATTAAAAATGTAGTAGCTTCTTTCTTGTACTCTAGTAAAACTTTTAACTGTTACTTGAGTAAAAGTAAGAAAGTACTAGATTTGTAATGCAATTTATTATTAGATGATTTTTAGCTGATGTGAAACGTAGTGCAGTAAAAAAGTAGCAACAATAATTTGCTTTGGGATGTTGTTAAATAAAAGTTTTCTAAAGAAAAACACTTTCCGCCTCTGAGTGCATTTTAAAAAGATTTTAATCTCTCGATGTACCAATAGTGAGGACAACTCTCTATCGCCGTCCTTTCGGCTTTTTCCGTTCATTTCCGTGGCTACTCGGAAACTCCTCAGATGAGGGGCAGGACTCGGCGCTCGAGTGCGCCTGTAACTAATCCAGTTCATTCCACCGGATCAGTTCACCTGGACTCCTGACGAACGTTCATGCGCGGAGCAGGTGAGCTTCACCGGTTACTAGCACGCACTTGGCAGTTTTTAAGTCTTTTAAAGTGAGTTCATAACAGTTACGATCAACTTTACACGCGAACTTTGTGATTATTTTAAAACAATCTCCAAACACCTCTGAGGAATGCGGCGAATCTGAGCTGCGATATTTTGTTTGTGTTTACGAAGGGATTTGGGCGGCACGAGACCATCTAAAAAGGAAACCATGGCAACAGGAGGATTTAAATCTAACAGCGCGACGGACTTTCTGGAGGAATGGAAAGCAAAGCGTGAGAAGATGAGAGCAAAGATGCTTGGAGATATCGCCGCCGCCACCGGGAGAACCACTGAGTTAAACAACAACGGCAGCTCGGTCAACTGCGTCTCCCCCACGTCCTCCTATCCGGTGTCTCGCTCTTCCTCTTCGACCGCTTTGAAGGACGAACCGAAGAAACCCGAGCTGCCCGGGGAAAACTTGAAGAAGACGCCGGAGAAAGCGAGTGGTGTCCCGCAGGCGGAGAGCTCGAGCCCCGCTGGTGTGGATGACAGTGATAAGGAGAGTCCCACACACAGCAAGAGCAAAGAGAAGAAAAGCTCAGGGCCCAGCGCCAGAAAAGGCAAAGGACAGATAGAGAAAAGGAAGTTAAGAGAGAAGAGGAGGTCAACAGGTGTAGTCAGCATACCGTCCAATGAGGTGAGTTCACTTGTTTTAAAGTTAACCATTTCATCCAGGTAGCAATATAAGGTGATATTTATAATCACACTTCTCGCAGACAAAACCCTTAAGTGGTTTTTCAATGGATTACTTCCAAAAGCACGGAGATACTGTTATGTTTTGTATGAGAATGCCCATTTTCTACTGGGTGGCTCTACAGTGTTACTTGGTTGTAAATACACCATATGCTGAGTTGCAACCAGGTTTTGTAAATTAAGTATAAACGCATATTTGGAGGCCAACAATGTTTTTGTCAATCATTCTTTGGTGCATACCATTTGCAATGAAGGATTAACTATTAATATGCTGTGTATTTGCATGTTTTTAATAAAGCATATGCTTCTGTTAGCCATCATACTATTTTCAAACAGTATTTAAAGTTGGAGTTGGAGTTGCAACCATATTTAGGCCTACTTTTTTTTGTAACTACATTTAACATTTAGATCTTCTCAACCTAGCCCTATGCGACTACATGCATTCTCCTTAAACATGGAAATACCATAGCAGCTCTTTTGTAAGTGATCTGTTAAACCATTTGTGCCAAACTGGCACTATCGCAATTTGCTTACATAGTTATGTAACTTAAGTAGAAAAAGCTTTAATCTGAAATCCATCATTAAATGTCACTCCATCAGTTCACTCGCATGCCTTCCTTATGTAATGTATGTGAAATATCTGTTCCGTGCATGTTCCCCTCCAAGCAGCTCTCGCATAAATCAAGACTAGAAGGCGCTGAGTTTGATCACTAACAGATTGGGATAATATTATACATATTTTCTCCATGTCATGATTTATAATGGCCGTGGTTTGCAGAATAACGTTCTGTATCATGTGATGTAGATAATGGAGAACATGGTACGGCTGTTACACTAGTTTAAGAAACTTCAACTGATCTGTTTACCATAACAGTTGGCCAACTGACTCTGCTATCTCTCACACTTTCAACCCGTCACGTTCCCACGCATGAGTAATAGGAGGCCTGTTAGTGTAGTATGCCATTGTAGTACATACTGGAGCTGTGAATGCCTGTGTACCACCCAGCTCCGCTGCCCCCCGCAGATAGTTACTGTTGGAGGCTGACCAGTATGTCTGCTTGGGCTGAAGACATCCTGTCATTAGCCTCTTGCGCTGTGCCAAGGTAAAGTAGTTTGGGAAGTGGGCGCAGGCCAAGACTTAATGTTAGGGTGTCTTTGAGAGATAAGTGTGCTAGTATACACACTCATGCCCCATGGTCTCTCTGGGGCTGTAACTGCGAGAATGGATATGTGGGGCTGGTTAAATTATTTAGCATTTTGACACCTCATTTTTATTCTGTCTGAGGTTGTAGCGAGGGAGCATGGCATGCAGTTCGAGCGCTCTATCTACTAGTGTGTAAGCGTGAAGGGAGTTAATGGCTATGACATGCTGTCTAAACACATTCAGCCAGGGTCCCATCACCTGAAACTCTCATTTATGCCTGATATGGTGGCCAACCAAATGTCTCGCACCTCTTGGACATATCAAACAGGTCCAGTGTCTGCTTTGTCCCTTACTTACCCTTTCCTGAAATGCTTTGAGAACAGATATGCTGTAAACCAGACATTTGGACTTTCCGTAGCTCGTTTCCATGTACTTCCTGCTGTGGCTTCAAATTTATAGGGCTCATTGTTCCACCGTGTGCATTTAGCAGCTCACTGTGAGTTATTGGACTCTCGCTGAGCCTCCCAGTTCTCTGGCCGAAACCTAAACTTCCTGCTGTCTTTGTGATGGGCACTGATAACGCTTATAAAGCCAACCTAATTCATTGCTGGTGACTTTGCAAATGAGCATTTTAAACACCTTTAAGCAGACCTCAGCCTTCTGGATATGTGTATGTCCCCACTTTAATCCGTAACATGTTTGCTTAGTATTACAGATCTGAAAGTTCTTGTCACCAGCCAGAATGTTTGATAAATGTTCCCTTGCTACGTATGTTTAGCTAGGGTGACTTGAGAAGTTTGTTTTAATTTCTGAGTGTTTGGACCAGCGCAGCTCTAATAAATGCAAATGCTATTGTTTGACATCTGGCCGAGTCTCAAACTCCTCACGACCCGTTTGGAGATAAAAGCCTCCACGTCCGGTCTGCTTGGCGGTTTTCCATTTTTAAATTCCAAATCCAGCATAAACAGCGACATTCTCAACTTTATGTGGTGTGAAAACCTTGAGCTGGTGAGACCTGGAGAAGAACCTGGATACGACTGTCCATCAGCAGGGCGATCATTTTATATTTGGATGGAATTCACAACCCTGAGAAATAAATATTTATGATGGTTTCTTGCTGAAGGAGTTGCTAGTGGCAAAAAGCCAGGTGTTTTTCTTTTTTTTTTTAACTTTCTTAGAGAAAGCTTGGCAAATCTAAGCTCTAAAGAAGGCCTACATACTGCAGCGCTGAAAGAGATCATAAGTTACAGTTTATGTTTTGACGCCCTTGGGAGTTTGCTGTACATTTGTGACATTTGAACAGGAAGCCTGGCAGATGTTTGGCATCAGGAGCAGTCATGTGGATGAAGAACAGTCCTTAACATTTCCTTATCTTCTGCTTCTAGTGACGCGTAGGGTCTGGTTAACCAAACAAGGCCCTCTTACAGCAAATCACGACTAGAGGAAGTCGAAAAGCTTCTGTTGAAGCACTGTTTTCTTGCTCTGTTTTGAACTTGCAGTTGTTGATCAACTTATTGTTAGCGGTCGGTGACCTGTTGTTAAATGTCAACATTGGCACTTCGATTAACTGCCGTTTTGTAATGTCAAACATAAAAATTTGGTTTTGCAATTTTATGACATTCTACATTTGCCGTTGTTGGCAACGGTGTACTGCCTGGAATGAGGCTTTGCCGCCTAAACAAGCATGGGACGGCATGTTTTGCAGTCACCATTTTTTCCAAACAAGGTCATGTAAACACTACAAATACCTCTGAGATTCAGTCATGGGTAAGCAAGGTAAGCAACCAGCCATTAACACTTTCTCCTTTTGTTTTTAGGACATTCCAGGCTATGTACCAAGCATAGTGGAGTATTTTTGGTAGTCTTTTCTACAAGGGAAATTCCTGCATTTATTTGTTACCACTGATATTTGTACTAGAGGCTGCACTGCATTCATGTTCTCCAACAGACGTGCAATGCCATTAAGTGAAAATTATGTGCAACTTAAGTCTTCATAAAACCGGTAGAGCCTCACTTTATACTCTGAGTCTCTGGGAAGGCTCTGGGAAGGTCCCTTGGACGTCAGGCCTTGTTAATGTACCACTCAACTGTCAAAGCATGATGCACTACATCCATTTAACTGTCGGACCAAATCAACACACATAATCGAGGAGCTGGAATGCAATGAGACCAAGAGTCCCTGTGCTGGCCCACTGAGTGGTCACCCTTCTCCTCAGATTAGGTTTCGCTCCGTCTTACCTAGCTGTCCGGTCTTTTCAAGCGTGATGCAGACTCACTCACGTTCAGTTCAAAATGTATGCTCTTTCTTGTTTATGATGCATGACAAGCATTGCCATTTTCTCTGCGTGCCACAATCATTTCCGTTGCGTGTTGTAATGATGCATATGTGATGATAGCGCCAACTTTTGCGTTTGGATTGGTCTCACTTAGGAACAGAATGGTCACGGTGTGTGCACATGAATTAGCTAGCCGGTTGTTTGTGACAGTTGTGGGTTCATCACTCTTCCTCATTGGTGTAGACGTTGTATAGGCCTGAACTCTATAAATAGCCCCTTTCCAGGCTTGTGTGTTTAGACTCGCTTTTTTGTTTGCTTGAGAAATATCGCGGTGCTTTCTCAGCGACGCAGTGACGCATTGCTGCAGATTGAGTCATCACTTATTAACTTGCACCAGACACCACATAGAGAATGAACTATATGACCTGTTGCTCTCTCGGTGCGGCCCGCTCTTATCAAGCGTATTCGTCTGTGCTCAAAAGCGGTTGCTTCTTAGTTAAATATTTGAAGCCTTTATTATCAGTGGGCAGAGTTCAAAAGAGGAACGAATACGTTTTTTTAAAACCGGTACCGATAAGTTGGGGAAGGCCAACTTCTTTTTAACATCTTTCATCGTTACATTATATGCAAAACAGTTTCACTTTGTCAATCCGTATTCGACAGGAAGCACAAACACGTTGGCCAGTGGGGAATGTGAAAAATTGCATTCTGTGTGTATTTTTCAAGCAAGTGCAGAACACTTGGAGAGAGATGTCAGCGTGCTTTTAATGATATCGGCTAACATATTGTCGCACAGGGATTATTTACACGGCTGCCTGTTAGCTTTGATTGTGTGCGAGCAGAAACAATGATTATAAAACGAAGTGGATTTGGCCAGTAGTTGTTTGTGAACATTCCTTTCAGCAGGGCGCTTGGTATGAGTCAGTGGTAAAACCAGGCCTCTCTGCGTGATTAGGCATCATCCTGTCTGCTTACATTCACCACTGCACAACAAGACAAACCAGCTCGCTTTTTGCTTTCTATTTTTCTTTTCTTACTATCCTCCTTTGATCTTTCCCTCCTCCATCTGTCATCTCTCACGGTGTCTGTTTTCTCTTTCTGTCATGCGGTGTAAAGCGTGCTGATAGGTTGGTATTTCAGGATCTGAAATCAGTTTTAACATACTCGTTTATTATAGAAGCAACGAGCAGAAACCGCAAAAACAATATATAGTTGAGTCATTGTTACAGTAGTTTTTATTGCCAGTTGTTTTTAGCATTCATGCAGTATTCATGTCAAGGTCATTTGATAAGGTGCTTTTAAGACACCTTTTTTTTTTTAATGACCAATAACATTAAGGCCTGGTTTCACAAACGGGGCTTAGCTTAAGCCAGGACTGGGCCTTAGTTAAATTAAGATATTTAAGCAACTTTTACAAAAATTCCTTATAAGAAAACATTATATGTGTGCATCTTAACACAGAACAATGACACTGACATGTTTTATGATATGTCAGAGCAAGATATTTTCATCTGAGACAGCTCAAACATGCAATTTAGTCTTGGACTAGCTTAAGCCTCGTCTGTGTAACTGGTGGGTATGTGTCCTTTAAGAGTTTTTAAATTGTTGTATTGATGGCACAGTGACGAAGTGATGACAAAATAATGTTAATTTAGTGTACAACGATGTGTTACAGAAATGTCTGAAGTGCCTCTATTATGGGTAATGAAATTTAATATTTTGGTTTTGGGAGTCCCCCAACAACAGGTTGACTCATGCAAGGTCAAAAAACACTTACATTTGTCTTATAATACGCATTTATTTTTACTCTTCTTTCAGATTTAATACTTTAGGATGTTTCATCCATAATAGGGGCACTTTAAATATGTTTAAGATCATTTGCACTGCAGATACCAATGTTTTCTGTTGAGCGCCCATTGGTAATATGTACTTTGGTGCTATTTTTTCGAGTAGAAAAGTAAATTAAACTGATTATCAGTGCTGTTACTTTGCTTAAAAAAACTGGCTTTTGTTTGCTGTATGATAAAATTGGTGTAAAATTGAAGTACATTGAAAGTAATGTGCGTTAAAGGAGGATCCTTAACCAGATCTAGAGAGCAGACTATTATAGAGACTTTGATGTTGACTCTTTTGATGTGGACCCTTTTGTTTTAAACAACCACTCACAAAGCCCTAGCATCTACTCAGTAATGCCCTAGAAACACCCAAAACACTAGCAACGACAAAGCAGCACACTAAAATCCACTCACGCCGTCTTGGCAGTTGTATAGCAATTCCATACAAATCTCATACAACTTCGTAGCACAGTGGTGGCAAGTTTTGCAAAGACAAACACGGCTCCAAGTCGCTTTCATATTTTTGTCAGCACATCCAAGGCTTTGTCATCGCATTTATGAGTTCTCCGGCATGCCGCCTCGTGTCACATCTCCATGGTTACACCTCAGACTTTGATCTCAAATAAATGTTTGCGTTGTTGCCAAGCTATGACACCGAGTGCCAGTGGGGCATTGGAATAAAACCCCATTTGTCCTCTCCTCATTGTTTCGAGTCACATTACTGAGCATAACAGCCTTGAAGAATGTAAAAATGTGCAGAAGAATCAAGAAACATGACCTTTTATTACTGTATGCATTCCTAAGCTTGAATAAGGATTTAAGTTGACTTTCCTTCATTAAAGTCGCATTTGTGTCTTGACTCTGCTTGTTAACTGTTAGCGATTTGTTTGACCAAAGGCTTTAAGGAATGTGGATCATTTCTAAAGTCCACAACGTCTTCCATACCACGTACCTCAGTGTTTGAGGAAGCCAAATAGAATCCCCAGGGATCAGCTTTGAGGAAGAGTATCCGTGAACGCATCAAAAGACAAACGAAGAGCAGAGAAGCTTTGGAATGCAACTGGCAAACTTAGAGCATCAAATGAAAACGTGCCACCAAAAGCTCATAAGAGTTTGATCAAGAATTATCTAAAAGAACAGCCACAGGGTTATCCTTTGAAGGACGTGCCCGTGCCTCCTAGTTTCTTGGGAAGTAGTTTTATCCGTTGGGTTGACCTTTTCACATCACCATGTTTTTTTGAATGCTGCCTTTAGAAATGTCCCACTTTTCACTTCTGATGTTGGACTTATAAGTTTGTTGCATTAAGATGCTTTGTTGTTGAAAGGAATTGAAATCAGAGGATGATAGGAAGCCTGTTTCTTGGGTAAGTTGTTTTTTAAAACCAAAACATATGGAAGCTATTTTGTCAGTGTCCAATGACGTTTGAATGAAATGAAGGATCCCATTCAATGGCAATCATACAAACTTTACTTACATAATTTATACATTCACCTCACTATCTAAAAAGTCAGTCAGATTGCTGACGATTCCTGAATTTTGGGCAATGAAATGCTTTTTTGCTTTGAAAGATATGTGCAATATGCCTCTCATGGTTATTTATATTCAGAAATATTTTTGACAGTAACGAGAACAAGCAAAGTAGATGTAGGAAAAACAAATAAGTCTTGACGGCCATTACAGCAATGTTTCTTTTCTCCAGCGTGTTGAAAGTTTATGGCCAAGCCGACACGAAAACACAAAAATGATCTCCAAGTTTTCTGTACAACTAGAAATCATACAAGCATTTACAATTAGCATCAGACTCCATCAAAGTCTTCAAGTTCTGCTATTTCTTGACCCATTCATTTGAATTGTCCTTTAGCTGTCGTGAAAGTATCTATGCTGGTGGAGTTCACTTTTATCAGCCTTCACTGTATGTTTGGGCAAATGCTTAAATATGCCTTTCACCTTGATTTACACAAGGTCTTGTGTTCGTGCATTTGTCCGGGCCTTGCCTGTTAACCTCTAGACCACAATTGACGTAAGAGGTTATGGGGTCAACTTCCTTTGCCGACACCTGCTAATCTTGAGGCCTTCCAGATGATTGAGTCAGAAGAGGCTCCAAAGATAGCACACAGGAGCAGAGACATTGTTCCCAACCACTGGTTTTCCCTTGTAGCAGGGTATGTGTTTAGGGTGATGTGGCAGCTCTACGTCAATATTTATGCTGCAGATGGAATATGGTGCTTTAGAAACAGCATGTTATCAACCAAATATCAGATGGCATCTGGTGCAGGAATGTAGATAAAGTTCCACCGCCCAGGGCTGAGCACTGTATAAGTGACAGGTGACTTTGTGCTTAAAGGATGGTGTTGACGGTGCAATGTTCTACCCTATGCTATACATGAATGACAGTGCATCATCAAAAATGTGACCCTGAAACACAAAACCAGTCATAAGGGTCAGTCATAAGCTGATTAAATAAGCTCTCCATTGATGTTTTGTTGTTAGGACATGACAATATTTAGCCAAGATACAACTATTTGAAAATCTGGAATCTAAGGGTGCAAGAAAATCAAATTTTGAAGTTGTCCAAATGAAAATTCTTAGGAATACACATGGTAGCACTTTATTTGGATCGTCCGCTTTAGACATTCTACTAATCGTAACTATCCAAATGCATGTCAATCAGTAGTCATTAGAGTATTAGTAGACTGTTAGCTTAATAACTTCTAAAATTCTATTTTGATGGGCCCACAACATATTGACTATGAGAAACTTCGCAAGTATATGTCAACTTATTCTACGAACCCTAAACCGACCCTAACAGTCTACTCTGAGAATCATGTAGTTACAAAGTTAGGTATAGTTAGTGGAAAGTTTAAAGTGGACTATCAAAACAAAGTTTAGGCTAACCCATACACATTACTAATCAAAATCTTTACATATTTTTGGTAGGAAATTTACAAAAATCCTCATGGAACATGATCTTTACTTAATATCCAAATGAATTTTGGCATAAAATAAAAATGGATAGTTTTGACCCATACAGTGTATTATTGTTGGCTATTGCTATGAATATACATGTGCTACTTCTGACTTTGGTTTTGTGCACAAATAAGAGTCAAGTTCTAATGCCCTACAGCTTTATCAGGAAATACAATGGGTTATGAAAGTCTTATGAAGTTAACTCTCACTTGTTCCTTTCTGAACCCATTTAAAAGTGACGTGTTCGTCTGTGAACGATGCAACTGCACTTCCTGCTTCACTGAGCAGTAGTATTCAATATGAACAACCTAATCCTGCTCTTTTTGGACCCACTGAACTCACTCAAACTTGTGAGATACTCTGGGTATTTCACTGAGATCCTGTAGAATGGCTTGCTACATGTTGATAACGGTCAATAAAAATCATGCCAATAAAATGCCAGCTTGTTTTTGTTCGGCAGTCTGTTCAAAGTAATCATTGCAGGCTGTAGGTTTGGTCTGTTTGAGCAAGGGTAAGGCTAATTTATATATTATTTAGTCCCCCCCCCCACTTAAATAACCATAATGACTATATTTTTGTTTGTTTAAGATGTGTTGGATTGTTTTATTAAAATGAACTTGTGCAGGTTGGAATCACAATATTAGATGTCCAGTGAGTGATCAAGCTTTGACTGGAATGTTGCTCTGTTGATTGACGGGGTTGATATTCCAGATGGGCTGCTGTTGCCCTGAGAAGGAGAGAGAGAGTGTTCAAGTAAAGGATTGACATTAAGATTAAAGTTTAGGAATTCCCCCTTTTCCTCCCATTTAATTTCCTTTCCTACTGTAACTCAAAACTCTGTTTAAACTTTGCCCTAAACCTATTGATCTTTTTCTGAACTTCATCTTGGATAATACACTTTCCGCTGTTAAGAGTTTTCAGCTTTTATTCACAGTTGATTGGTTTTCCTAGCTCATTTATTTATTTTGTCAAGTATTTGTAAGCTGCCTCTTTCTGTCCTTTCTTCAGTGAGAGGCAGGCACTAAATGATGCATAACCATCACACAGCCCTGTTTTCACTGGATATTCATCTTGGATTTTCATCATGTCCGTATCGATCCTAAAGGCTTCCTTCTGCGTGCTCCTTTCAGCTTTTCATTTTTCTCCCCATCCTCCCTTCGAGGCCTTGGATTCTGGACTTGTTTAACCTTCAGATAAACTGTTCATTCTTGTCTGCTCTTGCTCATCTTAAATGCCCAATTTTATCTTTCACTGTTCTTGTTTCACTCCCATTGAGAAACAAACGTACCTACATCTGATTACCTTCAGAAAACTGGGTTCTAATCAATATTTGTATACATGCCATGTACGTTTACATGAATTAACCCTTTTAAGCCAGACTCTATTGCAATAAATTGAGTCATGTTGTCTGTAATGTAGAGCGTTCCTAATTCGTCAATTATAAGGCTTCATGATAGCAAGAGTACTACCTTAGAAAGCAGCTGCCTGTATACAGTAGGAAATTCAGTGTGTTTTAGAACACTATCTAGTAAACACAGACTATGTGGTTAATGTCTAAATGAGAGAGGAAGAGATATAAACATTTATTCCCTCAATTGGGACAGAGCCAATGACAATTAAAGCACCAGACTCTGGGTATGTGACAGACGACAGCAATATTATTACTTCTGTGTCAGATGCTAGCCAGATGCCCTTATATACTTCCTCTGATGAAGTTACTGTCCTTAGTTTACATCTGCTAATGGAAAAATGAGTTAATTTATTCCTGGAGAGACGACTTTGGCCTATTTACATTACCAGTCTCTGTTTATTATAATAGCAGCAGCTAATGTCGTATCAGAGATTTACTAATACCTTTGTTTTAGCATTCTTCTAGCTATTGCTAACAAACTGACTGGATGATAATTATGTGCCTTGCATGTGATTCACTCATAATCATATGTTTTGACTGTTTTCTGTCATCTTTTTTAGGGTTTGGTAAGCTTGACGAAGTTGTTGGCCAATGATAGATAGGGAGTATGTATTTAACACTAATATAACCAGTGGGCGTTAATTACGCACGCCAACCAAAGGAAGACCAGCTGCGTTTTTGTTAGATACAGATTAAGAAGTGTTTTTTTTTTTTGTTTTGTTTGTTTTTATATTGGGTAAACGTCAGAAATCCCAACCGTGAGACTGCAGTTATGCCCCTTCAAGTATTACCATGCTGAAGAGGAATGGCATTGCAAACATTACCATACAGGTGCTTAGTCTTTACCTCTCCCAGCATTCTGATTGGATGAGGTAGGTAATACCCAAGCGCGATTTGAAGGTGACTCATGCTTCTGTGTCTGTTAATGTTGGAACACAATGGCCTCCATACACAGAAGCCCCTTGTGGGGAGGGCCAAGCATGCTCCAACGGTTCCAGCCCAAACCGCTGATTAACACCGGCCTGAATCTGAGAAAGCACATGGAATGCTCTTTGGCTTGCCTGGTATGCAGGTGTATTGTCCCTCTTGCTCTACTGACAGACGTGAAAAGGATTTGTACAACATTGTCCTCTGTTTGAATAATGTGTTATTCTTCTCGGCAAGATAAATCTTTGAAATGAGAGCTTTGAGGGTAGCACAGCCTGTTTGCCACATGTTAGATTTCTTAGAGGAAAAGCACTTTTACAGAGTTCTGTCTTTTTGCATGGTGCACCAGATTCCTACACTAGGTTTAACCAGTTAATCAGAGGGCTTTAACCACTGTCTGCTTTAAATGAAGGGTAGGGGATTTTCGAGAGGCCAGCAATTGCAATCTAGCTTTGAAAGCATAAGATCTTACCCTTCCTGTAAATCACTCTCCAAAGCCACGCCTCCTATAAAACACGTGAATGGCTATCCAGCGACACGATGCAAGACTGCGTTGGTGGTGGATTGAATGAAATGCTGTCAGATTACCTCACTGATCAGTCACGGTAAGACATTATAGTACAAAACGAATGATAATACAATAATAACGCCTTGCATTCTCTCGGTCTGCAATGGCGTAATGGAACATGCTGATGACGTATCATATCTGCGCAAAAGAGGTACACAAATAAATGTATTGACCGGCAGATAGGACAGCCTTTCATAGCCCTTGGACCAAGGTATATGATTGGATGAATTTTTTATGGTCCCAAGCCTTCCTAAGACAATATGAGTACAACTTAAGTCACTTAAGTAAAGTCAAGCTTTAGTGTCATTCCACTAAAGGTGTGGACAAAATGAGAAACCATGTATCGCAGGACCATGGTGTTAAACATAAATATAAACATAGATGTAAGAAACCATTTTTTAAACCTATACTGTACATAATGTAAATAACTTACTGAATTGTATCTAGTGTTTTGTTTATTTTCATGTTCTTGCATTTTTGTGTAATTTAGCAATTGCTAATGGGATGTGAAGACTCTTTCAACCAACTTTTTAAACTTTTCATCTACCCTGCTTTTAATATTGTAATAGAAGATTGAAAAGAACATACAGTTGTTCAGACACCGCATCTTAAAAGTCTGATTTTCAACTAAACAAATTTTCGCAAAAGATTTCAGTCAATTGAAAATACGTTTTACTATTTCCTGCCTGGGTGAAAATACTTTGTACCGTTTTGTTTAATTTGACCAGATATATATTTTATATATATATATATGATGGCACTTTGAAAATGTTAGACAACTGTGTACATGGGTGTAGATTATTCCATTTCAGGTATTATTTTTTTTAATTGACCGTAAAACTCAGCTGGTCTTTTAGATGTTGGACATTATGGCATATTGAGCGTCTGTCCTTCTTGACTTGACTTTTTTTGACTCAATTTTTGCCACATTAAAAATGTGACTTGTTGTCACTTAAAGAAACCCCGCCCAGCTTGTTTGTAGCACTGAGTAAGAAAAGCTAGTAAAAATTCTTTGGATAATGATGAGTCTGCTTTATGCCTCAAGCAAAGTTCAGTTCCCATCACACCCCACTCCCAGTGTCTCTCTCTGTTGCTCATACTCTCTTTTCTTTCAGTCTATGTCGACGCCCCTCTCTCTCCCTCCTACTTTCTCTCTTGTAAATTACTGTTTAGGCATTGACCTGCATGTTGGAAGTTGCCCTTAATTTTCTGTTTCGTAGCATGTCTGTGCATGTGTTCTGCTTGAGTTGGTGAAGTGGAAACACGAATGTCTCAAAAGTGAGCTAACGTTACTCTGGAGTCACATGTAATTTTGTAGTCCTGGTAAAGACGACTCCGCTCCCTGCGGAGAGCTTAAAGAAATGCTTTCCAAATGTGTTGTAAGAATCGTGTTTACTTAATCAGTGGTGTTTGCCAAGGCAAGTATGATTATTATTGTTGCTCGCACTTAATGTTAAGGATTTAAGCAAACTCCTAACCCTAAGCATTAGGCTTATGCATTGTTTGTTCTACACCTGTGGTGCAATGGAACTGAATGAGAAAATGGATGTAAAATCCCACTTATATTTAACTCCAGTCGTATCTAGTGACTAAAATTAGCCTAGGCCGTAACAGTTTATCAATATAAAATCTATGTTGTGATATTATTTAGTGTGATCATCAAACAAATACATCATGATGAAAGTGTTACAGCATTCAAAATAAATGTTGTTGTTGTTATTATTATAGTATTACAAATTTGCAGTTTTATAAATATAATTATAAATTGTATAAATATTAGGATTATTTATTATGATAGTATTACAATTACAATAGGAATCTATTCCTTATTTTAAGATTTTTATTTATTATTGATAATAATAATAATAATTGTAATTTTGTAGTCACTTTGATATTTTATTTTATTTTCAAATTGTGCAGCCTTACCAAATAACTATTTTTATTTGTTAATGTTTTTACTCATTTTTCTTAAAGCTAACTTTAGAGTATTATTCATATATACTAGGCTATATAGTGTATATTTAATGTGGGCTCTTCTACTTGTTTAAATACCATTTACCAATTGAAATACCACTTATTTAGCTTTAGATTTGGATTTGATTTCCTGCATGTAGTCAGACCTCAGAGTGATGTGGGTGGCCATACAGAGGTCATGGTAGTATAAATATTTACGCTTTTTGTTTCAGGGGCATGCAGATGTCCCAGAATCTATTTGCTAACGTTGTGTTTGTTAACCCTTAACACTCTGGTCTTATCTTAATTAAATCGGCTTTCTGCATACATCGCCTCATTCGTAATAATTAGGTTTCCAAGTGAGTGGCCCCTCTCACTAAACCTAAACTCAGTCTTGCTTGCCTACTTTCTCCTGCTCACGTTCCTTCAAGAGCAGCTATGACAAAAATACCCAGATTGCTTTCCCCATTAAATGTTAATGTTGTTGTCGTTCAACTATAAGAGGTGCAATGTGATACGGTGAGCTTTGTCCAACGGTGTTTCCTATTGCTTCAGTTCATATGCCGAAGTGCTCATTAGTGCTATTTTCGGAAATGAACCTGGGGACAATAAATGAGATAAGCGCTACCATTTGCTCACCCTCATTTCACCTTAAACGTGTTTGACTTTCTTCCATCTGTGAAACGTACTGTACAGGAAGACATTTTTCTAAATTTATTACAATTTATGTCTACTCTTAAAAAGTACAAAGCTCTCAGTGGGGCGTTTCCTAAAGATGTAAAAGGTACAATAGGTTTACCACTAAATGCATTTGTGTTCCACTGAGGGTGACATGAGGGTGAACTATCCCTTTAAAAACAGCCGTTCTGTGCTAAAGGCTGAATGATGTTGTGGTCATTTTAAGCATATGTAAGATGCAGTAGGTCATAAAAGTACAGTGTCCTAGTTATCTCACAGCCCTGGACCTCACTGGTTTTCTCCATTCAACATTAAACTCTTATTATTAGTAGCTAAGTCAGAGCTGACCCAGAAGTGGCTCTGCCAAACCCACATTTTATAGCTTTCATCCATGTCCTCTGGAGCAGAACATCTCCTTCAGAACTGTCAGAATATTTCCCCTAACCTCTAATGGAGTTCTCACTCCCCAAGGTGCAACTTCTCAATCCATTATGCTGGATGAGCTGTATCCGGGTGGCAGGCTGTGGACGTGGGAATGCCAACAGCCATTCTGCAGTCGCTCCACCAGGGTTATTGTTTCAGAAAGCTGGGTTCCCGTGGCCTAAGGGGGAATTGACCAGCCACAGTGGTGGTTTTCCCAAAGGCATTCTGTCTCTTTTTCTCTGTTTTTCTTTCGGTGTCTATTTTTGTTTTCCTCTCTCTTTTAGTAACTTTGGCAATTTTATTGCACATTCATGCTTATTGATTCTTTATTGTAGCTTGAAAGGGGTTTGTAGCCTAAATAAAAGGCTAGTAGCCCCCTTCCACTCCAAATCCTCGCTGTCTCAGCCTCTGGATTCGCAGGTTAATTTTATTGCTGTTCATTTCTAATCATTGTTTCCACATAATGTGGTAAACGCGGGGGAATTAAAGATTAATAATGCGTTACTATCACTTAAACTGTTCCCGCATTTAAGTTAATTCATGGGTTTCCTCGGAAGAAGTTAATAAAAAATGGTCAGTAGCCACAAATGAATATGTCTTGGGAACGAATGAACAAGTTTTAGGAAATGAATACATCTGTGCGTCGGCAGCCCTGTCAAGTGATGTGCCTACAAACACGATAATAAAACATGATTGTTTTTAATGTAGTTTTAAAGTTTGGATCATATTAAAAGCATAGTTTTACATTCTTAAATTATTGTACGGAGTAATTTTAATGAACAAGATGTGCTTTACTATAGGGTTAGGGTTTGGTTTGCATGCAATTATGCATAATGGACTACTGTTAATATAGTGAGTGTGTAATGTGTAATGAGGTCAATATTTCATATATTGTTTCAGGAATCTGTGACATTTCCCTAATTAACATTTATGAGAAGACATTTCCATGTCATAACGTCACAAACAAGCTGAACCCTGCCACTGTAAAACTTGTGCTAGTGCTACAGAGGTTAAGGGCCTCGGTAATGCTGATGAGCTAGTACAGCTGCTTTGCTAATTTACAGAGCGAGCTGTGTGTGTGTGTGTGTGTGTGCGTGTCAGCAGGTCTGATGGGTTTATGAGGAAATCTCTCCAGTCCACTCTAACAGGCCACCGCCAGGCTGCAGATAGAGATCAGCATTCCACTCCCTCATTTATACGCAAATGAGGATTGACGTCATCAGCTTTTGTGAATGTTCTTGTGTGATTTTTAAAAAGATATGTAAATGCGTAAATGGGTGTATAAGAAGGTAAAGTCATGATGAACGCATCTGTAAGTTTTTGGGGCATGTTTCGTTCATTATTGTAAGGTCTGCTTAAGCCTTTTTGCTGTCTTAACATTCTTTCATGCTGCGGGAGAGCAGTGCTGTGGAATGCATTAATCACTGACGTCTAATTCTCTCTCTCCCTCTCTCTGTCTCTCTGTCTAAAGCAGTGTGCTCAAAACCTGACCCGGACTGTTTAGGCTATTTGACTGCCTGTAGAGAAGTGAGGGTTTGTGTGGAATATGTGGCGGTGTTGAACATAAATACACAGAAGAGAGGAATACTGTGTCGCTATTTAATCCCGGTACATCTTTTACTCGGTGATCCAAACCAAACAATAGGTGTTATTACCCTAATCAAGATAGGCGTTCCACTTTTTAACACACATGCGGAAAACACACTTGAATTGAACAAGAGGTTTTTTGTTCATTTTAAATAGGGATGCTAATGATTAATCAGTGTTTAATTGTTTTTAATCGCGAAAGCTTGTCAGTTTAAGAAGAATCAGCACACTTTTATACATATTATGCAATCACACAAGCTCTGGCACACTTAATAATTTTTTTAATTTATTTTTTTTTACACATTCAGGTGTTACAGCATTTCTTTATAATCAACGATTGCATTTCACAGTGCTAGTGTGGTAAAGTAAATGGCAAGCACTTTGATTTTTCATCTCGTCTGTGCTCGCCGGTGAAAAAACATGCTGGTATACTGACCCCTCTATGTGACTATGTGTACAGTAAGTACGCATTAAATTGATTAAAACTGATAGCAAATACTTGTTCTTTTGAGCTTTCCCATTAATTAATACTGAATAAATGCAGCACAATGGTTTTTTAGCGTAACATTAAGAAATGATTCTTGGGCAGCATCAGATCTTGTTGTTTTAATGATTTCTGAACAATCTCCTGCTGCTGCTGTTGTTGTTTTTGTTTGATTTCAAAGTAAAAATAATATTGTTTATATCTGTATATAGCCATTATAACTACATTTAGTCTTTTAGCAGGTGCTTTTATTCACAGCAACTTACAAATGAGGACAATAGAAGCAATCAAAAACCTAGCAAAGTCTGTTAGTCGTAAGTGGTACACATGTTTTAAAACGTAGTCAGAATAATAAAAAACCGGAACGCTAGAGAATGCTAGTGTTCAAATAATTACTTGCTTTTTTTCGAAATATGCTTCAATTATTGTAAACAATATGCAACCTCCACATGATAATTCAAACCTTTAGTTTTGTTGATTTTTAATATTAGCTTATTATTCAGTACATTTATTGATTTTAATAGAAGCCAAACCAAGCCAAACCAGAAGCAAAACAAATGTTTTATAAGAAATGTCCTTCCTCATACCAGAAGATTATGCATTGTGTGTGTGTGTAGAAAATAGGAGAGGCTTCCTTTTGTAAAAGCATTTACGTACATCTAATTTGACTACAGAGGAGAAAACTGTTTTTTTTGTTTTTTTTTGTTGGTTTGTCACTTATCTTTCAAAAACACATTTTTCACCTTTATGTTCAAGTGCTTATTAAAGTCATTGTTTTCTGTGCTGTCCATTTAAGAAGAAAAAAAGACACTTCAATTTGTCTTTTTGTTTGTCTTTTATAGACCGTTCTCAGTAGTCTTTGTCTTCTGCTGGAAGAATTTAATGAATATTGATGCAAGGTTAATATATATTTGATTGGCACTTGGAATTGCAAGCTCTGAAAGTTGTCATCGAATTCTTTTGGCGGTTGTTTCTGGTGATATGTTTTGCTAGGGAAGCAATTTCAATAATTTATGTCCTTGTATAAGGAGACACGCATTTGTTGTTTGAACGACTGGTTTGACATGCACTTGTTCCGAAGAGTGAACCGCAATAATGGTAATCTACATTACATAGATGAGATTGAAAAGTCAATTAAGTTACGAACTGAACAGTTTCTGTTCAAACAGCAAAATATAACTATATTTCGACGTTGTGGGTGATGCTGCTTGCGTGTGCAAAACTCACCATCACATAGCTGCTGTTCTAGAGGCATTTCTATGTGACGGGAGTGCTCTTTCTCAATAATGATAATTAAACAACATTTTCAAGTGTTTTGGTACTGGTTAAGGCATGTCATGGATAAATAAATGTGACCCTAAAAGACCAGTAGGTGGCTACACGTTCATGTCGAAATGAGTGATTCATTGAATCATTTGTTCAAATGTTTTTTTCAAAATGGCTGATTCATTTTGTGACCACCACTTCAGTGGAGCATTGAATCCTTGACTCATGATGCATTCAACTGAACACAGCAGTGTTGCTTTGAGATCTGAGATTTGTAACGGACAGACACTATTGTGTTTAAAATGTAACTCCCTCAGTATTTACTTATTTGTTGATCTGTATAAAATCTGTTTCACATTTGTGAAATTTGGGAAATCGGTAGTCTTGCTTGTTTGATATTGCTTAACAGTATCATATCTTATCCCATTTATAACCCATACAGGGTTTTTTTTTATTTTAGTTTAAGTATTATAATAGGCTTCATCATGCAGTGAATGCTTTTGGATTGTCAAGATGTGTTTTTGTTTGTTTTTTGGAGTGACATACGCTAAGTCAGCTGGCAACGGCATAGCGTTAAAACAACAACTACGATATTGTCGTAGCGCAAGTATTGCACAACCCCTATTATGTGTTTGCTAAGGTGTTCTGTTTTTTTTTTTTTTAGAATGTTGCTAATAATAATATTAATAAGCCAAAATGGCAAATATAGTCAATTAAAATATGAAATAATTTAAGAGGGTTGAAATAGAGCGGAACATTTAATTACTGCTTCTTGCGTTTTGACAGTGCCTGAGACACTTTGGTGCACACAAGACGGACAAACTACAACATACTGTATAAACATATCAGCAGTGATGACGCACTTCACCATGACCAAACATTATTCTAGTACCTGTATCTGCCTGAATTTGCCAAAAAACATTCTGAGTTCACTTAAATTTGGTAATTCTGTTTTTTTTTGTCTTAAAGGAAACTTTAAGGTTTTGGCATTTTATAAAAAATTATTTTTGGTGCGTCACTATTTGCTCGTGGTTAGTTACTGATCCAGGTCAAAAAAATGTAATTCCTAAATCTCTATTATCCTCTCAACCAAAGATGTGGTATTTTTCTCAAAGTTATCCTCAAAACACCAAGTAATTTGATTTGTCATTTGTATATGTAGCACAGATGAGTGAGACTAGTTAAAAGCTTAACTTGTGCTCATAACACTAACCCCAAGAATGAGTATTAGTAAACATTTCAGCAAATGGCACCAAATTGCTGTTTAACATGATTTAGGCAATGTATTTTGTGGAATGTTTTTAAAATGACATCTTTCTAAAAATTCAGTGAGCAAAAGGTCAAAGGGATTACCACAGACACACAGAACAAATACTCCTTTAGTCATCTTGCATTGTTTGGTTTGTTTACCGCGGTGAATAAGAGGATGGTGTTATTTAGTAATTGTTTCAGTTTGTCTAGGCTTGTTTACTGCTTTTTTTGAGGACATGTTTGACCTGAGGCTACAAGTGGCCATTTAATTGCGCAAAACAGTTTTCGGAGTTTTTCTTTTTTTCTTTTGGTGGATGAAAAAGGAGGATCACACAAAAGGACAGAATTGCATTCATGCAGAATACGTTTGAAGGCTTTTATTGTGCTCATTGATTTGCTTTGCTCCTTTCTCTGGTTTGAAGGAAAAATAAATTTGTTTTTGGTCCTCTCTTTGAACGATTTTTTTCAATCTAATGTTGATTCTTATTGACGCAAAGAGAAAAGCTTTATCGAAAAGACAAATGGAACAGCGAATCTTGGTGGTACAGAGAAACTCATCTGTTGTTGTCTCTTGTGTTTAGACCGCGCTCACGGTGCCAGATTGAAGCATTTTAGAAATCTCCACTGGCGTAATTAAAAGATATTCAGCATTGTGCACATCAAGGGTTTTTCATGCCTCACTGACGCACCTCATGTCGGAATATTGTCTCTTTGATTCGCGTCCAAACATATGCTTAGAGAGTCGCGTTGCTCTCCCAGCAGAAGTCGAGCTGCCAAACCAGTGAAAGAAAGTTACGCAATATTCATAAACGTTTGTGGCGGCGACAGCCTTGCTGCGAGGTCACGGTCTCCTCACTTCACCCCGCACTGTGTTTACCCATCATCCTCCTCTTCTGCTGCCGCCCCGCTCGATGGGTGGTGACTCACAGACTGTGTTTTTTCAGAGCCGTATCACGGCTGACAGCGTGCTTATGTTTCACAAGACTACCCACACCTGCTTTCAAAAGCTTTCGACATTGTATTTCCCAGGAATTAACAGTTTAATAATTAGGTTTTTCAGAACTTATTGGATTTGCGTTCTCTAATGTTGTACTTTTGAAGACACTGTACAAGCTATAAACAGGATTTGGACGTCTGGTGATTTAAAAAACGTTGCCTGATGACTGATGATTTTAATAAAGACAGGCATCTAATTTACTTTGTCACTGAAATGATTTGGAAGTCTGGTATTAATTATGCATATTTATGCGCCCCGTTCCGACTATTTATGTCTGCGCATGTGTGCAAACCTCACGGGGTGAGCTAAGGGACCGTTTAAAGCTTTGATCTTGGGAGCAATGCGTTTTATGCGCTTTAAAGCGTCACTGCAAGGGGATTCTGCCTTTCTGAATTCTCTCGCTGTAAGCAAATAGGTTTAAAGCCATCAAATGGCTTTTAATATCTGCCGAGTGATGTGAATTTAATTAGGCGCTGTTATTCTCTAACAAGCTGAAGAGATTAACCAGTTTTGAACGTTGGTTTCCCTTTTAAACACTAATCAATTTCTTAGCTACCTGCTCGTCTGCCTCCAGTATTGAACCACGTTTTACACATGTATTTGGGTAATGAAGAGAGGCTGCATGGCGTAAATCAAAGCACCCTCTGCCTCTTGATTTGCCACTTATCATTTCATCTCTTTGAGGTTGTTATATCGTGCTCCTGTGGATTGAAGGAGAGCTTTCTTTCGGCTCATTACGTCTCTCAGTGGGGCTACCATGTAAGGTCCGCCGAGGACCCAGCTGCCTCGGAACAGCATTCTGAGTCGCTCTTTTATTTTTGTTTTGATTTCCATCTAAACTAGCCCACTTAGTAAGTATCAAGTCCTGGAGTACTAGTAAATGGACAAAACAAGATCCTCAGGTTGAACATCTTTTTCTGATTTTGAAGTGGTTTTTATTTTAGTTGCCCACATGTGAAGGTTGCGTAATCTCTACCTACACAGATCCATACTTCTGTTGTGCAACGTGTCTGGAAATGGCACGTTTATAGAGCACAGAGGTTTTCTCAACAGTATTTCCCATGTGTCCACACTTAGAATTGATTTGAGTGTTAACAGGGAAGTGGGGGAAAGGTACAGCTTTCCTATCCACATGCATGATGCGCATCTAATGCAGAAAAAGTATGCCAAATTGTTAAAAAACAATTTTTTTTTTTGTCAATTGCAATTCGACGTCTTCAGTTATAACATCTGTAGTTAGTTGCCCTACTGAGAGCTAGCTTCATTGCATTTAGAAAGTAGGACACTGTAGAAGAACACTAAAATATCATCTCTGCTTTTTGTTGTCGTTAAGTGTTTGAGGATTACCGCTGAATGTTTTTTGCTCAGCGGTTCTGGCTCAGTTTGGAAATCCGAAACCCTCTGATTATCATCTCTCCATCACGTTACATAAATTTCATGTAGAAATCGGCAAAGCTAATTTGTTTCCCAGAGATAAATCGTCTGGATATTGTGTTCTTGTGAGGTCTGAGTGTGGCTTTTGCTGTTTTTCTCATTTCTGCATTTTAGTTTTGGGCTTTGTAAGAGGTCAATGACTTTTCATAGCCGTACACACTTTCGGAGCGACTTGCCAGGGGTTCTGGAATAACAGGCCTCATAACCCCAAAACACAAACGCTCACATTGGCGTTCCCCCAGCCCCACCACCGTGGTCTGATGTCTGCTGTGCTACTGTGTTCTCATCGGCGGAGCGGTCGTGGACTACGCAGTTTGGCTGCCCATCGTCCTCGCAGAAAGTGTGTGACTCCTCACCACATAGATGTAAACTCTCCAGCAAACTATCATTTCTGGTGGCTGGAGGAGGAAACGTGATATATTTTTTTGTAGCGTCTGCAACAAAAGTCCACAACAAAATCCCAAAGTGGGACTCTTTGAGTTCTGCGATTTATTCTCCTTTCATTGGCTAGCTTGAAGGAATTTCAGGCTTTGGGTCTCTTCTTACATAAATAAACACATCTTTGAGCTTAAGAAGCTAATCTGGCCTTTTGGTTTGAAAGCTTTGTTTTCTGTCTGCTTTATGTTCCCGGATTCTCAGCTTCTGTTATTCTTCAGATTCTGGAAGTACAGAGGAAATGAAAGGAGAAATGGTGAGCTGGATGTGTAAGTTTTTGTAGGGACTGTCAATCACGGTGACAGGGTCTCAACAATGGGAGTATTGTGCACAGACAGGTTTTTGAGCTTTGTTCGAGATGCATGACCAAGAGCACATCTAAAAAAAATTAGATTAGTTATAAATAATAATATATATAGTAGAAATAAAGAATAAATAGACTTTTGAGACTTTTGAAACTTTTGAGAAATACATTAACTATCTATCTATATAGTTAATTCAAGTTAACCGTAGCAAGTCAGTTTATTAATTTGTTCAAAAATGTATTCAAAGCAACTGATTAGTCATTCATTAAACTGATGTGTTAAATGTGTTATGTTTTAAAACACTGATCCATTCTGTAATGAAACACTCACTGTGTTTTGCTTTTAACAAACAAGAAGTTAATATTAATTGACACTGTTGTCAACATTGTCTGTTTTTGTTCTGTTTAATAATATTGTAATTACATTCACAATCATGTTGATAAAAATGAAAAAAGAATACTTGTTTTCAATACTAATATTAATTGTGATACTACTTGACTATATTTATAAAAACAAGCACTCGTAGATCATTCCAGTAGATAATATCCAGGATTTCACTTTTTTTCATGATTTTCTGATCATAGTAGTATTATGTTTTGTTAATTATATGCACAATAGCCATACAGGTGAACTACAGGGATACTGTACAAACTGAATTAACTGTCTTTTGTGGTTTAATAACTATTTTTATTGCTATTAAGCATGTTATAAGCTATATTTTATTTTGTCATTTATGCATGTTTTTAATCGCTCTAACATTATTAATTTAAACTACTGTCTGGTAAACTGTATGGCTATAAGCCATATTAAAAAAATGTCTGTCGATTTGATGCTTATCATCATACTTCGCAGCCATATAAAACAATCACTTTTAAACAAATTTTTTTTTGTTCATTTTGCTTGTGTCCAGCATTCGTCTGTCTCACACATCGTTAATCACTTGAGTTTGATTCCGCAGACAGGTCCATATGTCGCAGATGTTTGCTCCTGCAGAGATGCTAGTCAGTAGTAGGATTTCAGAATTTTAGAATTTGTCATCTGTGATTTTTAATAACCTTCAATAAGTTTCAATAACCTTGATTTAAAAAAATAAATAAATAAAAGTTTCAGTTTATTGGTTCATTCTAAATACTTTTTGGAATCTGTGTCTTTCAGTTCAGTAACTTGAGGTAAATCAAAGTTTAATTTTGTGTTTTTGATCTCAAGAAAAAACCAAGAACATTGGAAATCGTTTATTCTGGGGTTTCGCGTTACATAAAAAAATGTGATTGCAGCCTTCTGTTGATCAGGAGTAATGAAATTCTCTGTACTGGAATAGATTAACGCCATCCTTCAGAGCAGGATGTCTCAGTTTGTTGCCAGAGGAATGTGTCTGCTGCTTTAACACCTAGTCTGCCCAGTTAGAAGGTGGTTTATGCTCTGAAATATGCTTTTGAATACAGTCCTCCCCAGAAGACGGAAGGAAGGGTGACCAAAGAGCTGCCTCCAATTCTTGGTGCATCAAAATTCAACTACTTTGAAACGGTACAGCTACAGAAATATTGAAAGATTTCGTTTTTTCCTCATAACCCTTTACTACCACATTTTTGACATATATATATATATATATATATACACTCAACGGTCAAATATCCCATGAATCCTTTGTTAGCATGAGAGCGTGTTGTATATGTGCAGCATTTCTTGGTGTCAGATGTGAGTTATGTAGTGGTAAAATAGGCATTGTAAGGCTGAAAGCCGGACACTCTAACTCAACATTACGGCTGCTCACAACGCGAGTTATCCATCCATTCTCACGCAGTAACCGACCGCAGCGTCGCAGGGTTTCTGTGACTCTTTTGATAGGTCTATGAAACCTGAATAGTCCCAGCGCTGAGCTTCTCTGAATACACCCGCGTTCCACAGCCAAGAAACCCAGCACCAGAGGCCAAGAAACCTGCGAGCGCTTCACAAAGGATGCGGGCCTGAATGCGAATGGCTGCGGGAATGGATGGCTCTTTCGGTGAGAGAAATCCAATCAAAGAAAGTGCAAACAGATGGTTTTCTCTTCCTTAACCATAGTAAGGTTTTACTGGCTTGGGTGTCCCTGCCAAGACATCTCTACCTCATTGTTGGGCCTTTGTCATCGGGAGCCACTACTGCCACAATGACCTACTGTTCTGCTTGATGGGTTGGGATTTTCTCTGGATTTCGGGAGAGCGGTAAAGAACACAGCAAGCAACTCGACAGGCTAAATGAGACACACTTGTGTTTGCCATCAGTGTTATTGTGTGGCTTGATGTGCATTTAGCAGGGTGGGACAGGTTGACATTAGATCCCACTTTGGAAGTGTCTAAAAACTTGCTGCCTTGCTGGGCAGTCAGTCGGTGACTAAGTGGGCACTGTTTTATGTATGAAGGTACCTGCTAATGAGATTTTAGACAGGCTTGTAAGGGATTTCGGCTTAAACCCATTTAAAAGAGCTCTGGGCACTACCGTTCAGATGTTTTAAATAATGAATACATAATAAGTTTTGATCAAAACAACTTTTCTGCATTGTGAATTAAATTGATCAATTGATTTGCTCTTTTGAACTCTATTTAATCAGTCAATTTCCAGGGAAAAAAGTCCACACCACAGCTATAACGATAAAGAAGAGAAATGCTTTTTTTTTTTTTCTTCCAGATGATGATGCTAACATTGACAGCCAATCAGATTCCATTCTGCTGTAACGAGCTCAAGAATTTAAAGCAGCAGATGAGTGTGCACTGAGAACAAATAATGATATTGTTTGCAATATATTTCTCTTTAAAGTTATCGTCCTCTGTCTGAATTGGGTTTCTATGTTTTCTGAAGGATCATGTGACAATGAAAAGAGTAATGACTACTAAAAAGGTGGCTTTGCCATTAAAGGAGTTTAAATAAAGATCCTTGTTAAAACAGGACAGTTTATAGTAAAATAATATTTTACGGTATTACTGTTTTATTGTAATTTGATCAAATAAATGCAGCATTGATGAGGATAGAGACAATCAAAAATGTTGGAACTTTTATAAAAAATCTACTTATAATATATGGATTTACAAATATGCAATTATAAATAAAATTATAATTATGTTTTTTACCGCAATGCAGAAATTTGCAGTAAAATAAAACTAATTATAGACGATCCTTAAATTATTATTGCGTGCAAGGTCAGTGCAAAAGATGTAAGAGGTAAAATGTTGTTTTTTTTAAAATTGGGGATTAGGAATACACTCATGCACTAGATGTATGACAATATATTTGATTACAACACATGACATTTTTAAGGTCAAACCAAAAAAAATAATTATTTTATTTACAATTGTATCAAAGTTTTTTTAAAACCATATTAAATCCACGTAAATTCAAATAGAGAGGAGTGCTTAGTCACAGAGGAAGCTCTTCCAGCTGTCAGTAGACTATTAAATCAGGCTTATATGTTCACCTGTCCTATCGCAATATGTGCTCGCACTTACCAGGTCACCACTAAACAATGAGTCAGCAGTTCTCTAAAGCTGCTGAGTGTCAGGCTCATTAGATCAAAAAAAAAGAAAAGAACAAACCAAGTGAAGAGGTAGGAAAAGACTTCCAAAAAAGGGAGGGGAGGGAAAATAAGTGAAAGAATGTGGAGGACAAGAGGGGGGTAGATGACTCACTGCTAGCGTGCTCTCTGCCCTCTCTCCGCAGAGCGGTCTGGTCTCTGAGCATGACTGAAGTGTGTGCTTGTGGAGGAAGAACATGCCGCTGTGCTCTGTGTGAAGCAGAACTACTGGCAGCTACTGAAACCAGAAGAGCATGCCTGTTCAGAGCTAAAGAACCACAAATGAAGAGCTTGAAACCATAACACAGTGACAAAGCAGTATTTGCCGTCTGAGTGGTTAAAATATGGTAATAGATCTTGGTGATTGACTAAACAGCAGTTGTGCTTCCTGCTGCTAGCATAAACCCTGCACAGCTTGTTCACGATTGGCATTCGTGTTCATTTGTTCATATTCTACACTCTCAATCCACTTTGAAGTCGTTGCAATGATTACAGAAGGGTTTTTTTTCTGTTGTTGATAGATAAAACAACAGATAATGTAAAAGATTATAAACAAGACAATGTGCTTAATTGTTATACCATCCTATCATAAGCCTGTGAGATAGCAGATACACAATATTGTTGTGCTAATGTATTTGTTTACTTGGTTTTATTGATGGAAATTGAACCAACTTCATTGATTTCAATATTACTGAATTTGTATTTAACATGGGAACAAGTTAGTAGAAACATTGTCAGTGGAGATATAAAGAAATTGAGTGGGAGAGAGATGTTGATGGGATCGGGAAAGCTTCACGAAGTTGGATTTGAACTCAGGAGACTCAAAGCACAGCTCAGCTTTAGCATGGTTTAAATTATACTTATCTGACCACTATCGGTTTGTAGCAGTGAATGAGGAAGCATCATATCAATCATGAGTGCAATATGGAGTACCTCAAGGCTCAGTACTAGGGCCGTTACTTTTTAATGACATAATACATAATACAAATTTTGATTTAGTCTATCGACATTCTTTTTGTTGAATTACAGGTCCTTAAATTACAAGAAAGCATCCTAGCTTTTGAAGGGGCCTCTCATATTGCTTTAAGTCACATATTTGGGAGACAGAATACTGTTGACGCTGCTATTCTGTTTGTAGTGACTGAACACTCACCTCCCTAGTCAAATATAGTTGAGAATAAACAGTGAAGTCTGTAATGGGAAGCGGTCTCAGTGTGTTTACCAATGCATCAGGAGAACTCGTGTCTGGATAAACGTTAGGAGATAACCAGCCTCATCTGGTCAGTAGCCCCTTCAAGGGTTATTTAACACCAAATACTCTCTTTTAGTCCTCGAGGAGGAGCGAGGAACCGGCTGATTGAGAATGAACTCTGCTTGACTATAACCGTTAAACCTGTAGAAGGAGGCTGTAGGGAATTTGCAATGATATTTCTGGCTTCCTGTGGTCGTGAAGACTATTACTTCATGATACCAAGCGTTTAGGCCGTGTTCGTTCAAGCAGCTGTTTATCCTTGATCATAAACAAATGTGATATGTAGTTGTAAATGCTTTGTCACAGCGGTTCTTAGCTCACCCTGGCATATTCCATGAATATTCTCCTGCTTGTCAAGTTCACTTCAGAGCCCTGGTTGTTTCTTCATTCATATAATGTGCATCTTCTACGTGACAAATATAGCAAAACATCAGGCAGCCATTAGCCGTGAGGAATTGGAGGCATGTAATTAGCCAATTCTCCATATGACTGGAAAATTACAGAGTGGAGCTTGTGATCGGCAAATTTCATGCATTCATAATATTTTGCATTATTTTTATTGGGTGCCGCAAAGCTGTTTTCTGACTGCCAATCATCTCTGTGGAGTCACGAAGAATATGAAGGTCAATATCAGAGTGCTGATGTTAAAAAGATGGTAAAGACCAGAATTAAAGTCATCACTGCTGTTTTCCGTTTAATAGATCAGGCACAGTTGTGGTCACCATTGGCTTGTGGTCAACTCTTTGTTTTTCTATAGCAGCATCATTTTTGCATGAACTAATCTTTAAAAAAAAAAAAAGCATTGTTTATAAAGCAAAGGAAACTGAACAATAACCTTCTGTGTGAGTCCCACCGTGCTCTGAATATGATTTGTACAAATGATAGGACGTATTTGTCATGCTAGATGTTTTTCATTAAAAAGTAGAGTCGCAGTGATACAGTTAGATTACTTATTGTCTGTTTTTGAGTGACTTTAGTAGAATCTAGCCTGCCACAGCCATGCAAAGTTCTGCAGCTAGAGAGTCTTTCAATTCAATTCAGGCTTTCAAATAATTGCATCAGTCTGTGGATGGCTGTTGAATAAAATGCCCACTCTTTGACCGACCACATGGACAGCAGAGAGAATTGTAACCTTGAAATAATGGTTTTTGTTTGTGTTTATGCAGCCAATATTATCTCAGTGAATGCTCAATTTAATAGGCTAATAATAAAAATACTTTTTAAATAAATCACCAAAAATATTCCTATATATCAACTGCTCTGTCAGAGCTTACTTTGGTCAACAGACTGCAGGTGGTACATTTTAGTGGAAAAATTAGCATTTTAATTATTTGGTAGTCCTGATTATGAGATGCCACTTGTATGTACCAATTTTCCAATTGGGTTAGTTCACCCAAGAATTTAAATTGTCGTCATATACTCCTTTTATTCAAAAACAACAATTGGAACCCCCTTTGATTTTCATGGTTTGGACATAACATTCTTTTTATAGAATTCATGGTTCAAATAATGTTCTAACATAGTGGAGCTGTACATGAAATGTGTGATTTAACAACATATAGTAAATGTAGAGGTGGCTACACCAAGCTGAATTGAAAATAACTTTACAGGCTGCAAATCTGCACACAATTCCCTCCGACGCAAGATTTATAGACCAACCAGGAAAGGCCTCAATGGTTTGCTGGAAGTATGTTGTTTCAGAAAGAAGGCCTACCATTTTAGGAAAGACGGTGCAAAGCTGTGAATGCTTTCTAAGCCCTCACAAACATTCCTTCAAAACCTCATAATACACCCTGCGGACTGTCGTGGTTACACTAAAAGCAACTCTCTTGGAGCGTTTGAAAACAGCCCCGAACAGCTCTCTCAGACCTGGCACGGGCCAAGCAGTGGATTAAATCTGATGTCCTGACTCTGTCCCCGTCCTGTTGTTTTTATTATTTTAATGCCTGACTGATGAAGTCGATCCTGCCGTGTCTGTTATCAATTGTGGGTCTGGTTACATGCGTGCTTGAATCGCTGTTGGGTATGTGTAGATTGACAGTGCTTACTCTCTCTGAGAATATACTGTGGTTTGGCCACACACAAGTCACGAGTTGAAGGTTTGTCTTTGTGGCGACTCGTTTAAACAGAAACTGATGTAGAACGAGGACTTCGGCAGCTTTTAAAATATCCTAACCAAACTACCTCTGATAAGACACAGTTCACTCTGGGAACCTTAAAGGAATAGTTCTGCTTGTATGACTTCAGTTACGCTGCTCTTTTTGAAACTCTATCAATAAATAATAGTCTTATTCCTAAATCCGTTCATGCATTAGCTGTTCAATTCAATTGAATGTGATAATATATGTGTGCATTTTTTGTGTTTTATTAACAAGGCAGTTGGATAATATAAATCTTCTAAAAAAAAAAAGGTAAAGCAGAAAATCCATATGCCCATATGTGCCCATTCAAATACATTTGTGTGAGGAACGGGCCAAAAAAAAAAGGGTTTGGAACAACATGAGAACATAAGATGACATAATCCATAATCTTTTTTTATTGGATGAACCACTAACTAAATGTACTATCAATTACAGACTACACACAGTTTCCTGCAGTTTTCCTGAAAGTATGAGCCCAATTTTTTAAGTGTATTTCTTTCCCCTCCAGTGTTTTTTTTTCTCTCACTATATTTATTCATTTTATGCATTTTTAGCTTGGGATTAAAGGAAAAGTTTTTTTATAAAATGGCAAAAAAACATTCATACAAAAACTTGACTGGCAGGTGCAACTTTCAGACCGTATTGACCTTCATCTCAACTAACACAGAATTGCATGCACAGAATAGTAGGCTTCATAGGCAGTGGAAGATGCATCTGTGCTGCCTTCAAAAACTGATGAAGGTATCTCGGTAGACAGGATATGACATGGAACGATGGATTCAGATGTGCCTTCCTACCTCCATATCCTCCTTGCGGTGGCATTTTTCAGCTTTTTGTTACAGCCTGAATTATTATGTTTAAGTCTCGCCTATTACAATGGGGATGTTTTTTGTGACAGTTTGCAGTCCAAGACATCACCCCCTTTTCTGTTTTGAAATGAAATGGAAAAAAATAGTATTCATTTCTTTGGGGAGCAGAAAACGGGCAATGGCATGATGTTTGTGTGTATAAGGGTCAAAATATGGAGAGCTGAGCTGACCATGACTGCTGGGCTGTCAGAGAATGGTTTATGATTAAATTTAATAACCAGAGAATGCCTTCCTCGGATCCTGCCAGCCGGTTTTGTGTGTGCGTACAAAATTTTGAGGTGGCTAAGCCGTAAATATGTATTCACCAGGTGAGATTAATCTCCTGTCCGGTGCAAGGCCACCATCATAAATCTCATTCAAATACTTGCACAACATTTGCAGGTGGATCTTTCACCAAATATTTCCAACAAATATTTTATGTAATCTTTTACATAAGAAATAAATCCTTTTTTTTTTTTTTTTTTTAACAAATATTAAATTAATCAACAGTGACAATAAGAATGTTATATACTATAAGTATAAGATTTAATTTATTTTAAATAAATTAAAATAAATTTTAAATAAATGCAACATCTATTTATAAAATAATTCTGAAAAGCAACACAATAAAGTTTCTTGAGCTCCAAATCATGTTAAAATGATTTCTGAGGGATCATATGATACTGAAAACTGGACAAATGGCTCATGAAAATTTAACAATATTGCATTTTTGTTTATTAGACTATTGGCTATATTGCAATATGCTGTGAAGACAAAGTGAAGAGTTCATAGTGAGGCAGCTCAGGCTGGAATATATGCAGTCAAATCAAAGAAATATCTATATTCCGGAACACATCTGTTTGCGTTGTATTAATGCGAAAGGAAATATTAATTATCAGAACCGTGTTTGACACACAACCCAAAAGTGTCTCCACAGCTCTCCAAATCTGATTCTAATGTGTGTGCTTATGAAATAAAATGGCTTTTAGCTGTGCCCGGAATAATCCTGGGATTCTGGGTTAAGTCATTAAGTCACTTCAGGAGACCGTGGGTTTGTGATGATTAAAGGACAGTCGACTGCATCACGCACACACTCGCACACACACTATTCACCTTCCATGGGTGTACTACATCATCCTAATGAACCTGTGTAGCCAGGGCATGCAGTACTTGATTAATCCACAGTCATTAAATCCAGTCTGCCGAGGACATCAGGAGGGAAGAGCATCCAGAGCCCCTCAGCTCAACTCTCCATTAATCTACTGCATAACTGGCCTGAATACAACACTAGTCAAAACACACACACACCACAAGAAATCTGTTCCCACACTACAGAGAGAATTCCAAAACTGAACCAAAATCATTTTCATTTTACAAAAAATCATTTAAAAAGAGAAAATACACAAGATTTGAGTATTTTTGAGTAATTTAGTTTTAAATTTAATAATTATGTATTAAATTATTAATAAATATTTGAAGTATAAAACATGAAAAAAAAAAAACACATTCTCTTATGCTTTTATCTTGACTTGTTCAGACATTAAGAATGTAAAAGATACATTTGAGGGAATATGCCATATGCATAAAGCTTCAGGTAGTCCAGCTTTAGAAAAACAAATTTTAAAAGTTAAGATGGTGGGATAGAAAGCAGTTTTAGGAAGACATGTTGTGCATTCCCTCTTCCAGGAAATGGGTATTAGTGATATATCACGAATAATGTTTTTTCCGCTGGCTAGACACAAGATTTCCACCCGCACATGCATTCCTACTAAAGCAGAAGATGAGCAGATTGAGTTATTTTTATTTTTTTATTATTTAAACGAAGCCTTCTCCCTCACTGCAAACACACAGAGGTTAAAGGTGTGATCATCTAACCTGCCTTTTCTTTATTTTTCCTCTCTTGTTTTAATTTATATATATTTTCCACATTTTATATATTTCAACTTCATTTTGAATTGCTTAGATTTTTCAAAACGTTTTGGTTTTTATATTAATTACCATTTTCACCTTTTTTCTGACCCTTACAAATGAATAAAGTACATTGTTTGCTGTAATGTCTGTATATGACCTCTTTAAATGAGCGTCTTTCCACACCTAAGTGATGATAAAACTTCATAAACTGTCACAGAAGTCTCTAAACCATTAACTTCACACACATACAATTTTATTAGATATGTTTATTTGTTTTTTAAAAGGTCACTTGGTGCGAGCATCTCTCTCTTTATATATTTGTACAACAGTGGCTTCCTTTGAAAGTGTCTTAATAGTCATTTACTGTTGTGACAACAATTTGCCCTCAAGTTTATAAGCTGTCTTAATTGACATAAATGATTGTCATTAGGCAGGGAATGTCTGATTTTGGCTACTGGGTAGCGGCGTGCAGAAGTGACCTCTTTAAGGCTGCAGCGGGGGCTGTTGAAGCGTGTTTACTGATCCCTGGGGAGGGGGAAAGTGTGTGTCTAAGTCGTAGTTTATACATGTATTTGCGTATGCCAGGGTTAGAGTCTGGCCCATCCCCAGGAAGTGTTGATAAAACCAGCTGGCCGGAAAGCTTGTGTAAATTATAACATTCCAGTTTAGCCATGTAAGGCTATTTTTACCTTCCCAGCCCTGTTCTGAACTTCACCTTCACTCTCTCCCCTTATTCCCGAACAGGAAAGACGTGGTTTACGTGCAGCCAGAAAACCGGTTTCTGTTTGTTACTTTTGTCAGATAGGGGTGGTGGGCGTTATCATTCATAATTAGCTCAAACTGTTGGTATTCCTCAAGTGATCATATTTATTGGACTGCGTTTAATGTGGTCCGTTTTGAGACATGTAAAAAGTTGTGTTCCCAGTATGCACTGGGACATTCCACTTCCCAAAATCCCCTAGACTCATACCACAGAGGTTGTGCGGTAGCAGACTTCCTGTGACTGTTTGTGTTTGTATATGTGTGTGTGTAGAGAACACAATTAGACTCTCTCGTCATGTGAAAATAATCCACAAATCCCAAACAATCTCAACAAACTAAACTGACCGAGCCTGAAATTTCTCTGCAGAGCTTGGATGAGCTTGATGACGATGATGGAGAAGAGAAGGAGAGGAAGATGGAAGAAAGTCTTACACAGCACAACACGGTCCAGAACGAGGCGATGACCCCTGACCCTGATGCAGCCTACTCGATACAGGTGAGAGAGTGTTTGTTATAGTCATTTGAGAGGATAATCCTGCCTCTAGAGGGTGTAGAGTGCAGTCACTGTTCGGCCTTACAGAGGCAGTGTTGACCAAAGAAACAAACACGATCTATTGACAAACAGAAAGCAGGCCGGTCGACATTCATGCTGCATTGAGCCACAACACATAGCAGGTTATTAACTCCTGACAGTAGACGTGAGGGTGTTTTGTCTTTCATTTGCCTTGTGCTATCACCTGCCTGTAGAGGAAATGTGAGACAGGATCACGTCTGCATCATCTTTTTGAAGTAACATACCAAACAATTTTAATAGTAACAAAGTAATTGTGTAAAATACTTGCCTTATTGCTTTCCAGGTAAACATTGGATGTGTAATATTAGCACTGAAACAAACAAACAATTAAAAACGAAACTCTTTCTGATGCCAAACTTTGTTTATAAAAAAAAAAAAAATATATATATCCCACCCTGTATGTATGTGTGTGTGTGTGTGTGTATATATATATATATATATATACACACAAAAATATATAAAAAA
>JAUMHP010000044.1:10697009-10711949 GCA_032361065.1 Enteromius trimaculatus | reverse complement strand
GTGTGTGTGTGTATATATATATATATATATATACACACAAAAATATATAAATAAATAAAAAATGTTTGGCGTCAGAGTTTTTATATATACAGGGTGGGTCATTTTATATGGATAAACCTTAATAAAATGGCCACCACCCATCTTGAAAAGTTTCCCCCCTCACATATAATAATGTGCCACAAACATAAGTTTTAAAGTTTGAAATATCACCAACCATTCCCATTTTATTAAGGTGTATCCATATAAATAGCCCACCCTGTATGTGTGTGTGTATATATGCATGTATATGTTTGTGTGCGTGTAATACATATAGTTTTATATAGTTGAAATAAAGTTAATACTTTTATTCAGAAAGGCTGGTGATAATAATTGTTTCTTGAGCAACAAATCTGCATTTTAAAATGATTTCTGAAGGATCATGTGACACCAAAGACTGGAGCAAATTCAGCTTTGCCGCCCCAAGAATTATCAACAGTTTTAAAATATATTAAAATAGGAAATAATTTTTCAATTGTTTCACACCATTACTGTTTTTATTTATTTTTGATTAAATAAATTTTATTCATTATAAATTAATATTTTAATATGAAACTAATTAATATTTCATTTATTATATTAATATTAACATTTAGTTATACTTGATGTATGCAAGCTTTTTTATGAATAGAATATTATTTTTAAGGCATATAAAAATCATAAGATTCATGACACTCCCTCATGCTGTTTCAAATCTGCATTGGCTAAACACAAAATTAGATGTTTTGAAGAATGTTCATGGTGCTCTTTTTTTTAATACAATGTATGTATATAATGACAGGGCTGATCAAAGTAAAGCAAGTAGAACTTCCAAATCTTGATGACGAATGATAGCTTTGAGTGAGGAACAGCCCTTAATTATTCACTAAAAATCTCGTTGCATTTGTCATGTTTATGGGATCACTAAATGACACTGTGCCACCAGTAGAGCTCTAGGAACATGATTTTGTATGTTTCTGAACCATTTTGTTATATCTAATTTCCTCCTGTTGGGAGGTTGATTCCATATAGCCTCAGATCTGACAGAGTAATCAGTTTAAAATATTAAACTGGTGGCAAAAAATTTTTTTAACAAGTTTTTAACAAGGTGTTAGGATACATGTAATTTGGATAATAGAAACGATCCATTACACATTTTTCCTTTGCAGAAGTGTCAACATTGTGCTGCAGAGATGTATTTTTGTAAGCCAAACCAAACCAGTTAGCATCACCCAATTTTTCTCAAAGTTTGATTGTTACATGTTAGGCTCATTATGATAATATGAACAGAACTTTTATAAATTGTGAAGCCTTAATACAACAACTAGAAATTTACAGCTAAACATGGGCTTAAACAAACACTAACTTTTCCCACCGTTAAACTTCTGCTCATTACATATTTAGCCTATTTTGAAAAAAAAAAAAACAACAAAAAAATCATCAAGAGCATGATTATGAACACAATGAGGCTGGATTAGTGAATGGAGGAGTTTACCAGTTCAGCATGATGATGATTAATGTCCCGACAACCTCTGTAGGCCCATTTAGCCATTTGTTAGTTTTTTTAAGAGAAGTAAAAACATAAAAAAATAAATAAGATCATTATTTCTGGCATTTAACCAAAAAGTGAGTGTCACGGAAATTTGCTCTTGTTATTGATTTATTTATTTTTTCTTTTCATGTTCATGTGTCTTGTTCAAAAATAATCGCGTACATTACACCGGTTTCAGCGTGTTCCCTCGTATTACGAGAGTTGACAAATGTAACATAATGTCCCCGTTTTTTTTCACATCACGTTTGAAGCAGATGGCAGATTTACGCATCCTTGTCAGACACGTGAGCATAGAGTGCCTCAAAAATTTGCTGCTGCATTTATCAATTGCTTGGAATGGCTTTTGTGGAAATTCACGCCGTATTTCACTGCTCTCTGACCTCCCACTAGACATGGTCGTAATCTACGAGCTTTCTACAATATTAATATGATCCCTGACAGCTCTCCGGTTCACAGATTACAGGGTTGGATGCGCATGATGTGTCTCTAGAAATACAGTCTGTTCAAGGCCGCTGGTAATTTAGGGATGCAGTAAATTAAAAGATCATAACTTTGAGTATTATTCCTAGATATTTTTATGCTCGGAGAAGCATTTCCCTTCTGGTGCTGTGTGTTGTTTTGCTGCTTCTCTCTGTAATGAAGTCCTGATCAGCTCAAGGCCTCCATCTGCTTCTGCTTAAGCTGTGCTTTACCTTTCTTCTCTTCTGCCATACAAGGAAAACACACTCTGATACCGGAGAACCGCTAGAACTCTCAGAACCGTACGGAACATTCCACGGGATCATCTCGCTCCAGTGTGGCGCCAGTGCAGCAGTGCATTGCTGGAAAATTCAACTCCATCTGTGCATTGCCTCAGTAGCATAGCGAGCTGCCTACCTAGATATCAGTAATCAATGCACAGAAACCGCTTCCTAGGCATCGTAGGTGCATGCAAGTGAAATTGCGAAAAGGTGTCTAGGAAAGTTAGATTCGAGAGACAGAACTCGCTCGTCACTAAGTTATTAATATTTTGGTCAGAACATCTGCACTAGGGTTTGAGGCACTGCCTTTGCGTGACAGTATTGGGTTCATTCCGAACCAAAGTGTTAATGCTCATTTGCATTTTTAATTAGCACTTCTCGTGTGAAGACGTTAGATGCGCTGGGAGGGATTTCCCATGCGTCACCGCCCTGACCCCAGCAATGAGAGCGATGAGATGGTGGCAGTGTAATTTTCACCTGACAAAGGCGTCTGTTAAAAATGTTGTGGAGCAAAGTAGAATTTGCATAGTGCAATTAGATGCAGTTTCCTTTAAAATGCTGCTCAACAGCTGGAATTCTCAAATGTTTTTTTTTTCTTCTTCTCGGTAAGCTTGAGGATTTTAGCATTTGTATTTAATCTTTCAAGGCCTATGTGGGTAAATATTAATTTTGTATGGGGAACTATCACAAACAGCAAGGAATTCATTTTTAAGCAATGTGCAATTTATCAGAATAGAACTGGGCTGAATACAATGAATATATTTGCTTTCTCTATTTTAGTTGCCCCAACCTCTCTCTCTCTCTCTCTCTCACTCACACACACACACACACACACACACATACTTTTTGTTCTATCTCTTTGCTCTTGCTTTTTAATCTGTGATGACCAAAATGCCTAATTTTGACCATTAGGCTCTGCATGCTTATAAGCATTCACAAGTCATTTTAAGTAATCTGTAATGTGAAGTATTTCTGAATAAAAGATGTAGGATGGGATTTGATTTTGATCATTAGCTCATGCAAAATTTTAATTATATCGAAGGTGATTAAAAGCAGCGGCTAGAAACCTTTCAGAGCAAAGTTTTTATTTAATGAAAGATTATGAAGACAAACAGTTTTTTTTTTTCCTAGCCAGTGATAAATTATTAACAATAAGACACATTTCTGGATAGAGTTTCAAGGTACAGCACAGCATTGTTCAAAGATCTTGTTGAAACCCACATAGGCTGTTTTGCTTGAACATTTAATATCTCAACAACCACCAGATAGATGCAAGGACATTAAAAAGAAGGATTTTGCTTCTGAAATATGTTTTTATGATAGTTGAAACTTTATACACAAAGCTCTAGGGGAGCGTATAAAGAGATGATGGTGTGGAATTAGGTTGCCAGCATCTTGCTTCAGCCAAACAATATTTCAAGAGGCAATAAGAGGAATGATTAGTAAAATCTGATTGAGGTAAAAAAAAAAAAAAAAAAAAAACATGAACTTAAAAATTATGAACAGCTCAACTTTGTGTTCCTCAAACATATGGGTCTGAAAGTGTTTTGTATGACAGCTGGATAGACATCAGCCTTTAGTGAGAGAATGATAACCATAACCTGTAGGCCATCACAATGATGGAACTTGTTTCTTTGAAGCAAACACAACCGAAAGGTTCAGCTCTTTTTGAGTTATAGCACCTCAGTTTATTTTGTGTATATATATATATATATATATATATATATAATATTATTGGGAAGCTGTTGTGTGTGGTGTTGTGTTATGATCTGTCTGTTTGTCCATTAAACCAAGGGGTTATTCTCATTTTTTACACCTCTGTTTTATTTTTCAGGACACTCCGAGATCCAGAAGTCATAAGAGGTGAGTCTGACTGCATCTAATAATCTGTCAGCGGATAAGATGCGTCTTTTCAGCATTGCACAGAGGGAGATCGAAAGGATTAAACTGTTTTAGCCATTGACTGCAACTCTGAACCATTCCCTCATCTGCTGGCTTCTGGCAGTATTCTCCTGGTTTGAAAATGTGCCTTCGCAAAACTGCTGAAAAAGAAGCGTCTTGTCAGAAGAAAGGGATTTAAAGCCTGTGAAACGACAGCATGGCTTAACCGGACTCATTTTCAGAGCCAATGTAAGAACGCCAGTTGCTTTCATTCTCTCAGTTGGCAGCAAATTAAGGCCCGAATTTGTTTCCACTTGAATGATACGAGCGGACTGTTTGTATCAAGCTGAGCAGACAAAATTAAAGAGTAAAGTTCTAGGAAGTTAAAACCTAAAACTCGCCCCGAAACCAAACACTGAGTGACTTTGACAAAGAAATATACAGCGTGACCCTGTGTCCCCTCTCACGGAAACACTTCCTGCCTCAACAATGGCCATTTTTAAGCTGTTGAATTGAGATTCACACACCAATTGTTCTTTTGAACTGGTTGTTAAAATGATTAGATAAATGAGTAATTGATTCAACTGTAGGGAAGAAATGTAAAAGTTAATCTTTAAAGTAAATAGTGCATTTGTATTTAAAGTGATCGCTCACCCAATAAATGAGAATTCTGTCATTAATTACTTAATCTTCAGAAATGAAGGCATTTTTGATCAAATCGGAGAGTTTTCTGACCCTGCATAGACAGCAATGAAAGTGACACGTTCAAGGCCCAAAAACATAGTAAGGACATCGTTAAAATAGACCATGTGACATCATTGGTTCAACCTTAAAATTAAGAAGCGATGGGAATATTTTTTTGTCCTTCAGCGCTTGTGCTACACACATGAATGGTTTCTCGAATGGTGTATCTTATTTAAAAGCAACTCGAGGTTTGATTTTTCACATAGATTTTATGTGGGAACCCTAACCACGACTAGTGACCAGAATACAATAGTGGGCTCTAGTAGCAGCAAAATATACCACCCATAACATGCTAGCAACAGCATAGCAAGATGCTAACAACTCAACATTCTTGTAGCTTGATGTCAGAAAGTGTCAAAATCCAGCCAATCGTTTGAACTAGTTGATTTAATAGAACAAGCCAGTTCGCTAAAATGAATCGGACCCCGTTGTTTACAATTGCTTGGACGCAGTTTGCCCAGAAAGTGCCAGTGAACTGTGGATCCAAACAAAAGCCCATCTGAAGCTCAGTCTGGCCATTTGATTAGTCGTCCATCTTTATGCCCTGATACTTGCACTCCGACACCCAGGGCTCTGCCGCAGCCGGCATGACAGGTGTACCCCCAACAAACACCTTCACAATGCATCAGAACTAAAAGAGGAGCTAGTAACGATGTTCTGTTGCCGATACTTAATGTTTCAAACATGTTAATGTTTCATTTAAGTCAGAATCAAAAGTTTGTTCTTGAGGAATGAAGACAAAATGAATTAAATATGCAGCCAGCAAGTACGGCCAACATATTTAGAGTTGACTTTCGGCCCTCTCCCTCTCTCTCTCTCATACACACAAAGCCCCCTGCTGGGTTTCCAGGAGCAGATCATTACCTCTGCCGCCTCCTGTTTCCTCTCCACAGGGGACTAATGCAACAGAGTGGCTGTTACATTCCCAGGACATGAACATTCAGATTGGACATCTGCTCCGTCCTCCGAGTCGATCAGATTTAGACTACGCTATACTGATAGACCCACGGCGAAATACATCACACACCTCATCTGGACGCATTATTGGACCTTTTCCTTTAGGGTTTCCTATATTTTTATTTTTACTTTTTCTGTCGTCTTCAGTGTTGAATAACAAAAGATGAAAATATACTTGGCCCTGTCTCGGTCTTACTCATCGAAACTATGCTAGATTGTTTCAAGTGCATTGCTAGTTTTTTTTTGTCGTCAAAAAAACAAAAAAAAACGGCCCACCCGAAAGGTCACTAGACATGGCTCAGGTCTGTAATTATCATGTACTAGCAAAGTTCAATCACTTCAAAGAAAGCACAAGATTTGAGATACCATTCATGTCCGTACCACATATTTGCAGGAGGAGTTACTCTTCGGCTCTTCTTCAGATCTCTAACCCTAAGAATGAGCAATAATAATATTAATAATGATGCTCGTCTTGGCTAAATAGTTTGGGTCCATGAGCATTAGGCTGGTCGGTTGCACATCGGCTCTATTCTGTACGTTTGACCTCAATCTCCTCATTAGATGAAGCACATCACCGTACCTCCTCATTAGCTGGAGGATTAGAACGGCCGTCTGTCAAAAGAGAGACACTCTGGGAATAACTGCGGAGAACATTTTGAGCTGGCAAATGGTTTTTCAGCGCCCGAGCGATCGGCGCCCAACCAGACCTCTGTGGATGATAATGTTATGTGGGCTAGAGCTCCCTTCAGCCCGTCTGTGGTTAGAGAGGATAGAAACCTTTGAAAGCGAGAGGCGATTGAAGCTCGTTTCAGCCAGAGCAGGATATTTCTGCTGTGCCAGTGTCGCGTCTGTCACTTTCACAGCTGATTTCACAGCAATTTCCAGAACATTCCTGAATTCTGTTTTTTTGGTAGCTGTGAAATGTAAATGTTTGAAATGTAAAGTGACTTTTTGACTAGGGCTCTCTCCTCTTTTAACTTGAGAGTGGTTGCAAATGCTAGGAACACGGCAGATCTGAACATCTTTGTCTTTACAACTGAACGAAAATATATATGACAGATATGGTTTTAACCGTTTAGATTTTATTTTAAGGTGAGGCAGTGTAACACAACACACAGATGAAGCATTAACTATGCATAATGCACATTGTATATGTATTCCACAATCAATTCTGACTAAATGAACATTATTTTATTTCCTAAAACAAGGTCATTGTCATACGTCATTATTGTGAAAACCGCTATACTAATAAATCTAACTTGACTTGATTTCAATAACCCTTAGGTACTAAAATTTTATTTAAGGCGCATTGCATTTCCCCACTATCAACATTAGAAGCGCAAAAAACACATAATCTTTAACATTACGTACAATTTCAGAGAGCATGGAAAATGCAGGGAGTTCATAAATCTGCAGGTAAAACAAAAAAGATCACACACACGAGCCTTTCCCTGATTCGTTGCCAGTTCTTTTCTTCCCGCTTTTGTGGAATGTACAGACAGGCCTCGGTCAAAACAACACTCTGAAGCAAAAAGAAGGCCTGATAATTTGATTCCCGGCAAAGGCTTATCAGCCGAATGAGTGAAATATTATGATGGAATCCTCTCCAGGTCTTCCACATATGTAATTACTGAAATAAAGCTGGCTAAAATAAGTTCCACATGCATATTCCCAGAGTGTCTGAGCTAAGCGAAGAGCAAGAAAGTTGGGGAGAGAGAAACAAACAAAAAGACTGATATTCCTCCCCAACGTCTTTTATGGACTAGCTGCACAGCGGTGTCCCAAGGCACAGTCCTGTAAGAAGCAGGTCTGTTCTCCTCACTAATGAAAGCGCATTGCTCTAATGCCTTCTACTGTGCCATAAAAAGGCTTTTCATACTCTGATAATTTACTACTTGAGTTTTATTATTTCCGCTCCTACGAAGCTCCTACGCTTTTTGAGCCATTATGTTGGAAAAAAAGGTTGGGAAAAATGTGTGAAAAGATGTTTTAGCGAGGCATCTTTTGGAAGGCAGAACACAGAGTGAAAAAGTGTGCACCTGTTTTTATTAGAGACGTGTCCATTAGAGGTGCGCGGCACCGCCAGCTGTGAGGCATGAACTAGTCACACTGTTCAAAAATGTTTTTTGGCCATTAAGTATGACAACTTTTAGTATGTTGTGTGCTGTATTTAAAGGTGATATGTAGGCCTATTCATTTAGATTCTCAAAATGTTTACTGTGTGTGTGTTGCAGCGATGAAGATGGAAACAGACATCGCCATCGACAAGGAAGGGAAGGCAGCACCGCCTCGCCCACAGCCCTGGAGAGGAGGATAGAGGAGCTAGAAAGGGTACGTTTCTGTGCATTTACCATCAAGATAGCTTCTCACCCTGGTCCTGTTCCAAACCACACACCTCACCTAAACTTTTTGATCTCATACATGTTCCTAATACCAAACAAGTCCCATTTTAGTCGGCATTGCCTTTCGTTTGAGGCAGAAGTGTCAACATTTCATCCGGTTTCCAATGGCTTTCTGCTATCTTTTGGTCAACGCCAAATGACCGGTGCTGTTTCCGGCTGTCTCTCAGCGCAATCCTGACCTTTCTGTGGAAGGCGTCCACAGTGCCTTCACGAGACCAAACCCCTCTGCCTCTGACTCTCAAATGTCAGCATACTTTCAAACCTGGAATAAACACAAATTCAATGTCATATACTGATATTAATTTCAGCATGGGGTCCATAACCAAACCCAGTAAGCTTCGAGTTTTTTTTTTTTTGCATGTTATCTTGCAGTGGTTTCACGTATATCTCTCAGCGTGACTCAGGCAGCACTGTAATAACCTTCAACTTAATTGGCTTAAGGCTTTTAATGCAGCAAGTGCTTTAATAAACCTCATAATCAGCCGACAGTGATCTTAAAGGCACATGACACATTAAGACAAGATCGTGATTGTAACTTCTGCAAAGACAGTCAATCGAGGTGCTGCTTTATAGTCATAAATATTAATGCGTCTCTGAGGATGTAAAAATATTTTCACATGCTTCTACGTGTAGGTGTGAAGGACGATAAACATTTGTAACAGGGAGAATTGAGCATTTACTTTCTAAGCAAAAGGAAAAGCCTTGGACAGGAGGTGTTTGAATCAAACTAACAGCACATCCTAACCATGCTTGATGTGCTTCATTAAAAATAAGCTATTTTTTCTGTCCATGTATGTTGAATGCTATGATGTGGAACAGCATTTTAGAGAAAAAAAAGAAGTCTGCAGAGACGGTGCATTTCTAGAGCGCTAACAAAAATCATTTGGAAAAGACGATGATCTGGAAATGTGGGTGATTTTCAATGTCAGCGTCTATCAAGTATTCTGAAACCTGCAATGCATAGCTTTAATCTGACATGCTAACAGTTTAGTCGGCCCTAACGGTGTTTATTTGCATACAGAAGTATGAACGTAAGCAAAGCAGCACACATTCTGTACTAGTGTAATTGGGCTTAATGCTTCGGATCTGATGGCACTGCACTTTCACAGGAGCTGGCCGTAGAGAGGCAGGAGAACAGTCGCCTGATGAACGCTCACCAGGACCAGGAAGAGCTGATCGTTAAGCTGAAGGAGGAGATCGACCTGCTAAACCGGGTAAGAAGCAGACAGCGGCCTCGTAGCACACAAACGCGTCCAGCGCAAGTGTTATCTGTCATACTGATTTCCATTTCCTATAACTACTTTCGTTTGTGTACAGAGATGGAAATGTCAGTATAACTGCTATTAACGTGTCAAATTAATTAGAAGTGATGATTTCTAGGTGACCCGCACATGCTCCTAGAGCATTTAATTTGGGCTTACCTCAAATCAGGGTTCCTTTACATTTCCAACTTCCGTATTATTCCTTATCTTTCAGTGGTTCTTGAGAAAGCCGATACGATATTTAAACGGGTCCTCCTTGCCTTATCGTTCCGCAGACATTTTCCTTTTTTGTTTTTTATCTTTCTCTTTCTTTCTAACCCTCTCCTCCACATCATTAGTGGACATGCCCCTTACTGCTGATTGGCTACAGGTTTGACTCTGTTTTGATGAGAATACTGTCAAATACAAAAGCAAAGCCCATATTCATAACTGTAAGTTGAACATCTTTTGGCCATCAGAAAAAATACACCAAAAATTGTGCCTGTGTCCAAATATATATTTGAACTAACAGACAGTCATTTAAATGAAGGGAGCTGACAACAACAGAAAAGTTTTGGCTAATGCTATAAAACTGCATCAAATAAGGTGGTTCTCGCACGTTCCTGCTGACGGACCTCAGGTGCTTTAGTACTCATATTTCAGCCGTATTGGCATGTTTGTCACGGAGCATCCCGTTAAACAGAGTTGTACGCATCTGTGTCTGCCGTGAGCGCACTGTTATATTTACACTTGTTTACACAGCGAATGGACATTACTCCTCCTCTAACCTCTCCTAGTATTACTAAGGCATCTCGCAGACTGCGGTCGCATCTTCAGCAGGTGTTTCAGTTTTCGCAAAGCTTCTTTTGGCCTTCCCGAAACAGCCACGTCTCACGTAGGCGGCGACTAAACAGAGATAATTATCAAATGACCAAGTCGCTATCTCGTAGCAATCAGCTCCATATTGTTAAGGCGCTCGGCAGCTTAGCAGAAGATGACAATTATCCTCGGCTTTAGGGTACCAAATGCTGTCAGGTCTCTAGCAGTAATGTAACGAGATGCAGCCCAACTGTAGAAGGTAGCTCGTAAGCGAGGATTGGTTTATTGTTTGTAGTCATGCATAACAGTAACTGTTTTTATGCTTTGAAAATCTGCTTAGGTTCTGCCCATCATCAGACACCGTGACCTCACTTCCCACACACCTGATTCCAATTATCAGTTACTACGCGGCCCCATCCGCTGTGGCCTCCCAAACTGGCAATATGCAACTGGCTTTCATGCTGTGTTTTGAATATGCCGCTCTACTTCTCTGCTGGGAATACACCCGCTAGGTGGTTCTGACCCTTTGATGTCAGGCCTGTTGACTTTGTCTGAGATTGCAGTCTTTGTCTATTGCAAACACAACTTAAGAGGCCCATGCCAACAAATACAGTTAGCCGCCCCGGTGCCATGCTCACACGAACCCCTCAAACCTTTTCCTCTTCGTTTTATCCTCTCTGTAATATTTTCAATACATACAGGACAGAGTATAAATATCAAGACAGAAAATTGTAAACTCAGCTTGCACAAATAGAGATAGATCACACTTAAACTGAAAACACCACACTTCTCTTCACACAAGTACAAAAGACAACGTGTTCTTTTCAAATGCTACATCTGGCTCTTAAACAGACACCTGTCTTAGTATGACAAATGCTCGGAAAATATACTATAAATACACACTTTTCAAAATGTTGGTTTAAATACAACCCTGTACTTGATGTTGCCAAAATACCTAGAATTGGGTTGTTTGGACCCATTTATTTGTTTAACCCCACATTCCTTCCAAAATTACAAATAGTTAACCCACTGTGACCTCAGAGGCTCTGATGTCACTTTTACATCAACTACCATCTGCGTTGTTTTCAAGACGGTTTTTTGCTACAACTGGCTAAAAGATGCTAATGCAGTCGTGGGCAGGGCCTCAGCAATATGACATCAAAAGAGCTTGATAATTAACACTGCTGAGGGTTTTTTGGGGGATTCAAAAAATTGTTGGGCGATTGTGCCAACACACTGATAAAACACATTTATGTACAAACCCCATGCAAAACTAAAGTTTTAAAATAAAGCCCAGCTCACGAGACTTTCCATTAAAATGCAACTAGTTTATTATTGTACATTAATTTTAAAATCAGCTTACCCCAAACACCACTGTTTTTTTACCAGTTACTTTTAAGTCCCTTAATATAAAGCATATCTAATATTTAGGAAGAATCGGATTATGTGCTTCCCCTGCAGCGCCTCATTGTGTTATCCCCAATATTTCAGATGCACTCACATTAAAAAAAAACATTGTTTTATTCCAATTCCATGGAATTGCCATCCGATATTATTTAGAGAGGATAATATATCAAACTCGATATACCACCCAGACTTATCGCATCAATACTTTTGTTGTTTCTGAAAAATGTTCTTTTATAAACGCACCCTTACTACACAGGAAGTTGCCGTGCTCCTGCCATATACTATCAGTAAATGCAGCCTTTTTCCAGCTGTTGCAAAGCCTGCTGTTGACATGCCCCATGAACTCTGCTTTAGAGTGCAGCGTGATGAAATCTTCACCGCTTGCATGTAATTGACCTCAACAATCTACTCCATGTCCCTGCCAGAGTAGCAATAACATAGAAAATACTTCAACCTCAGTCTTTACACAACATTATTAACTAATTAGTCTGTAAGTGGACAAAGCTGTTTTCTCGTAAATACTCCTAAAGACAACATATATACTGCATTAAGTGCTACTTTTCCTAGCTGTACACAAAGCCTCCAGTTAAACAACTTCTCGACCTTTAAGCTCACTTAAACACGTGCTGCGAGTAATCCCGCTGACTGTCTGTCATCGTTACCGACTAAGGAAAACTGTAAATGAAATTTGTCGCTTTACTGCCAGAGCTTTTGATGAGTCGACAGCTTGTTTGCCACTAATTGAACCCGCTAATGCTTCATTTGTTATTGTTAATCCTGTTCAGGCAAACAGGACACCCAACAGAGATGCTATGTTTTTACTTTTATAAAACGATAGCAAAGCACACAACGCAGACAAAAAAATAGTTGCGACCATTATGTACTTTTGACAGTGTAGGCTACAAGGTTTAGGCTGTTGTACATTTTTGCACTGCAAATATCGCATTGTTAGCTTTGCTATATTTACTTTAACATCGACCTCTATTAAAATCATTTGATAATCACAAGTCTCCTTTGTGCTTGGCCACATAAACAGACAGGGTCAGAGACTCTCTTCTTTGAGCACAGAGAAAAATCCTTTGGTGAAAATAACACTTTCTGTACATTTTGACATGTTTTTTCAGGATCTGGACGATATCGAAGATGAGAACGAGCAACTCAAACAGGAAAACAAGACCTTGCTCAAAGTGGTCGGCCAACTCACCAGGTAGAACCCGTCGACCCGAGGATGGCTGAAATGGAGTCTGCGTCTCGCCGTGGCGGCCGGAGGGATTTGCTGAACGACGCTCACCTGTGTCCTTTACGTGTTCTGCTCTGGTCTTACATGTATGTCTGTCTTGTTGTCGCTCTCTGGAAGAGGATACGTGCGCACTTTGGGGAGGCTTCGAAAACCTGGACCTCAAACCAAGCCGTCTGACGTGGTGTTACTCGAGGCCTCCCGCTTTTACGGAGGTTGTCAAAAGGAACTCGCCTTCTATTTAATGTAAATGTGTGTACATAGGCTGCGCTGACTGTTCCTTTTGTGGCTTACGCAGGACAACGAAAAGAGGAAATGCCTTTGAATGTATGTGGTGCGGCACCAAATTATTTTCTTTCTTTTGTTTCTATTTTTCTAGCTCTGAGGGTTTCTTACATTCAAATCTCAAATTGCTCGAATCACACTTTTAGGATATTCAGCTTCCTCCATCAGTTAAATGTGGCCTTTAATTGCCTTTATAATTAGTCTCTTTAACACGCATCATTACCTGTGAGTCCAAAAAGTGCCTGTTGGACAGGAACCCACATCTAAACTCATGGCCTTATTTTAAACTGGGTAACCGATCCTCCCTTGCAGTTGGCGGTACTAGGACCGATTCTGTGTTTTGGCCTCCGAGAGCGTAGCGCAATGAACGTGTCTCTGGCTTGGAGCTTGCAAATGTTGTAATGAATATTAACTGTTATAGTCTGATTTCTACATTCTACATGATGTTCAAATGTTTACAAGTTGTTTAAACTCTTGGTATCAATAGATGTAGCTATTCATTGTGTATTGTTAGCACGACATATAGCCTAGGCTGCTGCTGTGTGTTTTCAAAATAACCAAATCAATTGGAGATGTTAAGCACGTTCACTTAGTCTCATAGCCGATAAAATGGCGATATGACTTATTACTTTACGTTAAATTGCTGTTGCAAGGACACCACTTTAGGGGTTCATATCTACATCGATGCTAATCTACAATGCTTATGAAATGTATTCTGTAAAGTCATTTGAGAGGGTATCTTTTCTTTTTTTTTTTTTGTTAGAATGTATAGGGGTGGGTGATGTCTGTATCCCACCTCTCTACACAATGCATGTACAGGAGATTGAATAAAAGTCAAATAAACGTCAATAAAATATTTTCATGGCTTTTTTTTCATGGCTTTCATGGCGGGGCTGGCTACAAGGTGGCAGGCTCCTGTCCACAGACCCCCTGTGGGACTAATGTCAGACAGGTTGCGGCCAGGCGTCCACAGGAAGCCTAAACCTCCCCTTGACCTGCTACGCGGCCACCGACCCCTCATTGGCACAACCCACTTACCACAAACAGCCTATCTCCCCCCCCTCCACCCCCCACCTTCTATATGACCACAATCATATATGACATGTGCTCTAATGTACATAGAACTGCTGGGGAACACTAGTTCCCTGAGCGCTGAACTGTAGATATTACTCAATAGAATCACTTTAGTTATGAAATATGACCTATTACTATACCGTCCATGGAACGCCAGAGGAGGCCAATTCAAATAAGTTACAAGTGGGATGTTCCCTCTTGTGCGGTCCGCTTTTGTGGTCAAACATCAAAGAATCCACTAAGAAAGCTATTGGATGGCTCCCCGCCGCCTCCTGAAGCACCCTGAGGTGTTAAACCCTCAGAATTCCACTGACCACGAACAGCCTGTTTTATATAATGGGATGGATTGTACATGGGACGTTCAGATCTCAACTTCTGAACATGATTTCAAGCTGAAACCTGCGTTCCTGTGCTAATCTGGACATGCCCTGATGGCGGTGTGAATTTGAAGAAGATTGGGGAAACTTAAAAATTTTCCCCAAAAAAACTAAAAGGGGTACCCCTTTGATGTTTTTCGAGACAAATTTTCAAGTTTCTCCGAACTTCTTGAAATTCACCACATGAGCAGGGCATTTCCAGGTTAGCA
>JAUMHP010000044.1:10663012-10674514 GCA_032361065.1 Enteromius trimaculatus | reverse complement strand
TTAATAAAAACATGATTGGTTCAGTCACTTTCGTTTGAAATTCATTATCTTTATTATTCATTAACACAACCCCCCCAACACACGTCCCGAATTTCAACCAATCTCATCTGGTCACCCTAATGTCTAGAGAAACAAAAACCAAAAAGATTTTGACTCATTCACTTTGCAGTTGCTGCCAACTGATATAACATCATTAACCTTTCCATGTCAACAAACAAATCTAAATGTGAATAAATTATTTACACAATTAAATTTTCTAAATGAAAGTCAATGTGAAGAATCCCTACCAAACTTTCCACTCTTGCTCCAAGAAGGTCAGGCAATAAAGATCAACTCAAAAGCTCATATTTAATCACATTACAAGGGAACAGGTTATTGCCGCCCATGAATGTTTTACCTCTTCTTTCTCAGCGCTCTGGAGGTCCCGCCACTCCTCAGTCACATGGCTAAAGTCAACCTTATTCATGGGCACCTTCACGTCTCCAATAGCGTCGTGTTTGGAGAAGCGGTCAAAGTCATACACCGTCATCACCAGAGTTTTTCCTCCGAGCTCAGTGTAGGGAACCTGTAGGATATGAGGGGTGAAATTAATTGCATGCATACCTACCAGTCTAATCTCTCTCGATTCCAGTTACAGGACTTATCCAACGCTGAGATGCTGGGATGAAGCTATAGGGCATTTGCATGTGCGCGAGAGAAAGAGAGAGAGAGATTTGATTCTTGATTACCTCCAATTGAGCTGTTTTTCAGAGAAAACTCATTATCCCGAAGGACTTGTTCCAACATGGCGACAAACTGCTTGATTGGCCGGGAAAGAGATAAGACCCAAGGGTTGCTATTTTGTCCTTGACGCTATCACAGACACCAGCTCTTCAGTCTCTTTATTTCAATAATGAAGGCACTTGTGATTACATGTCAGAGCTCTGTGGCTATCTCTTGGATGTTGGCATGCGTCTCATTTCTCATTTTCAAGGTACCTTGTCATAGTTGACATCGCGCTAGGCTAAACAAGAACCAAACAGGCAAACAGTCCCTTACCCCCCTTGGTTGAATCAGTTGTATTTTTTGCTATTCTTTTAAGAACTCAACACTACACTTAGCAATTTAATAGAAGTCTAGAGTCTGACTGAGGTAATTACACAAAAAGGTCTTTCTAGCTGCATGACGTCTTATAAAAATGAATCGGAAAGCTCTTCTGAACAATCAAAATAGAAATTATACTACTTTCCGGATGACAGACACCTGCAGGAGTCCATCTGCATGTTTACATGTAATTACTCCAACACATCGTGCCACATACTGTCTTGTTAATACACCAGAAGTAGTCGTCAGAAATAATATACATTACTGCGCGAATAGAATGCAAACGCACTCATCCAATGAGAAAACACTTCTATTATTCTATTCTGGTTTTTGACCTACCTTAAAGGTGAATTGCTCATTGAAAACGGGATTCAGTGTCTTCCGGTGGACCTTGGTCTCAAATTTCTTCTTCTTGTCTGGAAGAAGGTAGACTTTCACATAGGGGTCAGAAGTGCCACCCATGTCCATAGCGGGCAGCTCTGCTGCTTGGATGATCCCCACTATGAGCTATGAAGTGTCAAAAGTCAAAGTTAACAAGATCATGAGTAAGAACTTGAAGTGGAGTGCAGTCTTTGTCTAAACCATCACCCCACCACCATTCTGTAGGTGTTCACTAAAATGCTGAATCAGATTTATATGACGACAGTTGGTCTTCTTTTTCTAAGATTTGCTGTCGAACATAACTCATACACATTCATGTAGACTAAAAGTAGTAGATTCTTGACATAAAACAGCTTGTCTGGTGACTTTCAAGCTGTCAAGCAGTGTCGTTTCTGTTAACCAAAACACAAAAACTGTTAAAAAGTGTTATTATAAAATAATAGCAGAAAAGAATATAAGTTATACTAACATAAAATTCTCCAATAATTTTCTCCGTAATATTGACAATTTCTTGCATTTCAAAAGATATACCTTCACTGTTTGAGGACTTTTGTTCCTAGAATTAGTAACAAGCACCAATTGAAAAAGTTTTTATGCCTTATAAATCCAGTGTGGTTTATTGTGAATCAACTATTTTGTATTTGAACTGTTTGGTTCCCTTTATCGATGGTGCTAATAGTAAATCAGCCGAGAGAGTATCAGCTGATTTATATGAAAATCCACCGAGTGCTATGATGCTGAGGTGCGTCCTTCAGACCTGGGCTGCATTACTCTTTAAACAGTCACAGCATTAAGGAGGCAATGGGGTCAGGCCATGTCAAGCGTGGCGCTCCTGATCCTATCTCCCCATCGGCTCTGATAATTGATTGGCCGGCTGGCTGGGCTGAGGTCCTGATTGACCTGCCAGTCACCATATCCCCTGCATGGCCTCATGGGTCCTAGAGTCAGTCAATCAAGCTCCCATCAGCTTCTCATAAAACGCCCTGTCTCCGTGTCTACACAGGCACTCGGGCGTAGAGCTCTCTCTCTCCTCTCACCTTCTCTCTCACTCTGACCAGCTGTCACACTTCGGTTGTGCTGCCGTGGGAAGGACTGTAGTCTGTGACGAGCTTTGTCAGTGTTTCTGGTTTAGATGGTGGCCATCAGAGAACACTGTGATTGTTTCTTGACAAAGGAACTATAAAGATTTTAATATCCTGTCAGGCTGTAGTAATGTTTTTTTTTTTTTCTTTTTCTGATTCTTTTCATTAAATGGTGGTGGGTTTCAGGTCTGGACAGTTTTATTGCTTTGCATTGTAATCTTGGATTAAAAAAAAAGCACATGTTCAGGCTTCAAGAAAGTAACACACCAATAAACACGATTCTAACACAGACACAATCAAACAGGAAAACATCTGTGTTTTTAAATAAAGGGTTGAAAGGTAGAAAATGCTCCACAAATAAGGCCCATCGCTCCAATAATCACCGCTTCCATAAAGCCGAAGTGAAAACAATTGACAAAATAAGAATCCTTGTTACTTATTTTAACCAGTTGTTTAAGTTGTTTTATGACCATTTACTTTGTAAGCAGAATTACATTTGAATCTATATTGATTATAGCCTTTAGCGTTTCATACTACTTGACTAGATGTCAGCAAGATTTTAACTCCAGATTCATATCTTGACATGTTAGTAATGAGAAATTCAATATCTATATAATAATAAATAAAGTGGAATTTCCAATTAAATGTAAAGGTCAATTTCACCCTTGAGGACACCTTATTATAACCCAATTCTAACACTTTTTTATTTTAAGATATTTGATATTAATGCTATTATTGATATGATATAACAATAGAGCATGGCACTCACATCCGAAGGTCATAGATTTGGTTGGTAGGGAACACACAAACCATTAAAACACCCTGAAAAGTGCTTTGGATAAAAAGGTGTGTGTGCACAATACACTAATAATACATGACATCATGATGTATATTGAATAATATTACCAGTTCTAAGCTTCCACAATTGGTACAATTGAGAATACTATCTCAACCATTTAATTTAACACACATTTAACACACTTTGAAAGCTAAGCTTTTAAAAACTCATGGTGAACACTACAGTCTTAATACTGTCTGAATCACTGTCTGGCCAACTGAGATTTGTTATGGAGATGAAAGTTAGAATAATATCTACATCTATATATATACACATGGTATTGTGTGTTTGTATTTTTGTAGCATGCTGAAAATGTATGAAAACTCTATTTTTTGTTTTAGTAGATACAGTAGACTAAATAGATTGTTGATATCATGTTCACCTTGAGTTGCAGTCAGGGGTGTCGTAGTTGGGTGAAAAGTGGGACTAAATTACCAGGGCCCCAAGTGCAGGGAGGGCCCCTGAGGAGTGTATATAATTTTAATATCACAATAAATGTTGTTAACTAATGTAAATGCTAATATTTTGGGTAAATGTATCAGTTGATTGATGTATTAAATGGTGTTGAAGTTGTGAACCTCGACCTTACGGGGGCCCATGGCCACTGCTTGTGCATAGGGCCCAGAATTTGGTGCTACGCCCCTGGTTGCAGTTGTTAATGTTTGCTGAATTTTAAAAACGGTGACATTTTGAAAATTTCAAAAGCAGATTTCGCAACAGGTTCAAGTTGCTCACTTAAATGTGCAACACTGAGCAGAGGAAAGCTACTTGGTTTGAATGTGACATCTGTCTGAGTTGTACATCACAAATTAACCATTTGCACTTATAAAATTTAGCAAAAATGTTATTGCACATTTAGCACCAGTCTCATCTTTGTCCATCTCACTGAAAATTTGTGCTACACATACTGACAGCATCTTTAAGTTTAAACGAGAAGTAGCTCCTTGCTGTGAAATAGATTGATCGACTGGATGACAGTAGCAGTATGAGTCAGGGTGGATCTGTCTCTGGTTGTTTTGGACATAGATGGGGGGTGAAGGACTATCTGATCCTGATGAGACTTTGGCCATAATAACCTTCAATCGCTCTGCAGGCTACACAGTTTGAAGAATCAGACTGATGCAGGACATGCTGGAGGAAGTTTCAGCCGCATGACTTCACTTCAGTGGGTGCAGTGCTCACAATCTTTCATCTGAAGGCTTTGAGCTGTCATCTTAAATTACTGCTGCAATGGTTTTCAGAGAAAACAGAGTTTGTTATTCGGCATAAACAGCTAGAGGCCCTTAAAATACCTGGGATGTGTTAGAAAACAGGCCACGATTGCAATGATTCACCTCAGTGAACGTGTATGGATTCACACCTCTTTTTCTATCCTCATTAATAATATCGCCCTTATCTGCACCCTGTCTCTCTGTCTCCCCGAGGAGCCGCCCTGGATTCTGAGATATTGTGTCGTTGTGACTGCCATGTTTTGTACTTTTCTATTTTTACCCTGTGGCTTGCTCAGCAGGGTTAGAAAGGTCCAGATTACCTTTAAACAAACCCAGAGTTTAGTTGAGCTCCCTGGAACCTTTCCCCTTTGGAAAGGGCAAGAGTTGCAGAAAAATCTCCCAGACCTCAGTCTCTCCCTGAAGCGATACTCAGCTTGATTTAAAGCCAGACGAGAAAGAAGCACGTATATTTCCTGCCATCACAAAGGGTGGAGATACATACAGTACGTGTCTGTGATAGCGAATTGAATCTGGGTCAGGCTGATGTGGATTTTCTTTGCATCTCCTGCCTTCAAATGCAATCCTATTGGCTTTCCGCTAATGTTAATAAATATGTTACAGAGCTATTTTAGCATGGCAGATAGTGAATTCGGGTTCACCAAAAAATGAAAATTCTGTCATTAATTACTCACCCTCAAGTCGTTCCAAACCCACTTTTAATGACTGAATTTTCATATTTGGGTGAACTAACCCTTTAAGCAAATTGCACAAGGGTTCTATATTTTATTTGCACATTCTTATACTTATAAGAATAAAAACTTCAGTAAACTTAACCAGCTATTTGAAATATTTAATAACATGGCATGTATCTTGAACATCTCATTCTTGTTCGTAAAACTTGTTCGTTATGCCATAAATCGAAAGCATTACCAGTCATTTGCAGTAATTTTGTCATCTCACTACACATACATTTCCGACATACAAAAGCTCCTGTGGTGGCGATGCTTATAAAAGCTGTAATTTGTGTGCGTGCGATGCCGGATAATCTGGCTTTTTCAGGTTTGTAGCTTTTTTCTGCTCTGTCTCGGCGTGAGACTATGCACAGCTTCAATTATCTGTCACCCAGGATCTGACAAAAGGAAGTGCATCCATTCTGGAAGTCACACGGCTTTTAAGCTGAACCGCTTGTAAGAGGCGGCCAATGAATTTCGGCTTAGCTTCAGAGCTGAAGACAAGCCAGCACCCTCATTCAGTCAGCCTGGAAGAAAGCCAGTTCAAACTCAAATCTAACTGCTGCGATGTGCCCTTGACATTCACGGCATTTGGTGAGTTTACAGGATGATGGGCATTATTTTCTAAGTGCTAAGTCTGAATTCCTCTGGCTTTCATAGATAGCACTTAATAACAGAGCGCATCAATAAAAATGACTCTGAAAAGCGATTCATGTTGTCAAAGTGTACTCTATCTTCACACTTTCAGTATGTATTTTTTAAACACACAGTTTACAGTGAGCATTCAATTATGTAAGAGTGACACGCTGAAGAACTTTAGAGAAATGGGCGTTATTTGAGCAGAGATTGTTACAACTTGATGGACAAACACGCTGTACTTACGAAGAAGACCTCACTAAACACCACACACAGTGACGGTGATTCTGAGACAGCTCCTTACCGTATTCTCTGTGAAATTGTAATCCAAGGAGTACTGTAATTTGCCAAGTTTCTCTTCTTCCTTAGGCTCCACCTCTTTCTCTGTATCCGTCAGCCCTGTTTCTGCATCATCCTCATCCTTCAAGGCCTGAAGGAGACACCCACTAACAGTCAGTCCTTTCGGCCCAACGCTGGCGCTGCCCGATTGCCCTCGCCAGAGCGCCGGGCCCGCCCTGGACCAGCCTGCTCTTCAACCGCACCTCTATTAGGGGGGGAGCAAGCACTAAAACACCACAGCGATTAAGACCATGACATGCTCAGTGATGCACTAGACTTGGGCTGTGAACCCCCCTTCTTTCCTACAATCTGCTATTGTGAAAAGTTGTGAAAAGAGTTGCAAGAAGATGAACTAAATGAGTGCAAGCAATCTAGGTTGGTGGGAAGGTCAAGGCTAGGGCTGGGAGGTATGATAACGTATCAACTGTGCATATGTATCTAGCTATTCTAGCTACTTGGCTCCAGTCGGTGTTACACTATAATATATGACATCCCCACGTTTCTGCACAGTTTCACGTTTCAATCTTTCTAATAATTAACATGGCACTGTCAAAATCGTTTATAAATAAATAAATAAACAAATGCATACAGCAACAAAAACATCACGTTATATGTACCGTTACCGTGATATAAAGTTACTTGTACAATTATTGGTCATACCGCCCAACCCTGGACAAGATGAGCAGACAGATGTTCTTAAGAAATACATCGTACAATACATTGTCCTTTATGTTATTTCAGGCAGAACAATCTCTGGCATCAACAAATCAGTGGGGAAATGTTGTGAATGGTGTGGCATTAGCTCCCTACAGTAGCTAGCCTTAGTGTAAGACCAGTGTTAAGGGGATGTCGAGGGAGGTTTGTTGTCTCTGGAAAGCATGCGATTGTCGAGGCAAACTCAGCTCTCAGTTCATTCACTGTGAAATAGTTGCCTTCCGAGAGGGCAGTCTTGCTCATCAGAAAAGCATGCAGGGCATTCACGTTCTCAAGAAGAGTGCTCGTATAGTGACTCTCATTCTCTGTGACGTGATCTTCCACACACAGTGGCGTTGTCATGACCCTTAGTTATTGGTGATAACCACCACACTCATGGAAGCTGAAAGCATCATGCCAGCAGGAGGTATTGGTGGGAGGGATCGTAATGTGTTCAGGGCCTCTCTTATTAGTTGTTGGGTTACAAGTGTGAAAGCAAAAGGCTGAACCAAATTGATATCGTGACTGTCTTGTCCTCTTATGAGGACCAGACTATTTTCATGAACACTTGTGTGCTTCAATTCAACAAGCTCTTCGGGGTGCCTGTTGGGTCTTGTAGTGTATTTATAGGCATAGTTCAAAGAAATCATTTATTCACTCTTATGTTGTTGTTGTTCCAAACCCCTACGTCTTTATTTGTCCAGTAGAATGCAAAATTTGGTATTTAGTCAGATAAGTTAGCAGCTCTTTTCCATATAATGAAAACAGTTAGGAATTTAAGACTTGCAAGTCAAACAACTGAACATCAAAATAGTGGTCCATACAGCACTATTGTTCAAGTCATATGAACCATGTTTTTAAATTTTGAGCAACAGATGTAGTCAACATTAATTTTCAGTGTGTGGAAAAGAGCATTCCGCTAAACATCACCTTTTATGTTCCAAAAAGAGTCACACAGCTTTTGAACAACATGAGGGTGAATAAATGAAGACAGTTTTGGCTAAGTCTTTTTGGAAGTGTAAAATGATTAAAAGGAGTTGGCAACACCCGTTAGTATGCAGCGGAGTGTCCTTTATTGATACCCTTTCCACCTGACAGGAAAATATGATGTTTCAAAAAAAAGTCAGCCAATTAAAGATCAGTGCCTGAAAACTGATTCTTGAACAAATTTGTCCTGCTAATGAGGTGGGTGCTATTCTCCTTCAGGACATTTTTCAATTTTAAGTTCTAGTGGACCAGATGAGTACAGATAATTTGGCCAAGGGCAGTTAAACAAGCCGAACATATCGCTAATACTTTAGCAGTCTCCTTTTTTCCTGGAGAAACTATGTACTTCTGTTTTCTACAATTTTAAATGACAGAAATGGAGAAATCAATGTGGTTCAACCTTGCTAAAGCGTACCCAAATGCATTTTCTCTCTTCATATATATGTGTATATATAGACTTACACACATATATATTGTAGATATACATGTACTGTATGCATAGTTACATATATTTTACTCTACTAGAGTAAACCTGTTGTCAAGAGGCTATTAAAAGTCATTGCAGCAGGCTATAGAAGATCCAACAGCAATTGGGAACCTACCGCCAGTGGCAATCCCGCAAAGTCATCAGACAAAACATAGATAAGGAGGACATGGAAGGAAGAGACACAAATTAAAACAACCACACACAAAGGCGACCACATGAGTCTGGGCACACCAGGAGAAATGACTGCTGAGAAGCTCAAAGCTCCTTCTGCTGACAATACAACAAAGATGTGCGCTGTGCAGGACATTGTACTCTGGCATTTTGCTCTTGTATCGTTCTTAACGTCTGTGCTAATTTGCTAAATAAGAGTGACGATTCATTAACCTCTCATATTTAGCCAATTAGCACAGTCTATATTTGGATGTTTCCCTGCTAAAACATCAGGTTAAATTAGTCTAAGCTGTTATGTCGGCTATGTAGCTGGTTTAGCTGGTCTCCTAAGATGACCAAGATGGTTTTCATCTGGTCTTCAAGTGACCTAAACATTCTAAAACTATTAGTAACGCCAGCCTAACCAGTTTGGTCCAGTTGGGAGACCAGTTAACCACCTTAGCCTGGTTTGTTTTACTCAAAAGAGTTGCGTTGCAAAATATTGATTACTGTATATGGATGTCAATGGCTGTAGTACACAATGTTGGCGGGTAAACATCATATAGAAGCTACTGTATAGCTGTTCGGACTTGGTTTGACGCTGATAAACTGTGACATTCTAGAAATGCACACTGGGTTTTTAAAGAGTGCTGTTAATTATCCCTGTCTGTTCCTCTTCACTGTGCTTTGTGCTCGAAAATCAATGTCTCTAATTTGGGATCTGAGTGGTCTTGGCATGGTCTCAAAGCCAGTGTCCTTACACCGCGAATTAAGCTGACTTTGTCAATTATTCTGTTAGAAGTGTACTTTTGCGAGCATGTTAATGCAATTAGCATGCTAACTAGGGTTAAAGTGCCAGTGTTCCATGTAATTTGTGGGTGTGTGGGAAAAAGCGAGCTGCATTAATGTTCTTTCTCCTATTGTTTTCATTATCTACTGTCATTTCTCTGGGTTGATACCACTTCATAGCACAGTTAACCATATGCAGCACTACAAAGTGAATTAAAGCTAAATGCAAGAAAAACAGAAAACTCAATACTTTAATGAACCGTTAACATGCCCAGGTTTGCAGTCCTGCAATTAAAGTCAGCTGTGAAACAACATCATCAACAGATGACTCCATCTAGAGTTGTCTTATGAACATACTTAACTGGCATCGTGCATTAATACAATAATACTTGAGGAAATAAATATTTCATGCAACTTCTGTCGACTAAAGAACAAGGCCAATCTAACAGCAGTAACAAAAAATGTTTTTACCTCGGTTTTGATACCGTCCTTGACGTCCTTCATGTTGATGGCATTCTTGCCCTTGTCTTTGCCCTTTTTCTTGTTCTTCTTCTTGAATATCCACTTTTTGCAGACGCAGAAGCAGCAGGAAACAACTAGTACAACAGCAACAAACGCAATGGCGACGATGGCCCATGACGGCACTGCACAGACAAAAACAAACAGGAAAACTCAATGCATCAATACGCTGCATTTGTAAATCATGCACTACATTAGTGGTCGACCAATATATTTCCATGGTCAATATCAGTCGACCACTACATTTGAAATTTCAAATCTATGTGATTTTAAGATGAGCAGATGGAATTTTAATTGTCTTTGAAAATCTGCCTTTAAAACAAATATTCCTTTCACTGGAAAAGAGCAGTCTGAACATTCTGTGAAGTTTTTTCACTTGGATTTTCCCGAACCGAGAAAAGTAAACTAGGTTCTCCCTAGGTTTATCTCAACATAACTATTAATCTATTTAACTCAGCCAATAAAAATGGCATTGAAATAGCTATTATCAATAACAAGCTCATGATTTCAAATAGCCATGTTCTTTACGGTTCAATATCTTCCCAGAGCAATGAGGAAACGCAACAGTCGAGAAGTGACAATTACGAAAAGTTTCAGTCTGTTGGTTGACACACTTTGATCAAATGTCTGCCGGTCGCACAGGATTAACGATCTTCGCTCAGAGAGATGCTGCAATGCTCTAGTCAGAGTAATCAGCCAATTTAGTTGAAAACTGGAGCGGTTGGCATTCGCAGCTTGCCATTTGATCACTCTTGGAAGACATTTTGAGCTTGACATTGTTAAAGCAATCACGCTCTGGGTCGGATTTGTTTGATTGTCAAGGACAGCGTGGAACTACATAAACGGAAGGCAAATACTCCAAAAAGTACGTTGTTTAATAAGGTTTGAATTTAACAACCAAGAATTCATGAACACTGACCAAATTGCTTAGCCTCCAGAAACCTGTTTTAAAAATATTGTGAGCAATAGCCGTGCAGCATAGTGATGGACTTCTGTGTTAGAATAACTGAAAATAGTATTTCTTCTTCTGGTCATGACTTTATAAATTCAGCTCCAAACTCCAGCGAGCGCTGTCAGGGGAGGACAATTGAGCTCCTCAGCTTTTCGACAAGATTAACAGCCTCCTGCCAAGAGAAAGAGCGACGCCTCTATACAGCAGGACTAAAACTGCAAACGTCAACAGAGCACGAGCACCAGATACGAAAATGTCAGTTTCCGAAATGCAAGAGAAGCTTCCTCCCCAAACCAGCATTTGCTGGGAATAATTGGTAGACAGATGTGGTGGAAGAATTCTGCATTCAGAGACTCGTACAGTAATTACGGCTTTTGCACACAACACAACAAACACCTGGCAACCGAATGGCAACTTTCAGGGAAGCAGATTTTTCCACTCCAGATTTGAATGTGCTTGATTTGCTCTGGGACAATGCAGAGTCAAGGACTGTATAAATAATATCAGGCTCGCGTGCAAGAAAGACATCTTGTACTCTGCATTTGGGACAAAAGCAAGCACTCAACCATGTGCACACTGTATATGGTGCATCTCATGAAATCTGTCAAGGTCATATTTCACTGA
>JAUMHP010000044.1:10638936-10659150 GCA_032361065.1 Enteromius trimaculatus | reverse complement strand
TATCTATCTATCTATCTATCTATCTATCTATCTATCTATCTATCTATCTATCTATCTATCTATCTATCTATATACACGAAAATGTAATATCCACGAAATTAAGACATCTTCAAATGACAAGAAATTGTATTGTGCCATCATTTTATGACTATTTGTCTACCTCATCTTTGGGAATTTTTTTTCAACCCTGTTACTGAAACAAGACTTACTAGATACTCTAGTTTAATTAGAAACTATATGCCACTGAATGACGGCATTAACTCAATAATATAAAGGGTTACCTTTACAATGTTTGAATTTTACACAAACGATCTTTAAAACATGGTCAAATCTAATCAATGTCATCCCTGTTCTCCTACTAAAAAGGAACAGGTTTGATGATTTCAAACAAATTTGCTAATTAGTCACAAAACCACATATTGTAGACTTCGAAAGGATTTTACTTGTGTATATCTTATATTAAATATAAGAAATAATTGCTTAAATTTATGTTTTAAAATGGTAACAGGATTGACATTACTGTACATTGACATTTGACCAATTTCAAAAGGTACAGAATGACCCGTGTGCATTATAAGTACTAATAAATAGCCAACATGCTAATGAAAGGCATTTTTTACATTAAAATTCTAAGATGAATGTCCTCATAGCTCTGTAAATACGACAATAATAAAGCATTATATACTGTTACCATAAAATTAAACATATCTAATCTGTATTCTAATTCTTTAGAAACAGATACTGTCATAATGGGACAGATTAAAAACGTCTTGGGTCTAAGGAGTACAGGATTCTGTGAACAGCCAGAATCTCAGCTCATATTAAAGGTCTGTAAAGGTCGATGATGAGAACCATTTAGTGCTTCAGTGGACACTGAGCAATTCTGACACTTTTATAATGAAAGCTTATGAAAAACTGATGCTTCTATAACAACAAGCGCAGCTTGAGTAAATTGAGTAAATTGACTAGTATGAGTACATTAGCTATATTTTTAATCACACAGTCAGCGGTAGCAATTAGATTACTTTTATCATGGAAGAGAGAAAAAAAATACTACTCATATCAAGCTAAGCTGTTTAGAAGTAAAATTGCATTGTGCACTAATAGATGCAAATAAGTGCACCGTCCAATGCAATAAAGCAGAGTGCTTATCTTCTTCATCAGGCAAGCGTCTTATTCTGAAAGACACTTTTGTGTTTCTTAATTAAAAGAACCCGAGACCCAGAAAGCAATAGAAACATTTTCTAATTAACTCAATTGTGTAAGTGTCTATTGTCCTTTGGGATTGCGGAGCATGCATGTGCTCTTCAACTTCAAGCAGCTATCTCTCGTTCCGCCATGCACACACAAACGCTCAACAGAGAGCACAGAATGAGGTTGTGTAGCTGGACCGTGTGACTGCACAGCCAATCAGAGAGGAACATTATTCAAATCCAGCTGTGGTGCTGAATTCAAAGCCAAATACAGCTTAGAACAATGACACGACTGAAGGTGGATGCCAAAGAAAGTCTGCCATCTCGCTACTGCTCTCAAGGACGTAAGAGTCCTTCTGGCTCGACCCCATCCAATCGAGTGTGTGAATAAGATTTTGAGCACACTCATTCGCTCTCCACCTTTTCCGTGACAAAAGAATACAGCATCAGACTTATCAGACTGGGCTCACACAAAAATCTTACCAAGCTGCTTTAGGAAGTCATGCCAGGGAATCCAGACAATAATGACTCTGAGATTGGCATCTTACATTTACAAAAGAATCTTATCATTTGCTTGCAGTGCAGGACTGCAATAGTTTGGGTACCACATTAAAACATCATAAATATGCATGTACTTTATTGCATGTGCATGATTACACTTTATTCTGTATAAGACAGAATTCTCACTATGAGTTTACTCGTTTAAAACTTTTAATGAACACAATTATTTTAATTTTCTGAACCATTCTTATGATTTTATTCAAGTATCTAGGTGCTGGCAGAAGTACCTAATCTACAACGAGGGATATTAAGATTTTTTAAACATGCAAATTAATTTTCACAACACCCACATAAGAAAAAAAAAAAAATCACTTATGCAAAGCTACAGGGTGAATCTCACGAAGTCTGTCAAGAACATTTCCATATTTCAACTGAAAGAAAAAATTAAAAAGGAAAGCCTATTTGATTAATTGCATTTTTTTTTTTTTTTATTAAAAATTTTTATGAAAATTAACCACTTCTTCCTAAAACCCAATTCACATTTCTCATGGCAATGCAAAAATGTTTACAATATCATCACAGATATTATTTACAATATACACCATGTTTTGCCATGCCTTTAATTTAATCAGATAAGAAAAAATATATAGCAGAGAAATTTGAAAGAAACTAGTTATACAAATTTTTTTTTTTGTAATTAACAATATAAAAAAAATAAAGCTCCACAACACATAATTTCCGCATATATAATTATATTTAGTATTTATTTTTTTATTTTAACCAATGCGTTTTTATGATATTGACACTTCAAGCAATACAACTACTAAAAAATAGTAAGAGTAAAGTGGTCTTCAGCAGTAGTGGCACCATGCAAGCATGCAGCCCCGGGGCTCATTATCCTACTGTTTGTTTGATCAGAATGTAATGTGAGCGTCTCTGACCAGCGAGGTTGTGTTGCCTGCTAACGCTAAGCTAACAGTAACATGATCTATCCCCAGGCGGCATCCTACAGGGCCGAGTTACCCACTCTCACACTTGTTAACACGCCAAAACGGGATAAAAAACTCAATGACTTAACAAGCGTGATTTGATTGAGAGTGTGCCGAGATTGTGAACGCTAGTGAGCGCACGGGCCAAGCAGGGGAAAATGATCCATCGGTGTAATACACCACACACTGGCAACCCAAACTAATGTGTTTTGACAGCATGCTGTTGGTCAATTAACCCTGGTACTAGAGCATGTTATACAGCACGAGAGAAAGACAACCCTGTTGCACTTCCAAAGATACTCTCTGCGTTAAGAAAAAATTACTTGGAAGTGATTTATCATGCCATGTGGTTATGTTACAGTCCAGCAGATGGGCGGTAATTTCAATATCCATTTAGTAAAGTTTCAGGGGCGAAGGAACAATCTGAAAGCGGAGCCTGGCTCATGAATATTAATTGTGATGTTATATTCACCTAGTATTCGAGACAAAGCAGTGGCTGCTAATCATATTAGGATTACAGGCTGCAATTTATTATCGTTATTGTTTTGTTTATTAGCAGGGGCTTTTTTCTTTGCAAAACGAAGTCCAAAAAGTGATGGAGACAAAACTAAAACAATCCACGAGACTCCTATAAGAAAATATTTGAAAGGGAAAAGAAAGCTCACATGTGATAACAGCTCACGTTGTATTGTGAGCAGATTAATATCCATCCTCTCATATCCTCAGTCAACAGCATCCAGATCAGATCATATCTTTTGTTATTACAGACGGTGCCGTTGTTTGGTCTGTGATATACACTGCGCTCGGACGGTGAGTGACACCAATGATGAAACTCTGACTGAAAACTGATAATATCATTGATTATGGTGCTATCAATATCAGGGACGACAGCTATGAGGGACAACAAACAAACCAAAACCCTCATTTTGTCCATTCTCATCTGTTGACTGCTAATTGGACGCCTGTGATCCCATTTGTCAAGATAATGTGTTTTGTGAGACAGGGAACAAGTAAATAAAAGAAACAAACGTCACTACTTATTTCAGTAGTAAGAAAGTAGCTCAGCTCGTGAATAATAATATTAATAATACACAATCATTTAAATCGGGGTCAGCAAATAATGTTTTTTAACGACGTCTCTTACGCTCACCAAGGCTGTATTTATTTGATCAAAAATACAGAAAATAATAAAAACTGTAATCTTGCAAAATGTTATTACAATACAAATTAATAGTGTCTATTTTAATATGATTTAAAATTACTCCAGTCTAAAGTGTGACATGATCCTTTAGAAATTATTCTAATATATGCTTTTTTTGGGAATTGCAAAACTGATCAAACAACAAGTTAAAAAAAACAGCATTTATTTAAAATATAAATATTTTTTGCCATCACCTCTTCTCTCAATTTAATGTATCCTTGCTGAATAAAAGTGTTAATTTATTAAGAAAATAAATAAATTTTTGAACGGTATTGCTAGAAAATATTTTAATTTTAAATAAATGCTCTTCTTTTTTAACTTTTTGATTCATCAAACAATCCTGTAATCACAGGTTTAAAAATAAAAAAATAAATAAAAATAAATAAATACAATTATATTAAGCAGCAAAAACATTTTCTAGTAACTCAGCATATTAGAACAATTTCTGATGGGTCATGTGACACTGAAGACTGGAGTAATGGATCACAGGAATAAATTAAATTTGAATTCATTTAAATTTTTGCTTAAATAAATGCAGCCTTGATGAGCATAAGAGACTTCTTTAAAAAAACATTAAAAATCTTACTGATCTCAAACGTTTGAATGGTAGTGCATACACAAATATAAATATATAAATAACTAAAACAATTTTCTATCTGTCATATGGTCCTTCAGAAATCATTCTAATATGCTGATTTGCTGCTCAAGAAACATTTCTTATTATTACACTTGGAATATTAATGTCAGGATTCTTTGATGAATAGAAAGTTCAAAAGAGCTGCTTTTATTTGAAATATAAATCTTTTGTAATCTAAATGCTCTAAATGTCTTGTAGCTTTATATATTATAATTTTGAAGCAGCATAAATGCTGCAAGGATTAATGTGTCTTTCCTCATATGTTTGTTTACTACTGTAATGCAGTTTTAAGTTGTTTTAAATGAGATTATCTCTTTCTCCAAATGGCTTTATAATGTGAAGCAGGCAGACGGAGAGGGCTGGGGTTTTATTTTTGTTTGTTTGCATAATTTAATTTCAAGAGAGCAGGGTTGACGGGCCTGGTAACCTTCAGATGTCCTCTGGGGCGGTCTTGGGGGCAGCAGGGGAAGGGGAAGAGATGGAGATAGGATTAGGTCAAAGGTCATCAGAATGGGAGGGCTAGCTATTCCATCTGTCAGGCTTTTGGCTGATGATGTGTTTGGCACTCTGCTCCAGTTCGCCTCCTGTTGCTGATTATGACTGAAGATTTCTACAAACTGGCAACACCACAAACCTTTCTAAATAACTGATACACATTACACTTCACAAACATACATGGAGGACTCACAATTTGACATGTCTTGGCATTTCTGTAGCTGGACTAGTAGAACATGACAACAGAGCAGTCTATAACACGTTTGGTCATAAGTTCAAAGGAAATTCACGAAAAAAATTTAATTCAAAGCTTCAATCTACTGTCATTATAAAGAAACTTCATTATTGTCGAATTCTAAAAAATACGTTCTTGTTAAAAACTAATAAAAAATCATTTGATTTATCGTTTCTGAACTGGAGAGAACTGATCCGCACAGGAGTGTGTTGTTTCCAAACAAATGGAAATAAAGACTATTGGTATTGGATATAGGCTAAATTAACTGAAAAATTCTGGCATATCGGATATCGTCAAATATCCAAAATCGTGCATGCCTAAATACATCTTAGCATGAGACGGAGTCTACAACCCACACAAGTGGCTCAGGTAGTGCAGCTCATCCAGGATGGTACATCAATGCGATCTGTGGCAAGATGGTATTCACACGGAGCACATGTTAGAGACGTGACAGAGTCTGGAGATGCCGTGGAGAACGTTCTGCTGCCTGCAACATCCTCCAGCATGACTGGTTTGGCAGTGGGTCAGTATTGGTGTCTGCATAGTCCTCCATGTGCTCGACAGAGGTAGCCAAATGAGATCCTCAGACCCCTTGTGAGACCATATGCCGGTGCTGTTGGTCTTGGGTTTCTCCTAAGGCAAGACAATGCTAGACCTCATGCTGGAGTGTGTCAGCAGTTCCTGCAAGACGAAAACATTGATGCTATCGACTGGCCCGCCTGTTCCCCAGACCTGAATCCAATTGAGCACCACTGGGACATCATGTCTCGCTCCATCCACCAACATTGCACCGCAGACTGTCCAGGAGTTGGCAGATGCTTTAGTCCAGGTCTGGGAGGAGATCCCTCAGGACACCATCCGCCACCTCATCAGGAGCATTGCCCAGGCATTGTAGGGAGGTCATACATGCACGTGGAGGTCACACACACTACTGAGCCTCATTTTGACTTGTTTATGGACATCCCATCAAAGTTGGATCAGCCTGTAGTGTGTTATTCCACTTCCAATAATTTTTGTTTGATTTTGTTGTCAGCATATTCAACTACGTAAAGAACGAAGTATTTAATAAGAACATTTAATTCATTCAGATATAGGACGTGTTATTTTAGAGTTTCCCTTTATTTTAGTGTATATAAATGATGTATATAAAAACAAATATTTGATGTGAGCTGAATTATTTTCTAGATACTTATACGATTTTTTAGTTACAACTACAGAATAGTTTAAAATATCAACATTTGCCAAACATTTGTGAATATTATACATATGCCAGTTGCAGCTTATCAACATGCTAATGTCAGACATTTTATAAGAGAATTTTAATTTAGACACTAATACGATTTACAATTTATCTGCCTATGCAGATGGTAGACAGTTAGGGTTTGAAACAAGGCCAATGAGAGTACAACAATGTGACAAATCTCAAGACAGACCATTTTGTTCATAGTTGCCATCCAATTAAAATGCAAATAGATGTAGATTTCTTGACAAAATGGCAATTTTTAAAATTTGACCCCATTAATTTATAGTTAATGTTCAAAGCACATTCCCAGTAAAGCTCGCAATTTAACAAGAATGAAATGAACATTGATTGTGGTGTTTGATAGAACATCAGAAATTTGCAGAGATCAAGGGGCATTGTGTCTAAGATCAGGGTACCCAGTGTGCAAGAGTGTTTCAGAGACTGGACAGAGTGTGTTCATTATTCATAGTAATTGTGGCAAAGCTGAATAATGTCTCAAACTGTCTCTGAGTGGCGAGGTTAATTATCATCGAAAACAGATGCCTTGAGCTTGTGCAGCAGAGCATTGGGAGAATAACCAGAGCTGTTGTGTAACAGTCATTTTCTTTTGTTGCTCCGAGTCAACCAAGCTGTGTAACCGCAGCGGTGCGGAGACCTTTCCGAGCCAAGATGGTCGGGTTCAAACTGCTGGCCTCAAGGCTGGAGGGAAAAGCTCTCGAAGAGAGCCGTGACAAAGCAAGTGTGGCGTTCTGAGAGCTACCTGTCGGAGTGATTCTACACGCGGGACCGTTTGTGACGGGCACCGTAGAACGAATGTGATGGTGTGTGACCGTAAGTGTTGAGGGAACGTTAGTAATCACAGGTTATGGATAAACCCTTTTGAATAGTTTTGCACAGACTTAGTGCAAATCGCTATAAAAACAAATTGCTTGTTCATTTAAAATCACCATCGGTCTGAAGTACCTGGGAGTAATTGGAAGGGTTTTTTTGTTTGTTGCATTATATGTGCCAAAGGGTGCATTTACTTTCGCTACACATATTTTTGTTACATAAATACACATATAAATGCCTTTTATTGCTTTTTATTGCATTTATGTGCAGTTTTATTCTATTTATCTAAATAGAGTAAACCAGTCAGTAATATACTGACTGATAACTGGTTTACTCAGTTCATATAAAGTGCTGGGCAACGATCATTCAGGATTATTGTGAACATAATATATTGTGTGTGTGAGTACTGTGTATATTTATTATTTATACATAAATACACACACATGCATGTATATATTTAATCTTATGTTTTATTAAATATATTTATATATAAAATAAATGCTATGAATACAAATATTTGCATGTTAATACAAGTAAATAGTTTCAAAATATGTTTATAATGTGTTTGTCTTATATATATTAGTGCAGTCAAATGAAAATAAACTTTATTGTTCACATAAAACATGTTTGTGTTCTGTGTTTATTTATTATGCATATTTAAATACACACACATACATGTATATATTTCAGAATATGTTTTAATATTTCATATATTTATTTATAATATAAAGATAAAAGTAAATACATTTAAATATGCTCAAAATATGTACTGTATGTGTGTATTTATATATAAACTGTTAGTAAACCAATTAAACTAGTAAGTGAAAAGTCTTTTTACAGAGCCTAAAGTGCCAGAGAAGCATCCAGTTCTGGCATGGAAATAGATGTCAAACAGTATTTATCTTCATGTTTTGCCTACATAGCACTATGACAGAAAGGCAGAAGGGTTAGAGTGAAGTAAATCTTTATCATCACTACGCAGCATCTGTCTGCGTTTCTCTGTTTTTGCCGCGCTAGACGGCAGATCGTGACAGGTCCATGCGTCTTACTTTTACAGGCATCACCTGCACATAGTCAACGCACTGGATTATATTGGTGGAGAAAAGCTCAAGTATTCTGCATCTGGACTCGCTCATTCATCACTAATGCAGGTCCGTCAGGGTTCCTGGATGCCCCGTTCAATACAGCACCCTGCTCCCCAGGCATTCATCAGCCCAGGCACCGGTTGGCACAGAGACGTGTGTGATGGAGGGAGGAGGCTAAAACAGTAATTTAAGCCACTGTAATGGAGTGTCTTTTTCTGGCTGGATCTCAGAAGGGGCATATCTGTCTGAGTCAAATGCGGCAACCCTTTATTTTACAGTTGTCTGCACGAAGGCAAAGTGATAATTAATGTGGTGAATGTGTCTCCAAGTGCGAAAGCAAGGGTGGAAGTGAAAGTGTACGTGTGTGAGTGAGAGTGAGAGCGAAGTTACATGTGTGAAATTGAGTATGAGAGATAGAGAGATGGGCAAAATGACCAGACACCTATAGTGAGATACCATAGGTGTAGAAAATGGTATCACGTCAAGCATTTCATCCTAAAGTAATTCTGGTTTCACCTCTGCTACGTAGTATATGAGTAAACTTAAGTGCAATACTGTGGTGGGCTGGAATCAATTGTGGGGGAAAAAAAGCCTATTGAGAACGATTTGAAAAAATTAGTTTAGCAGCGTTTCAATTCTAAACTTCTTAAGCTCATTGAGTGCTTATTCATTATTAATACACAGCAATTCATGAGGTTTATTTTGGTTAAAATGCATTAGTTAGTTGGATATGAACAAAATTGGTTCATTAGTTTGCTAAACTTTATGGAGTTACAGAAACACCCACGCACAAACAGCTAAAGATTTCAACGTTAACTCAAAATTATGAATGAGTGTACAGTGAATTGGATAGTGGTTAAATGCATGCATTTAGCTCCATGTTTCACAGTGAGAGCTGCAGTGTTTTGCGGACCGAGGCAAAGGGCAGTTAGACAAACAAAAGCATGCAAATAACAAAACTCATTTACTCGCTTATTTACAATTAGAATGAAAAGGAACATGTTTGGTGGCTGCCTGTTTCTCAAGCTCATTATTTTTTTCAGCACTGAGTGAACAAAGGAAGTTAATAAATGGAAGAAAAATAATCATAACTGGATCTGACAGACCTTGCCATTCACTGTCAAGGCTGGAGCTCAATCAATGCCATTCAGGTTTTCAAGATTATGCAAACAGCAAACCTAATCAAGCAAAGACCGTTGAGTGTTGTGTTTAAAATTTCACTCACGTGGGATTTTGTGCAGTTCGTTCATGAACTTGTCTTTAACTTTGGAGAACATCTCATCTTTGGTCTCGCGGGGACCGGGTCCTGCTGCCTCTGTGCTGTTGCCCGATACCTCAGGCGCCGCACTAGGCACAGGGTTCCCCACCAGAGCCTCCCTTCGACTCATCGCTGGATGTGGCAGCCAGGCAGAAGCTAACCAAGGAAAGACAAAACAAAAGGTTACATATTTTTTCTGGAATATTAATGAGAAAATATCAGGTGAGCATTCACAATTCCTCCAGTTTTTTTGTATGTATGTATACCACAAGGATGGCCAAACTATTTTATGTTGGACAACTACAGAAAAAATAATGGGAATTTTGTATTTTACATCAATACATGTGTAGGTGGCACCAATGTACTAAGTGAGTCACTGAATTATTCACTCATTATTGCTCAATAGGGCTGCATGATAAACCGAAATGAAACCATAATATCGATTAAGCAGAAGCTGCGAAATGTCATGCATACAGTATTTTTCAGTGAAGCGCGTTTCTGCGATCAGTAGTAAATCTCCATCTAAAGGAGAGAGGGCGCTCTTGCAAGGAAGGTCCAAATACGACCTGAAGAAGCAACCCAGGAAATGACTATAGTGGTTGCTGAATAAACAGGAGATTTAGCTGCTTTCAATGATTCAGCACGATTAAAATACACAACTATGACTATATGGTTTATGTGAGTTCTTATTAAAATATTTTATTATAATGAAGCTTATCCATAATGAAATCGACAGCCTTTATCACTGCTTAGAATACTATGAAGTATGTTGGATTTAAACACTCATAACCGATGTCATGAAGTGAGTTGAGTAATAACATGTGACTAAATGTGGTATTTTCACAAGTGGTATTTTTTAAGATGGATCAGCATTTACCACACCAAGCCGTAGTTCAATGAGAAGCTAATCATGCAGCTGTCATTATGATTTCTTCGATTTCATAATCGTACTATTATTATGCGTGCAATTGTTTTTTTTGCGTAGCTTGTCAGAGATCTACGGCTCTGTGCTGTCCACCTGAAAGCAGGTGATGGAGAATACTGACTAATCACATTTACTTCTAATCACACTGACTTCGCGTTTGATTAATCGTGCAGCAGTAGCCAGAAGATTCTGGTTCACAAACAACATTTTCCAGTTCATTCTGTTATGAACAAAATACTCTCATTCAGTGAGTCTCGTTCAGACTCAGAAAAATGACTTTTTCAATGAAGAGGCTTAGCTTTAGCTTGCTCAAACAATAAAATACTTTTTATGGGCCACACAGGAAGACTTCTGAAGTCACCAAAGCAGTCGCATACTTTACAAAGAAAAATCATTGCTTGAAAGTTGAAGTCGTTTTCTTAAAAGAGTCGTTCAAAAACACTGGCTTGTTCACAACACTATTAATGGGGGATATAGATAGAAGCAGATAACAGGTCAGGAAGTGAGAGATGGAGTGAGAATGAGAAAGATGAAAACTCCAGTGTGTGAGAGGAAGGTGGAGAATGAGGTGCGATTTCAACGGGAAGCCTTGACTGCAGTATGCACTGAACGAACACGCTGTGAGGTGTGTTGAGCTGTTTAAACATCCTCCCTTCCATCCTTCCTAATCTCTCACTCGCGTTTACTCAGTCCTCTGTTCATTTACTCACTCGCTTGACTACAGACTCTCTCTGCTTCCCCAGTTCATGGGCAGTCAGTGTCGTATCTCTCTCTTGGCAGTACCCGCATGACCCCAGGAGGTCCTGAAGGCCCACAGTAGGTCATAGTATGTGCTGATGAACAGCGAGCAGACTGCGAGTCTCGTTCTCTTCTATCCACAGGACACATAAGATCCACCCACTCCTGCACAGCCGGTGTCGCTGCCATTGTACCTGCCTTGTAATTACTGCCATTGTCAATCACTCAGATGGAGTAATAATAAACGGATTGAATACGGCAGGTAAGAAACCTTAAAGTTTTACAGGAGTCAGATTGAACTTGCAGTAAAGTTTAATTAGACTTTCTATTGGGAGAGACTACGAGCCCTTTCTCTGCAGGAGACTGGCTGGAAAGACTATGAAAGCGTTGAAGTTGTTGTGTTGGACAGGTTGTCATCGCTGTGCTCATGTCGCTATGGTGACAGCAGGACTGATGGCCTACAGGTTATATGAAGTGTGTGGCAGGTTTCTTGTAGTTTGAGAGTGATTTTGAACAACTGAGATGAGTAACCAAACATGGTGTTGTATAAAACGATTATAAAACAGTGGTATGCACTCTTTTTCATAGTTCTTAGATAAACAGAAAGTTAAAAACAGCTTTTAGCTGAATGAGAATACTTCTGTAACAAATTAAGCCTTTGCTGTAACTTTCAATTAATTCAGTGCATCCTTTCTGAATGAATATATAACTGTTTTTTAACATTAACAATGATAATACACATTTCTTGATCAGCAAATCATGTCATTAGAAAGATTTCCAAAGAATCACGTGACAAGACTGGAGTAATGATGCTAAAAATTCAGCTTGGCCAACACAGGAGTACATTTTAATAAGTATATTTAAATAGGAAAAAAGTGTAAAAATCTTTTAAATGGTGGTGTACACTTCTATTAAAATTAAATGGATATTAATTAAACATCTATAATGAAATACTAGCTCAGAATATTGCTTGATAAAATCTCTTTCTCTCTCTCCCTTTCACACACACACACCCCCCCCCCATAATACAAAAAGGATATACCACATCAGTATAAATTTAAGTACCACAGCACTAACAGTACACACCATCAATGTACAGTATTATAGCCCCAGTACTTTTTTTTTAATAATAAAGATGTTGACCAACAGCTGGTCGAGCCTGTGTGCTGCTGGCTGCAAAATGACACTAATGACTTATCAACACCCTAACCAAGCTGCAGACTCTATGGGGAAGTGTTTACATATGTACACAGCAGCAGTTGTGTGGTCTGCTGACACAATAGGGTGTGAAGAGCACAAGATTCAACAGCTGTGCCACTCACTAGCCATGGCTAGCCTTGGTTACACATATCAATTCAGTTCAGGATCAGATTTCATAGGGTTTTGTTAGTTGGTATATGACTGTCCAGGCGCTCGCCTTTAAAAAGGCACGCCTGGGCTAGTCTAGATAACACTAGGTATGCTACAGGTACAATACGTTGACAACCCATTAGCATTAGTCAAAGTTTCACATTGCTAAATTTGTCCTTGTAGCACAAAAGAGAAAAAAAAAAGTTTGTAGAAGGTAGGTTGGGTGGATTGGTTCTTTGTAGAAGAAGGTTTCTGGATCACAAAGCTTGACAGGGGCTTCAGCTGACAGTCAAAAGCCGCTGTGTGTTTTTTGGAGAGCCGTGTCACTCTAGTGATATGATGTGGGCGGCAGTTGAGCTGGCAGCCAAGCTGAACTTTGGGAAGGTGGAGGAGGATGGGGAAAAAAAGATGGATTTGCGTGCTTTTGTGTGTGTGTGTGTGCCGCGTGTATGAATAGCACTGCCGCACACCTGCAAAGCTAGACTGCTTCACATAGTGAGTCATAGAAGTCCATTATAGACCTACACAAAAAGCCATAATTACTCACAAATGGGTCGAGGCTGTGCAAGAATGTCCATTAGGCCATTACTATTTGTATCACACAGACAAAAGCAAGTTGCACGTTTTAAGAGCTAAAACAGCAGGATGTGAGAGACATGCTCGTAGGAGGCAAATTAAATGAAAGTGCCCAGTGAACAGACTTCACAGGGATTGCAGCCACCTCCAACAGCCATTTTAAAGCAAAACTTGGTCAAACGTAGCAAAGGCACGGGCTCAAATCATCCAGAATTTAAGAATACAATCTCCAAGACATTGTAACAATGTCTCTGCAGGTCTCTATTAGGTTTCAGAGCTCTAATAGCAGTTTTTGAATCTGGTGTAGTGTGCCTTTGAGATGAACGATTCATTGAAAACATACTCTGTTTGATGATTTGCACAGCAGCTCAAAAATGAGTTTCAACATAATGGCTGCATTTTCATATCCAGATGCCATTCAGTGAACAAATCAGACAATGGGAGGACGGTACAATTAACCATGGCCTCACACTGCCAGACTTTTCACTGTAAAACATCATGTGTTTGTAACTTATTCTAGACTAGACATTCAGATTCCAGAGATGCTTGAAAATATGATGCCAACATAGAAATCAGCAGGGTTTTTTTTTTGTTTGTGTGTCATTTTGGAAAAAATGAAGAAAAAAAAAAAACTTGCTGTAAAGTAAACTCAGAACAAATTGGTGGAAATATGTAATATTAACATCATTCTGTCCAAAAGTAACCAGCACTAATTATTCACAGACCTAATTAACAGAGAAAACTGTTTCTGTTTCTTCATATTTAATCAATTAGGTGTCTCACACAAAACCGATAATTACTTTCAAGGAATTTAAGCCAAACCTGCCCCAATCTGTCAGGCTAGATACATCAATTTGTGAAAAAAGGCCAAAGCACACTATGTCAGATATTTTTGCATGTTGAAAAATAGATATTGATTTTGTGCTAGTGTGCAAGGGTTTAGATCGGGTTACTGATTGAGTCACTGGTGAAGTTTGGGGACTGGTTTTTACTATTAACTAACTACCTAATTATGACTTGCCACAATAAACTCCTTATCTTTTGCTTACTAATAGTTAGGTAGTGTAGGATTACAAATTTAAGAATCTGTCTTAGATCTGCTGATGCTACATTCTGAAATAACATCATATAAGAGGTACATTGTATTTAGGATTTAAAGTAAAGGTGTTACATTAACAGTTTGAAGCCAGATGTTCCTGCCAGTTCCAGTCCTCCTATTGTAAGTCAAATGAGGTTGATTACTGAGATTGTGTTGTGTCACCATTTTGTTGTAAACAGCTCTTGGGACCATTTGCTCCAGTACTTGACTGGTTATGCTAATTGGATCAGGACTGGTGTACTGGGGGAAGTTTGCCAAACCTGAATACCTAATTTCCATTTCTTTGTTTCAACTATCTCCACATCTATGTAACTCCTCCCCCTTGAAACTTATATGAATTGCAATGTAACACTGCTTTAGTTAGACAAAAGACAATTAGAGACTACTTCGAAGACCACTTCGATGACTGCAGCTCATGAAGAGAATTATCCAGAATAAAGAGAAACTTCTGCTTTAAAATATCCGAAGCATCTCACTGGTCTCTGAAAGAAGTTTCACAACAGTAGTTGTTTGGTTTAGGCGTTGGGTATCTGAAGTTATCTGAAATATGCTCATGCTGAATAAGGCACTAATATGTGCTTTATAAGTACTAATAAACTTCCAATATGCTAGTACTATGCATGCTAATAAGCAACGAGTTAATAGTGAGAATTGGTCCCTAAACTAAAGCCACTTAGCTGCAAGTCAACTATAAAAACTACACTGACTGCATAATATGCTTCCAGGATGCACCATACTCTCTTTACCCAGCCCAGTGTGGGCCATGGCACTGAGCAGGTGAAAAATCCTTACCCAATTACCACTCTGCCAGATGGCACAGCATGGCTTTCATTGCACTCGCTCCGGTGCTCTGCGCATCAAACCACACTTCTTTTCCTGGCTTCCTGCTTCATCCCCCTAAATTCCCAACTGGGTTACGCTCCTCCACCGAAACTTCCACCTCCACCAGAGCAAAACTACAGCTCTATGCCATGCAGTATAGACACATGCGTTTGTGTACACTGGGTTGTCATTTGGTGCTTGAGTTGTTTCTCTTTTGGTTGGACTCTTTATAACTTTTGAAGGCCCCAGAGCGTATTTTCTGAACTGTGCCACTTAAAACTGCGTCCGGCCCATAACCACCCCGGCGATAAACGTTAGGCATGTTATCATGCGAGGGAGAGCAGGTGAGGATGCTCGGGCCCATTCCATTGCACTTTCTTTCATCATGCAGAAATTAAAATAGTGGCACAAGGACACGCCTTGAATCACAATGAATGCCTTTCACTCTGGACTTTGATCTTGGTCGCCTATATATCCTGGTTTAAATCCAGGGCTTAATCAAGCATGTAATCATCAATTACTTCCACTTAACTGGAGTTGACTTCCATTTGTCACCAGCGATACAGCCTTGCAACATGTTTATTGCATATTATAAAACAAATGCATGCATAATGCAATCAAGGAATGGTAGTGTGGATTTGCAACCGAGAGAAGGCATTTCATATTCACTGATGACAGTGAATCTCAATGACGAATCAACATGTGCGTAATGCATCTTCGCAAGTTTGATTATGTGTTTGAGTCATTTCTGCGAAATCCTTGCAGATGTACCAGTCTCTCAGCAATGGGGGTGAAACGGTCTGGTAGTGATTTTATTTCATGCAGTTGCCATGAAAATGTCTAAAATTATAGGTACATTTGCTTGTGTAGGTACAGTAACAGTATTCATCTAGTCAATTACGTATTGTTCTGCTGTCACGCAAAAGCCCAATTAAAGTTCAAAAGCCTTTTAAAATGGATGATTATGACTTTAGGTGAATGAGCTACATTCAAAACTGTAAATAGACTCATTTGGGAATACATATACGGTAATTCAAGTTAAAGGAGGGGTAGCTTGGACTTTCGTGCATTCAGAGTTGTTTACACATTTTAAAAGTTAGATTCTCATGCTAGAAGCCAGCTTTATGCCCTTTGTTTTTCCGGAGCAGTAACAGAGCTTCACAAGTGTGTTTGCTGGTGAGCGTTTTATAAACAAGGTCCAGTTCGACGCTGGATTTACTACTCTAAAGGTACTTCAAGATTAACATGAGATTGCTTGTTTTAGGTCCTCTTTAAATGTATTATTGTGAAAAACTGCTTTGTTGCTTGGCAACTGTACAGTTACAATAGGCTGTATTACTTACTGAAACCAAAATAAAATTATTAATAATAATAATGGATATACTTATTACGATTTTATAATAGAAACATTACCTCACTAAAGCCCTACCAGGAACATGCACTACCAGTACTAAAACCAGTGTAATGCACCATCCAATAGGTTTTTTCTTTTTTAAATGGTACATTTTGAATGAAGATGAAGTAACAAATCGTTTGAGACAAAGTTGTTAGCAAGAAAGTGGAAATTGGAAGTTGAAAAAAACTAAAACTGATGTAAAGTGCCACTCTATCTAATTTGGCAGAGCGAATTTGCATTGGAGAACAGGTGAAAAATCTCAGCGAGGGTGTTGAGAAAAGTAAATAGTTAATTGTGGAGGAACGAATGTTCTTGAACACAGATTGTTTTATTTATAGATGTGTTCAATTTATAGTGTTATTGAACAAGGGAAGAAAAAAAACTAAGTGCTAAAATTTGGAGGTGTAACAAACTAAATAGGAAAAAAATGCTAAGTGGAGGGTAAATGCTTTCTGCTCTGTATGTTTGGGTAAACGTATAAGTGTACAGAAGCGAAAGCAATTAAGGTGAAAACAGTCTGACCACTGTTTTGCAGTGACTGCATGAAGCTATTTTTCCTCACAGGACCATAATACAGCGATTGAAAGATACGCATTGTAAACCGAATTGAACTGAAATAGGCTAAATGTAGATAATAGCATGGTGCTTTGAAATATATACATTAGAGAGGGGAAACCATAATAATATAGAATGGTTTCTTTAATAATACCCTAGTATTACTATGATGCATGTCCAAAGTATTTTCCAACAGTTTAACCCACAAATATATTTCTCCCGCATTTATAAATATGCTAAAATCGGCAACTTAACATGAAATAACCTTGTCTCTTTCGAATGTTGTGCTTGCATGAATAATATATGCGGTTGTAGACAGTCGACTGTACAAAGGGAGTGAACTACAAAGGAAAAGTTCAAACCAAATCATTATTTGAGCTAGCAGTGCATACCTCAGCTGTGATGACTCTGGAAAATGCCGGAGTGGGAAGGGGCTAATGGCGTGTGATCGTTTTGTCAAACAACGGGTCAGAAGCACAGGAAGTAGAAAAGAACAAAAAAAGGACACATTGGGTTGAAAAAACACTATGAATCGCCTGGATGAATGCTATAGTTTGGATCAATATTACAAATCAATGAGACGAGAAAGAGAAAGAAAGAGGAGGAGAGATGAAAAACACTGGTAACACAAACTGGCTGCTAAAGGCAATGAAGAAGCGTGAACACGGAAAGCAGCTTCAATCTCTCAGCAGCAACAACAATCACGGTTTTGTAGTTATATTTGATTATACAATGACTCATTGTAAATTCCCATTGACATTTAGCTTATAAAGCTCTCCGATAGATTTTCTTTTGTGTTTAACCAAACAAAATTCATAATGAAACTTTTCCATTACAGCACCATTTCCTTAGCCTTACAAAATATTTCCCCAGAAAGAAACTACCGAAATACCAAAATAACTGCCTGTAGCTTTATAGATAAAGTGTGTAATTTCTGCATCACCAAATATAACTGAAAAATAATGATGTTTTCACACGGCTTTATCCTTCATCTTCATAAGGCGGCATTCATGGGTATTTTAATGTCAAACTTTTGTGTTAAAAACAAGTACGTTAAATCTAGTTTTGATGCTGGCATTCATAATGTGTGTTTCATTTAAAGATAATGTTCACCTAGATGTTCAAATTGCTTTCCCGTGAGGATAAAGCAATAATCATAGCACTGGAAATCTTGATCTGAAGGGAGAACCAAGAATGCAATTATATTAAAACGAAAAAAAAAAAGAAACGAAAAAAACCCGAACACAATTAAAGGCTGCATGAAAGCAAATAAATAGTTCACTTGTGTTGCGTCAAACAATTAAGGGCACTTTATTGAATTGCGTGACACTTATCAGACAAATAGTAATAAAAGCCTCTAAAGTAAATGCCATTTCATTTTATGATCAAAACAAGCACTATCTATAAAGGAACAGTACAGGAGCTATATGAGTATGCAAAGAGCATACTAATGTATTTCAGCACATGCGGCAATTTGGATTATAGATAATTAGCATCAGAACATTTCAGTTCTTTTTCCACTACGCTTTAAAGGGTGGAATACGGTACACAACTTATTCACTAGACAATATACACTACCGTGTTCCAAGTACAACACAAACGCTGAAACATATGGACACTAAGCCAGTAGTTCTCAATTAACCCCCTTGCTCCGCACATTTTGCATGTCTTTCTTATTTAACACACCGTTTTGAAATCAAACAGAAAGACATGCAAAATGTGCAGAGCAGGGGTTCCCCAGGACTGGAATTTATAACCACTGTACTGTGCAATTTGAATATATGATTTGAATATGAGGTTTTATTATAAATCTGTCAACTCAAATTTGCAGCCTAGCTTGATTTTTGGCAACTATTGTTGACAAATCCAGATTGTAATGAACAAAAATGTAGGCAAATAGAGTGTACTGTATTCCAACCTTAAATGTTGGATATTTTCAGTTAGTTGTGAAGGAGCACTATTAGGGGATTGTTTCTGTAGTATAGTCAGTATGTTTTCAGGAACTAGAGGTCGGTTGAATAATTAGGCCATAAGGAACAAACTGGAATGTCAAGGGCAAAATGTACAGTATGAATGTATAATTCACTTCAAAACTGGCCGATGGGGGAATCGTAGTAATTAACTCTGCTATGGGACGTGGTGACATTACAGCAAAATAGTGAACCATAGCTAAAACGGATGAAACCAGTAACACTGTAGTACAGGGACCAATTCTCACAATTAACTAATTGCTTATTAGCATTTCTTTTGTCCACATATTAGCTGTTTATTACTACATAAAAAGCTAATTTTCTGCATGACTATATTCTACATCCCTTTTCCTACTCAATAACTATTAATAGCAAATTAAGAGGCAAAAGGCATAGTTAATGGATTAATAACGAGAACCAAATCTTAAAATAAAGTGTGATGAAAAACCTAAAAAGGCAAAAACATCAATTTCAGACAATAAAATGACATTCTTACAAAAGAAATGTACATAACTGTAATACAATCAGGCCAAACCTACCGAGAAACAAGGCTGACTGTTGATAAGGCGTTGTGTGTGTCTGGATTTATATTTGAACAAGAGAGTGAAATAGAGAGAATTGAAAGTAAGATAAGAGCAGTAGAGTCCTCCGGTGTCCAGGGGCTGTGCTTAAGTCCCCTGTAGTCCATCTCTAGGGTAATGAAAGTGGAAAAGTTATTAACCTCGCTTTGCTGCAGGGCCACTGCCTCTCTATTTAGCCCATGCACAAAATCCCCCCCTTTTCAATTACCACTACCACGGAGGGTGATGAAAAACTCCTAAACTCCTCTTTGTTGCTTATAAACTACCCCAGAAAAAGGACTTTAGACAGTGAATGCAGAATCGCATCAGCTTGCGCCGAAAACCTGACGAGTGTGAGGAACCCTCAGGGCATCGGCTCACAGCTGCTCTCATTTAAATCCTGAACAAGTGTAAATAATGGACGCTTGGCTGAGGCAGGGCAGATCTGCCGAGGAAAGAGGGTACGTTTGGGAAGCGAGGAGTGATAGGAGTAATACAGACAGGCTTTGAGCATTTTCGTAAGAGTAGCAGGTTGTGTGATTTATAAAAAACAGG
>JAUMHP010000044.1:10605022-10631779 GCA_032361065.1 Enteromius trimaculatus | reverse complement strand
TGGCAATGAGCTTTTTGGTGTTAGCGCCACCTTTTGCACCGGACGCGTGACATGCTTGGGCGAACACTTTTTGGAAAAATGGCAGAGGACGGAGAGGAATTGATCCCGAGGGGGGAGTTGCTATTGGCCTTACCTCGAGAAGGTTATGACACTGACTGAGACAACAGTCTGTTTTTTTGCCATGTTGGTATTGTTTGGAGTAGTTTATAATTCTACTAATGTGGTTTGTCTTGTGGTTTAAGCTGCACTGACTTACAGATAACAATACTGTACATACACACTCTCAACACCTTTTGTTATTCGTTATTATATTTGTTTTTGTTGCCATATTGGTTTGGAACAATTGTTTTTTTTTATCACTAAGGTAGCATTGATTTAAAATTAGTTCAATAAAAAAAATAGCTTAGATGTAGTGAACTACTTTTGCTGTAGCTTAGCTCGCTACATTTTCAGGGTAGTAGCTTTAGTGTAGTTAAGCTTAATTCAATGTAGGTTAACTGATAGCTTAGCTCACTACATTTTCTTAGTAGCTTACCCAACAAGGTTATTCATGCAATAGCATAACTACTGCAGTAGTAGAAAGGCACCATGTGATTTTATCAAACTGAAAACGTACTCCAGCATTGAGGTCGAGAGAGACTTTTGAAGCAGCAGAATAATTTTTTTTTTTTTTTTTTTTTACAAAGTAATAATCTTGTCATCTTCAGAGGAAAGAGATCCAACTTGTTCGGACATGGTATCATAAAAAAGGTGCTTTCTCTCTTCAGCAGCCAAGGGTGAACAGCAATTCTTTTCATTTTCTTATTTGAGAAGAACATTTTTTGCATTTTATTTTCATATTCAAATTATGAAACTGGAAATTAGTTCTCCAGACTACAGCGACATGAATTTAAAATCCTTATCATGCATGGTTGCAGCATCTGACTGAGGATGCCTGTAATTTCACACCAGGCGTTTCTGACACAATCTATATGGAGCAATACACGTCAAATAAACAAATAGACTGCTGGAGAAAGAACTGGTAAATTTGGCCGAAAACTGTAAAGGCTGCACATCAGTCTTGCTTAGGTAGGGTGAATGAGTTTTGATACTGTCTGAAAGAAATCCTGTGGGTAGGTCGAAATGAAACAAAGAGAAAAATGAAGATGAAGTAGGTAGAGAGGAAGTCAGTCAAGGGGGTTGAAGGGGTGCACGTTTCAACCTTGTGTTGCAGAAATTGCTGTATGGAAAGGTTTGCAATTGACCTCATCAGAAGCCTTCTCATTCCCGAGTGGCTTTCAATCAGAAAGCATCGTTGCTGAAGTAGACCCTTGCTTCCATAAGATCATTAGACAAATGGGACGAAACGAGGTGCTTCTCTTCCTTTACAATGAATCTGCAGTCAATGTTTCAGTATTTTACTGCTGATGCACAGGCTACATAACATGAATTAACACGTTATAAGAAGCTGGATAATCAAGAACTGATTTTTCAATAAAACAAACACAATTTGGTAGATAATACTCAGACAATGATGGATTGCCCCACTCTGCTTTGTGGTGAGCTGACAAAGCATGTTTTATACTGAATTACATGATTTCATGCATATTGAATACCATGATTAGCACTGACTAACTGGGTGATGTGTATTTGTATTTGTAAAGAATCAGCAAACTCTCTCACTACAGCCAAAACGGCTTAATCAGTCGAGAGGCCATTGAGGTTTGGAGAACTGCAGCCTTTGAGAGAATCAAGCCAAAGTCCACCACAATTAGTCAAGCCATTCTCTGTGCTGATTGGTTTGGGTAAACACAATCAATCACTGTAAATGTGTACAACTAGAATTTGCTCCACGAAGTCCTTGAATAACTGATAATTTCCATTTAAAAAAAAGGCTAATATATAGTAGATGAATAAATATTAGGTTTCTTTCATTTCTGTCATTGTACACACACCCTAATGTTGTTCCAAACTAGTCCTGCCATCAAAATTTTGAGAATTGTAGCATGGTAACGTACACAACATTGTTAATGTGTTTGATCTTGGTGGAAAAGATCAGCTGTGGTGCTGCTGCGGCAGATTATTGCTGCCAATACATCCATAAAAATGCTACTACAGCACAAAGACATTTGAAATAAGCCTCATATATAACATACCCCAAAACCACCACGTAGAGGGACCTATACAGGTGGAGCTGGGGAAGGTGGGGGTTTCTGAAGTGTGCTGCAACTGCTACAGCAAGCACTACTACAGCTAGTCTCACACAGCCTAACCTTAAGACTCAGCAAACCTTAGCTGATTTGAATGGACAAGACCTACCCAAGAGGCCACACAACTGAAAGGCAAAGCAACCAATCACATTTCATTTTGTGCCATGTCATGTTTAGGAGACATGGAAATGTCCCCACAATAACAGACTGGTGTGTAAAACGTATTTTCAGATTCTATGCTGAGAACTTGAAATACTTCACTAACTTTTGAAAACACAGCATTTAGTTGATGCATTGATACGACTTTCTTCCAACTAAGAGCACTTTGCCATCCATCTTTGTTTCCAGGTGGAATGTTAAACAACGCAGCACACATATATACCAGAAATCCTATATAATCTAACCAGTCTGGTAATGACTTTGAAAATCCTGAAGTGTTTTTGTGTGCATTATGCATCACGCAGTTATCTAACAGTCTGTGAGCGTGACGTCTGAGACTATACTACAGCTAGCTGAGTATTTGAATGTTGATGTGTACTGGCTGCTGATATGAAAAGAACCAATCAGCTGCACATTGTGAATAATTACGTCATTATGTCAAACTGTGTTAAAAATCAGATTGCGATTTTAGAAGTGCAGAAAATGTCTTGGGTACACTTTTCCATAAAAAGAAATTGAATGGTAAATGACACTGTGGAGCTCCAGGAAGGAAGGAATAAAGTTAAAAGTTATTCACTCAAAAATTTGAGAACCAATGCAAATTCCTTACATCACAGCATGATGCCCAAAATGTTTAAATATACTTGGAAGCAACTAATGTTTTAGATTTGGCTTAAGTAGTCCTTTAACTGTCCATAGTCAGTACAGACTCTGTAAACTACCCAGACTCACAAATTAGTTATTTTTTAAAGATGATTAATAATAAGAACAAAATCCATTCCCTTGCGCTGCAAGGTCTCCTCCTTGCTTCTTTACTGCATTGTCATATTGGAAAACTGTGATTTGCACTCAAAGGTCTTTGCTTTAGAAGGTACCTTGAGTGGAAAAGCTGGTAATAGACTGAAACACAGCAGATTCAGAGTTCATTCTTTCAGTTTTGATGCGTTTTGTCTGTCCAAGCTCTTGATGTCCTGTGATGAATAGAACAAATTATATAATGGTAATCCAGAGGACAGAAAAAGCAGACAGAAAATGGGTTGATTAAGGAGAAGGATAGAAAGACGAATGAATAAACCAAATGAAAAGGGATGTATAGAGACCAGAGATCGTCAAAACCATGTTTCAGCCAGGGCGCCTCGGCGAAACCGCCCCCGTATTTGATCATGTTTATTGTCTGAAACCATCTGCAGCTGATAACCCTTGACTGAACAAGCTGTTAGTCAGCCCGAGAGGGAGTTGAGAGAGAAATCAGCCATGCTATAAAATGGCTCCTTCAGTCAGTATATGCTTCCTCCACAGATCACACTAATTGCAAATGACTGCTTTCAAATAAAAAAAAAAAAAAAAATCACTTTTCAATCACTATTATTTATATTTATTTCAAAATGCACAGCCTCATGCCATAACGTCTATTTATTCGCTCTTTTTATTCATGACCAATGAAATCGATAAACAACTAGTATTGTTTAGTCATACTATACATATTCTTTCTGAAAAGTTCTGATTAGACGAGCATTTGACGTTAGCTGGTTTAAGCCAGTTTTCTACTGGTTAAAAAAAAGAAACCGCCTGATTTACTTTTTTTCTTAAAGGGATAGTTCACCCAAAAATGAAAATTCTGTCATTAATTACTCACCCTCATGTCATTCCAAACCCAAAAGAGCTTTGTTCATGTTTGGAAGACAAATTAAGAGGAGAAATAGTTGAATAAAGTCATTATCTTTGTTTTATTTGCACACAAATTATATTTTGATCGCTTTTGTGCAAACATGGTTGAACCACTGATATCACATGGACTATTTTAACAACGTCCACACTATTTTTCTGGGTCTTGAACATGGTAGTTCCCTTGCTGTCAATGCAGGGTCAGAAAGCTTTCAGACTTCTTCAGCATTTCTGAATTTGTATTCAGAAGTCGATTTTTTTGGAGGGTGAACTACTCCATTAACAAAACTAAAAAGGACTGAGAAGCATTTTAAAGACCATTTGCAATTCTGAATAAAATGTTAAACCTAGCATTTTTGCTACTCAAACAATTCCACGCTGTCTTTTTAAACGTGTTTAAAGAGGAGATTTGCTGCTCAAGCAACCTGCATTCCCTTTCTCAAGTTGCAATTTACTTTATGACAGTAAATATACTGTATGATAGAACAACTGCAAGCTCAAGCGATGTCTCGCAATCAATGCTAGACAAGAACAAGAAGTGATTGCATACCTTTGTCAGAGAGGGTGTCGCTCAGAGAAAGGTGGTTATTAGCGACACAGCTCTTCCGCACACACACTCTTGGTGATAGTCAAGATGGAAATTTTCATTATGGGCAGGAGAAAGCGGGGGATAAGCAGTGCAAAATTGAAAAATCAACTCAATAGCTTCAGAAGTGTTATCAGGAGAGGCTGGCCTAAATCTGCATGCTAATAAGCAAGTATTGCCAGGAGGGTATCGCTTCCAGTGGATCGCCATGGGGGAAGAAAACATGGGACCAGAGATAAGCATCTCTCCCAACACACTTAGTGCAGGGGTAATTTTAAGCTCGGTGCTGTCCACAGCCTTTTGAAGACTGCTGAGCGGAAGAAGCTTTTACAAAGTCGTTTCTGAACAACAGGGGATGGAAGGTTAGAACGGTGCTGCCTGCTTTGAATGGATTTGAGCAGTTTTAGCAGCCTTGCTGATTGGCACATACATGTTGAAGAAAAATAAAATGGGTGGACAGATTTGATATTTTCGACATTATAAATGACCAATCTTGAGATAAGTGTATTTTCTCTACGAGTTAACGAAGTTCAAAGCTTCCATAAGATGTGAATGTAGTCATCTGCATTCGTCACCCGCAGAGTGGGTGTCGGCGTAGCCCCAAAAATAGACCTTTCTCAACAAGGAGCAATCTGCCATTTCAAGTCCGTGTGCGCCTGCAAGCTTGTCAGTATCACTTCCATCAGCGTGCATCTATGTCACACTGTGACACGTTGCATCTTTCTCTCATGCCACTGTAAAATCCACCAGCCATGCAGATCTGGCAACCTGCGGCCCGGCCATGTCGTTTTAGATTCCTTGCGCTGTTCTGTCAATCCTTCTGTATATGCCACCATTGCTAATCTGTAGTCTATGTAAATAGCAATCTTACTTCAGAACACCATGCTGGGTTCTTCTTGACCTTCACAACCTTGTCGCAACCTTCTGGTCCAGCTGGCTGAAACTGACCGTTGCTGGGTTGTGTGGAGCAAGAGCCCGGAGCAGCCAGCTCAGCGGATCTCAGGTGCTGACAGGCTGCATAAACACACTGTGAAAAGCTGCCTGCCCTGAAGGCCACGGACAAGCTCAGCGAAAAAGAAAAAGGAAACAACAGCGCAGCGGAAATGAGCTGTATATTTCACAGCTGTTACCAAGGGCGGGCAACCTATGTGCCAGCATGCAGCAGCACCTGAGTGAGAGAAACCCTTTGAGAGGTCAAAGGCGGACTCTACATTTGAGTTTCTTAAAGTGACTTAAATGGCAACCGGCACACTAAATAACCATCAAAGAGAAAACATTATATTACAAAATGCCCCAAGCCATACCACACACTGCACATATGGCGGAGTAGTTCATGCAAAAAACAAACAAAAAAAACTCTAATTTTGCAGAGTGTCCAATCTGCTGTATTACATACAAGTAAAGCATTCCGTGACCAAATAAAAAAGCACAATTTCAAAGCTAAACAAATAGCTGTGTGTGACATGTTGTTCTTGAATGTTTGATGATGAGCAATATTGAATGTTACGGACAACGTGTACAAACCCACATGAGAGTTTCTTCAGATACAGAAATCATATATCTTCAGAGTACTTGTAAAATATGCATTACATTAAAAAAGAATGTCTAGATTATTGATAAGCTGCCATTTTGTTGTTTGTTTTCCACAGTTCCAAAGAAAGTGCAGTGGGTTTAGAATTAGTAACTAATTCCTTTAAAACATTTTTTATTTTTTTTAAATTGTGAACCTCTTTAAATTACTTAAAGACACCATTAAAGCAAACAGCATATTGATATCCCTGACCTTCTGGCGTTTAGGTCAGCTAGAGGTGTGACCTCTGTGAATTCTCATCAGTTACATCCTCTATTTGCTCTCGGGAGACAAACCAGTGTGTTTACTGGTGTAATTGAAATTGAAATGGAGGCTGTTTGCAGACGGTCAATGCGGGAGGGGGTGTTTTCTAGTACACACTATGCTGTTTGACTCTCATACACAAAATAGAAAGTAATCACTCCTCATCTAGTTAATCCCATAATTATGCACATGGACACTAATTTCCCAGCAGGGAGAACACTGTGTGCCTGGCTCATCTCTCTCTTTCCCTTTCTGTTCTCTTACTGTTTATTTACTACACTAAAACAATCATACTGAATGTTAAGCAAACAAACTATATAACAAAGCCTCAAGCTTGTTTTACATGTGTACTAGCTATAGCAGCTCAGGAAATGCGTGCTACAGTGCTGTGCTACATCAGGAATTAATATGGAACTCTAAGACTGTTTACTAAAACCTACTAAACTGCTTATGCAGGAAGCATTTTTAGGCATTGCCGGTGTACTCCCAATTTGAATACTGCAAAATAAATTAATAAAATAAAATAAAGCAGCATGATTATGATGTCTTACAAACTATAGCACACTTGGTGCACTGAAAAATAATTAATATTCTCACTAAATACAGATTTTCTACAATATGGGAAATTCCAACCTCTCACATGAGATGGAGCAGTTTTAATCCCGAATCCACCCATGTTTTTTTTTATGTGCCCAGTGCCACTTGACAATTTCTCAAAGGTGTGCAGAATATATTGTAAGCTCTCTGTACTTCAAGCCACAGGTCTGTATATTTTTGAGCAGGCATGCATGACATGATCCTATTTTGAATGACTCCTTCCAATAATAAGACCATTCGTCTTGTGCTGAAGGTGGGGATTGTTACTTATCATGAGATGGATGTGACGGATACAGCCTACACTTTGCTGAAAACGTCCTGCAAGGCACTGAGAACCTTTCCCCTCTCTGCACCAAATCAGCAGGCATTTGCAGCTAAAAAAGCTTCTAAATACCAATAATGTCATATTTCAAGTCAGGCGGACAGGATGAAATGGGAGAAACTGCTCTGATTATAGCCAGAAGGGTGCAACTCCACCCTGGTTGGCAGATTTGCACGGAGAGGAGACAGGGTTTTGCTGGAAAAATGATTGTTTCAGTGCTCGTAATATGGCAAGGACCGGCCCCCCTGCAACGTAATGGCACATGGCAAGCCAAACACTTCAATGAAGTTGCATTTTAGAGGGCATGTTTGCTGCCATCAAATCATTTTGAGGAGGAAACTGCAGCAACATTAGATTAGATTATGTAGCTTGTGCGTTTCCTCAAACAAGACATGATCTAATTCGTTCTGAGAGTACATCCTTCTTCCTTCAAGATCTGCATGCTGGAAACGGAGCTTGTCTTTGAAATAATCTTTAAACAATCTAGGTGGAGAATTGGAAGACGAATCTGACTCTTTTTATAGATTTTTTACATCAGTGCAGTCGCGTCTATCTGAATGACACCCCCCACCCCTCAACCCACACATCCACCCTCCCTCTACCACAATTCTATAAATAAACCTGAAGCAGCTCTGCCTTTATAGGTCAGCTGAACTACAAAGTGCATCTTCCCCCCCCCCATGTGTACAGAGTGAAATTCCTTGAGGTGAATCGATACATAATTCCAAGAACTAGTAAATGGTTACCACAACCTCGTACGCGGGATTGTTGTTGCCATGGCAACAAAAGATCTTGGTGTAAAGACCATAAGAATATGTATGCACGGGCATAATTCTGTTTGTGACGTATTGGAGTAAACATTTTGGTTATGAGCTCCCCGGGCATGGCTCAGATAGAAGCAGATAAAAGAGTGACACTTTGCTAAAGAGAAGCTTAAAGTTGTGCTTCTAAAGTGGCGAATCGTTCACACAGAAAAACAAGATCTGTAAACATTGCGAGAGGAGATAAGCCAGCGGCGGAGCTGTCTGACAGTCCTCCCCACACCAAACAGAGAGTAGAAGAACAGCAATGCAAGCATGAACACTTCCAATATAAACACTATTTTTCTATCTATTTATCCTTCTATCTATCCATCTGTCCTTCCATCTATCCATCTATCTGTCGATTTGAGAATTTGGCATGAATGTCACAGTGGAGCTAAAACTGATGTCGGACATTCAGGTGATATTTCTGTGATATTATTTGAGAAAAATTGCTTTACCTACAATTTTAGGCCATTTTCTGTCGATTTCCTCTTTGACAGAGGCTTTTACCAATTTCTAGGGGTTTGCAGCTAGCAGAGGCTTTCTCACTTCCACCCACGTACTAAAAAAGCAAGCTGCTTACAGGGGTTGTCAAGTCCGAAAGTACCATTTACATTAGTAAACAGAAATTATATTTGTTGAATAGATCTATATCCAATGACAACCATAACCAAATAAATAAAATGACCTTAATGTGTTTTTCTTCCACAATATAACCCCAGGTTCGTTCGGTTTGGACTGCCGGAGTGCACACAAGGCCCTGGCGGTGACTCATGTTTATTAGTTCCTCTCTGCTGATTGGGTGTTCCAATACTCAGAGTCCACCCTGCGTCGTGTGCAGTGAAACGTAACACTGGGTCACTTCCCCCTTCCATCCCCGGCTGCCAGCTCAACCGTGCTGCCTGCAGCCTCATGTCTCCCAGCATGCTTCAGTGCCCATAAACACACACATGTGGCCAAACAGAGATGACTCTGCTACAGAAGTAAATAGAAGCTCAGAGGGATTTCATTTTCAGCGTTTTTGTTTAATGGTTCTGCAGAACGTATAAGCTAAAGGGGAAATTTATAAATGTAACATTTTACAGTAAGTTTTATTTTGGTACCGTTACAGTTAATATGAACAAAAAATGAGTAACACTTTTACAGCATTTATTCATTAATATATTTTAACATTACAAACTAACATTAGATAATATTTCTGCAATACTGCAAATGGCTACCAGCTGAACACAATCGACACAACCGCTTTAAAGACATTTTTTATTTTATTTTAATTATTCTGATTTATTATAACTGGTATTTTATATTGTGTTTCTCCATGGAACTATCCATGTGAGAATTTTTGCTTGTTCATGCAGACTGCTGTTTTGTGTCCAAAAAAACATTTGCCAGAAATTTGCTAAAAGCTCCTGCAAACAATGTAAGGCAGAGTGGCCATTGTCCTCAACCTCCAGATTACCTCTGATTTGCTGCTGCGTTCAGTATTCTGGCATGGCACTGCAGCCATTGGCGATGGTGGAACGACAGCAGAAATGACCATGTGGCGCAGGCTAAATCTCACCCTGCTTGTCCCCTCAGTCTGGTTATTCTCTCTAAGCCCAAGAGGAATTTCTGTCCCATCTTTGGATTTGCAGGGTGGTGTTTGATTACTGGACTGGCTCTCAAAAAAAAAAAAAAGTATATTTGAAAAAAAAAAACACCCTTGATAATGCATATAGTGCATGCCTGATGCATGTAAAAAAATATTTTGTAGTTGTACTAGCGTTGTATGTTCAACCATGCACATAATATTTTATCCCTATATTGCAGCGCATTTTGGAAACCAAAAAAGATCAACACTATCAATAAAGCAGCTGCAGTATGCTTGGCTAAATGTCTGAATTCCGTGACTGTTATGAGTGCAGTTATGCGTGTGTATGTGTGTGTGCATGTCCCCAATAAACTGCATTATGCATTGTACACAGAATGGGTCGCCTGCAGCACTAATGCAAATTTCTGTCAAGGGCTCCATTAAAAGGTAAGGCCGGGCCCTCATCTGTGCCGCTTCAGCTCAAGGTTTTTCATGGCATTTATTATAGCCATGCCATACACACCCCATCGCATTTTCATTTCATTATTGACCGCACTACTACCAGTGATTGGCTCTTTTTGCACTAGCTGAATCCAGAGATTGTGCAACGGGTAGGTGGGCAACACTAGCCACTATCTCATCCTGTCTGTGGCTGGCACACGCGATGCATCCTGGGTAATTCATTTCTCCCAGGGCTTTATCATCTCAGTGGGCTAGTGAATGATTTACACTGACAGCCAAGCCAAGACTCAGTGCTATGAGCTGCGGCTCTAGTTTAAACAAAACTGTTCTGAGCATGAACTGTTAGGTGAGTGTTAGGTTAACAAGGGACAAAGTTAATCAAATTTAATCTACAGTAATTGTTTTATAGACGCATACTTAATAAACTGGTTCAAAAAAAACAAACAATAAATCAATAAATCTGGGATTATTATATACTTTCCAGGACTATATGTGACTGTACATATTGTCTGAAAATTAAATAAAAATAAAACTTTTAAAGAGTTGCAATTCCATTTTGTGGTGTGATTGACACATTTAACCTTCAACTGAAGAGTTACATTACATACAGCTATTTTTGCACTTATGTCAAACCCATATGTGCTGAAAACCCATGTATTTTATTTTAAACAAAAAGTTTTTTCTTTTTTTAAATGATAGAAATGATGTGTGCCACTAATGTGATATCTTGAAGCTGATCAATGCATGCTTTTGATTTTGATATTTTTTGGTTATCTCTCCAGATGGAAAAGAGCTTGCGGGCAGATCCACAAGCTTTAGGAGTGACTCGGCCTGCCAGTAAGAGCTAAATGAGTGAGAACACTGGCCCTGAGGGAGCTGATTTTTATCAAACTGTCATATAGTTTTTTAGGAACAAAGCAGCACCTGAAAATCAGCCTCCACTCTGCAGGTGAAGGTGGCAGAGCGGATGAATAATGCATGAAATTTATCTGCTGCCGTTAATCATGATGAGATGGTGAAAGAAAGAGAGAGAGAGCGAAATGTGATGTGGCCTCAGGATGTGTTTTTTCTCATTTACTCATTTCTCTGCTCAGCTCAAGACACTGGATCCAGAGTCAACGTCTTCAGAGAGGTAAAAAGCTTCTGATTGCTATTAAATTTAAAGGCACAGTTCAGGCAAAGAATGACAGTTCTGTCATTTCCTCACCCCTGTGTCATTACATTATCTGGAGCGACATGAGGGTGAGGAAATGATGACAAAATTTTAATTTTTGGTTCAACCATTACCAACTTTTGCAGAACTGACAAGGTTATGACTTCTTCATATACATCAAAATACAAGCTAATTCAGATGACCCATGTAAGTAAAGGATTCGACAAAATGCCAAGAAAGCAAAAAAAGGATATTTATAAAATTTGTGGATAAGCTACATGTAGATGTATTTTTATGTTAGAATATTAAACGTTCTGTCTAGGCATAGGATTGCTTCTAATTGATTTATGTCACAATGGAATCAAATGAGGCATGTCAAATCAAATAATGGACTTCTCTAATGTGATACAAAATTTATATTATGTTATGTGAATCTGCTTTCATAATCCAATACAACGAAACATGTTTCTTTATTTCACTTGATCTTCCACAAGTATGCATACAGGCAATTTTTCTGGGTTAAAAATAGCTATATTGTCATATAAACGTACTCACACTCTAAATATCCTTTTGGAAATTGGTCAAGGGTGATACAGAAGAAAACATTCTGCCATCAGAAGATAAGATAGAGTAACGGGTCATGGAAAACTGCATTTAGGACATGTCTCGGCCTTTGTGTTTTAATGTGATCCACACCGCGATCATTTGACTGATAAGGCCTCACAAATGGCTGGCTTAGAGCCGTAATTACTCTCCACTCCTGCATAATCTTTCTCCCTAGTGAACATGTCAATGCTGGCAAGCAGAAGCATGCTCGCAAACGGAGGAGGAAAAAGGAGAACATTTAGAGATAAGAAGGGTTCCTTTCCTCTCATCGATACAGTCATGACTCTTAAGATTTCAATCCATCACTGGGCTCTTAAGAAAGCACTCCCTTGCCTTTAATTAAGGGCACAGTGACTAGAGGATCTTGACTTATTTGACATGCAGCTCCGAACCATTGTAAACGCACAGCTATAAAAGCTACTGGAGACTGGAGGTTGGCAGAGATTAGAGATCTTACAATCGGAAGGTCATTAGAGTTATTTGGAGGTCAGGAAGTACGTGTCAACTGTGTAGAATGAAGTGATTTAGCTCAATGACCCATAAGGAAGTCAATATATGACTCATCTCACAGGTTGATGCACACTGTGTGACCTCTATTAAACATTGAAACAATCACACACAAGATACACTTCCTCATCTTTGGCTTTATATATTTGTCTACTATACGTACAAACAACAGTACGTATTTTAAGAAAAGATTACTCCTGAGACATGACAATATGTCTTGCATGCATAAGCCACTGCTTTTTAAATCTAATTAATGTGTGCGGGTGTTGAATAAGAATGTATAGAATGTAAAATTACTCTGGAGACATATGGCAACATTGCTACATACTGCCACAGTATGTAGTGTGTATGTTTAATGTTTAATGTTAATGCGAGTTTCATGCATGAATACCTAGACAACATAAATAGAGCATATTATTTGAGATTATTTATCCCACAATGCAATGCCTTTAACTTCCATATTAACTTCCTTTTCTGACTTGCACTTTTAGATATTTCAATGGAAGTTTATACTTAAATTTTATAGATCTTTTATAGTACTCTCTTAAAAATAAAGATGCTTAAAAGGTTCTTCAGAGCAATACCATAAAAGAACCATTTTTGGCTCCACAAAGTTTCTTTAAAGAACCATCTCTTTCTTCATAACCTGAAGAACCTTCCTTCGCCTCAAAAGAACCTTTTGTGTAACAGAAAGCTTCCTCAGATGTTAAAGTTTCTCTATGGAACCATTTAGACAAAACCGGTTCTTCTATGGCACTCCAAAAAGGACAAGCAGTAGGAAATCTCATCTAACTGGTTGAAGACAGTGATTACATGTTTAAACAAAAACAGAGGTCAGTTCATTGGCAGCAAACAGGAAGTAGTTCTATTTATGCTCACAGAATCCATCAGTGCCGTTTATACGCTCCACTGCAAAAAAAACAACAGCTGGAGCAAAAGAAAAAAACATAAAGGATCTCCATCTAACATTTTGCTGTTCTTTTCTATCGGCCTCATCTGTTAGACGCATTGGTTGCTCCACCTGTGCAACAAACCTAGAGAACATGCACCTGGACCTTTTGAGAGACGTTCTCAAGTGCAGCCGCTGAAAAATCAGTAAGCCGATTGTTTCAGATATTATCCATTGTCTTTTTTGCCTTTGAATCTTCACAGTTGACTGCACTGGTCAAGACCTGCAGAGCTTCTTGAGTAAGAGTGGTCAGAATGATCTGGTAGATTGTGGGCAGCATATACGGCATTAGACGCCCTCAGGGGAAGAGGAAACCAACCTCAAATATAGTCTGCTCACCGACAGAGTGAAGGACACAGAAAGGAGGAGGAAAAATGGAAGAGACAGTTGAGGGGACTGAACGCATCTCTTCATGGCAATATTGAGGAGAAAAACACACCAGGAATGAATTTATCTGGCGGTGTGAGGGCCATGTTATGAACAGCCTGCTGAAATGCACTTAACTCATGCCTATTCAATTATGCTAATGTACACATGCAAATGACCACAGTCCGCAACACCATGCTGTCTCAATTAGGTGACAGGCTTACAAGGGTTGGCTTTAGAGAGTGACCGGATTACTGTCCTGCTATCCATCTACAAGCAAGCGGCTTTTGACCTGTGATTATCGTCATGAGACATCGGCAGGGTGGGTTGACTCGCAGACTGAGAGGAGATGTTCTGTTTGCGTGCGACTGCATGTGTGGGAGACTGTAGACGTGCGTCTTCACATGTTATATTTACTGGTTTCTTTCAGCACTGCTGCTTTTAGTCCAGCTTTTGAGGAGTTGTTAAATATTCAGCTTATGTCATGTGCATTTATTTTTCTTACTGTACAGATCAAACTGAACAATTTTGGGAAACACAAGTCAAGCTCTACAACATTAAATCATCAAATGATTGAAGCTCAACATGCATTAAATTACTCCAGTTATCATTTTAGAATCGGTGGGAACTTTTAACTGCACAATAAATCTGAATCACTGGTCTACATTATTGCTCGGCTTTCATGTCTAGCACGTATTCACAATGTAACCCCAAAAAATTAGCTATTAAAATCAATAGGGTGAATTGTCAGAAGCTTGGTGAGTAATACATCAAATTCAGTATGACCATGGTCAGATTAATTACATCGATTCCGAGCGTGAAATACACCATGCTGGCTTAAAAGTAATAGCTTTAGCTCAGTGTGCAGCAATTTGAACTTACACAAGAGCATTTCATAATTTTGTATGTCCCATACATACGCATGACCAACATGATATAGCTAACATGCTAAACACATATGCAATACATAAGCGCCACATTGATTTTCAACCTGCTTAGAGTCTATAGCATGAGTCAACATCAGTCGTCACTCCATTATGTAATCCTTGAAGGGCACATCGTTTACAACAGCAAACTAATAAGAATGAAAAGTACGTTACAGCTGAAACATGTGAAAATGTTTGCAACCGCATTTAAAATTTTCAATGGCATTTTTTCCTCCCAAGATTTTATTTCTGACCTTTTTGGTATGGAAAGAGTAAAAGGCATGCAAGGGAACGTGTATAGTGACAGAACAGATGCTGACATTGTCCCTGTCCTTTGAACAGTGGTTCTGAAGGCAGCCCACTCACTTAAAGCCTGGAAGCGTGTCGCTGTCCGGTGCTGAAAGCGTTGAGGCAGGTGGCGCTGTCCAAAAACAAGAGGTGCTGAAAGCCGTGTGTCGTGTTGAGGAGTGTGGAAAAGCGCACACTCTGTGGGCGGCTATGAGGCTCGTTTGCTCAGAGCTGTCAACAGTCTCCTCAGCACCTAAGAGGGCGTTTCTTACATTTCGTCTGTTGCAGTTTTAAAATTGTTTATGTAAGCGTCAGACTGACATCTTATGCCATCAGCACTGCTAAGTCAAAAACAATGTAACCTTCAAAACAGTGAGAATTTAGTTTTCAGTTACAGGATCTCATTTGATTCAGATACAATTATTATCAGCAACATTCTTTTGGATTGGTTCCAACACTATAATTATTTTTTAAATCGTTTATTTACTTGTTCATTTTTAACTAGAGGATTCTATGCACTCTTGCATCTTCTTTGAATGCAAGGGCAACCCCTATGTGAAATCTTATTTGATTTTAGGGTAAAAAATGAGCAGTAGAAAAGAGCAGATAAATTAATTCCTGCAACTATAATACAATTCTCAGCTTCCATAGCTGTATAGTATACACATGGTTAAAATTACACACAGTGCTGTGCTCCAATATGGCCATCTGCAGATATGTATTTTTTCTCTCTATTTATTTATTTTTATCAGGATTTATGGCTTGAACCAACTGCTTGGTAAGCGTATACACTAAGCAGACAATCATACAGCTAATTTTTTGACAGCAGGATAAATCCGACAGATAATCCAAATCAGCAGCAAGAGAGAGATACAGAAAGAGAGAGAGTCTATAAGGCAGATTAAAAAGAGGAGATTGTGAGTGCCGAATCCCACATCGCTGATCATGTGACCTTAATTCCACTCTGTCATTTCTTCCCGCGGAGTGTGAGAGAGACAACCAATCACAAGGCGCAGTTCGTGAGCTCGTGAAGAGTGGGAAAAAAAATAAAATAAAAAAAACATTCAGCTATCAGCAAGTGAAGCTCAAATGCAGTCCAAAAAGGGGGAAACACTCATACAGACTCACACTTGCCACTGCAATGCATATGCACACAAACCATCAAGATACCTCTCACATGGTTTTTCTTTCTCAGAAAAGCATGTGGGGATTTTTCTCTGCATGACATTGATTTGTTCAATCGAGGATGTAACGGCATATTTACAACTCTTCACTGACTCCTACAAGTCAACCCCTGTCCCCATCCATGTCTTTGCTGGTTTTACAGCCCTGTTACGGTCATGTTTTGTTCTACCTTCTGTCAAATATAAAGCTCATAAATTACACAGCCGTTAGGAAAACAAAAACAGACATATCAATAGAGCTCTTGCCAGCATCACTCATTAACTATTGATGCTGTGTGAGATCTGGCGCCACAGCTGGATACACACACACACACACACAGATTGTTTATATCTGCACTCACTGACAATGGACTCAATACAAACTGGTCTCCATGTTACTGAACCAAACAAGAGGGGTTGCGGTTTAAACTCTAACTAGATCAAGGTGGTCAATTGCACTTACAGAAATGACCATCTTTGATGCCTTAAAAGTACAAATTAATATTCAAAATCAAGGTATAATGAACTACATTGATGTAAAAACAGCCTTTCGAGGAAAAAGAAAAGGAATCAGAGTGCAGTTTGCTTTGATTAAGAAAAGAGCAATTTTTAAAAAAGCGACGGATGGCATGCAGTGGCTTTTGAGGTTTATGCCAGGCAGGAGAATGGAACCAAATGGAGAGAAGTTGTTTGAAGCTCCGCAATAAGCCACTCTTACTCTCTTTCATGTTTTGAAATGAGGGAACAACTGTGCGTGTTAACCGCAATCCAGCAGCCCCTTTGTTCCTTCTTTAGATCACGAACTAATGGAGAAAGGGGCTGAAAAATCGTGAAACCGGAAGAGATCTGTCAATTAGGTGTGGTTTGACATCATTGAGAGTGTGAAAGGCGGGGAAAAATTATTTTACGGAAGGTGATCGTGCCTTGAGGTTTGATCACTCCATACGTCACGGGCTGCAAACTCCACTGGGTAAATAAGGGGTATGAGATGAGAGCTACGTGTGGGCATGTGGGGGAAGGGGTGTGTAGGGTACAATCACAAAGCACATAAATAACGATTTCACCACTTCAATCCTCGTTTCTCTGCCTGCCTACACTTACGTCCCTCCTCTTAAACACGCTGTGTAAACAATAGACTCTCTCCCTGCCCTCAAACTGACAGTTTTCAAAGAAAACGTCCAGGCAGGGCGAGAGACACTTGGAGATGACCTCCTCGTTGCCGGTGTCAGAATTAGCGAGAGCGGCAGTAGACGGCAGGAAGCTAGTGAAGTTATTCCTCCTGGAATCAGCCGTCACGAGGCACTGGAAGCAGTGTGTCTCACGCTCTAGTGAGTGCTATTATGGATTGTTTTCACTCGGTAATGAAATGCAAAAGCCTTTCATATGGTTGAGCATGTAATCACAACACATATGCATGCACATAGGGTACATAGTGTGGAGTCAGATATTGCTATCTCAGCCATTTCAATACTTTAAATCCCAAAGCAGCAACTCATTTGAAGCAAAAGTCAGTTCAGTAGAGAGCTTAGAGTTAACTAACACAAACACACACAGAGAAACATAGTTCTCAGTACAGTTAAGTATCCCTACCTGGCAGTCAGTAGTCACTCCTGGGCTTTTGTTTAGAGCTGGAAGGCAGGAAGAGCAGGAGGTTGAGGCTGAAATAGAATTGAGTGAAAACACCTCCGTTTGTCCTGTAGAAATATGGATGCCCTGTGCACACGCGTTCTCTCTCTCTCTTACACACGGCTCTGACACGCAGCACTGAATTCTCTCTCTCTCTCGCAGCTTTCCTACTCGTCTTCCCGCCCACCTACCCCCGACACCCTCCCTTTTCCTATCTCTTTCTTTCACACACACACTGTCATTCTCTATCGTCACACATGCGCACTCTCTCTCCCTCTCTCTCCAGGCACTCACTCATTCGTTGTGACACAAGCACTATCTTGTATATACATTCTGTTTCTTTACTCAACAAACATTCCCTTCCTCTGCTTTTGTCTTTCACGAACAGGGATGAGCATCTATTTTCTTTTTTACGTGACTAAGGCTATATTTGTAAAGGAATACCAGCTTGTTAACTGTGCATGCTGAAAGGTTCTTAACCAGTGGGATCCAACCTAAAATGCATCATAGGTCAGCCACATGATATAAAATGCAAAAAACTAGGTCCTGGAGACCAAACCCATTATATTAATACAATCTAAAACTTGACATATGTTTTGTGTTTATATGTATGCACACACACACACACCACTGATGCTCTACATTACAGGGGTTGAAACACCATTTCACAGTTGATAACTGATAGCATTGGGACTATAATAGTCTGTCTAATAATCAAATTGCTAGTATATATTAAAAAATGCTAGATAAACGTCACATCTCACTACTTTTTATAGATAAAAAGCTGTGAACAGAACCATTTGCTGTGCATGAGGTTCATAAAATTGCAGTTTAAAAGCAACATCAGAACGGAACTTTACATCCTGTGTGAACCCCTCCTAAAGGCTGCTGCCCCCCCCCTCGTAGTGTAGATGCAGCCCACATCCCCTTGAGTAGTCAGTCAAGGGCATTCCCAAAGAAACTGTATGCAAATGACCAGTGAGCCCAGAGCAGCTGCCTGGCCCCTCCCCTGGTCCAGATGCTCGGCCTGGGAGGGGAGTGGGGGGCGGATCGGTGGCCTAAAGGGACTACAAAAAGCCACCGCAATAAACACAGCTTGAGCTCAGCTTGTTGGCAAACCAATTTAGAACAACATTAATGCTAATGATGAGTTTTTAAACACAGGCATTTTCTAAATCGACTGATTTGTATATTTGTTGCATTGAGTTTAGGCTTTGTGATTTTTGGCATTACCAAATGAAGGGGTTGGAATGAGAATGATTTGAATTGTCGTCAAGGTCATGCCCTTCGGTGAGAAACACTCATCACTGCCTGAGTCTGCAAATCGGTGAAAAGGTAAAGGGGGTGGAGTCACTGCCGGTTGAATGCACTTCCACTACACACTTCAGAGCACTCAGGTCTGATGCATGGAATACCAGGATCGCTCCCTTTGTGCTATATTAGTCTCTCTCTCGCTCTCCGTTTCTCTCTCCCTCTTGACCTCATTCTCTTCCCTTCTCTTTTTCACACTCCGTCTAATACCACTCTCATGCTGTGACGGTTCATTTTTCCGTTGTACGCGTGCGCTTCAGGCAGCAATATGTTCTATCTGACAGTTTACATTAGCAAAGCCTCTCAGCAATAGAATAAGCTGTTGGCCGTTAATGACATCCACTCAGTTTCTGAAAGCACACAGATACAGGTCAGGTTTTGCTTTTTGTGTACATTCTCAACATCTTAAATATACTTCTACCTCTTTATTCCATGTTGCAGGCAATGAGAACTGTCATTCATTTTACAACTAAAATGCAACATATAAAATAGGACATCCCACAACAATACATGTAGAGTGGGACTTGATTTTGTCCATTAGGATTGGATTGTGATTGAAGTGGTTGTTACATACCCAGAACAGTATCAGGCAGTATGTACTTTCTGTCATAAAAACTCTCTGAAGATTTTAGCATGGTCATGGATATGACAATGCTAATAAATTTGGTGAATGAATTACACTGCTGAATTGCTGCTGTTGTTGTAGATTACTGTCGCTGACATGCAAGTACAGGAACTTAAAGACATACTGCTGCTGCAATAGCATTATATAATAACCCTGCGGCCGATGTATACAGGTGGAGCTGGGGAAGGTCTTCAGAGGAGCTCTGAAAGAGTGCTACAAAAGGCTCTAGTGAATGCTAACCATCCATTTACATGTAAAGCAGCAAGCTAATTGGCTGTGTGTGCATTAGTTTAACGTTTGTGTTAATGACCCTTCAGGCTATGTCATCTAGAGTTTCATGAGATTCAAATTATGCCATTTAACTACTGGTTAACAGCTATATTGCTAAGCAAACCAATCACAAACCATCCTTTGGTTGTTTTTGGCACCATCAACACTGTCTTGTTTGAGACGCATCAACATAGAACATCTATTTATCTGACCAACGGCGGTGTTTGGGAAAATTAAATTAAATATTGGCTTGAAACTGAAATTACACACTCGATCTTAAGGAAGAAAAACAACAACCCAACAGTAGTATAGAACAACTGTTATAGATAAGGGAAGTGGAATCAGCGCAAGTGAGACCATCTTTCAACATCGCTTTAGGGAAAGACATCTCCAAATATCTCCTTAAATGTGTATGATGTTGTGTTTGGGATGGTATTGATGGAACAGGAAGTGTGTGTGCTTACACAGGCAGCCATGCAGGAAATCAAACCCAGCGCAAACAGACTCAAAGCTTAATGATTACCCTTGTTAAGCCGTCTGCTCCAAACAGCAAACCTTTAGAGGGGGACGTGTCTTTTGCTGTCTTTTTTTATTTAAACAGATGTGCATCGGATCTCACCGCGCACTGCAGGAAGATAGTTTATATTCAGCTCTTTGACAGAGAAAATTGAGAGTCAGCCAACTGGCGCTAGAGGAGAGGTGAGAAAGACAGCGACCTGTGCGTATGCTCGTCACATAGATGTAAGCTTTTTGATCTAATGTTCCACATTTTCATCTCCGCGTTTTGCTAAAGCCGTTATCATCTTAAGCTAGATTGGGTTTATCTGGCATATCTCTCCACTACATGCATGTGTACTCCCCATGTTGCTTGAATGTGCACGGCAAGCGCACACGCTTCTCTCGCAGCAACCACAGAGATCTGCCACTGAAGATGACGGATTGCTCAAGGAGTAAAACAACAGAGCAACATTATCAAATTTCACATATCAGTTGCTGCTAAGAATCAGGATGGATCTCGTTGCGTAATCAGTGGTGGCTGATAATTATGCAGTTAACACAGAGAATAACACTGCCCTCTTGGGGACACTGGCTCAAAATGAACATACTGTCGACTGACCTTTGAACCAGACTTAAAACAGTAAGGCGACCTCAACCTTGCAAACTGTGATCTCAGGTCAGATTGTTCTTGGGTGGCTAATTGATTGAGACTCTCTTCGCTTTTAAGGCATAATAGCTCAATTCCCATGGGCACATCTGTTATGGCAATGTCTGTGTACACAATATATACCAGCCATTGCTAAAATTTTCTGCACAATGAAGCATTTAAACTGGACCAGATCTGGTCCAGTAGTCTATTTATTCGCAAAACAAAGATTTAATCTGTGGTGAAGGTCCTATATATATTAGTAGTCACACACAAACAAGCTTTTCTTAACTGTCCTTTACTGATACATAAGTTAACAAATAAATAAAGCTCTTTCATAATGTTTGCAAGATTTAATTACCTTAATATCATCAGCATTAACTACAGTAATGACCATTTTAACTAATAACCATTCCAATGGACTGACCAACAAGTTACCAGCGTGTACCATTTTCACACCCGTGTTTAAAAATTAATCATTTTTGTTTTTAGAATGAACTACGGATTTGTGTTGTGAAGATGAACGAAGATCTTACAGGTTTAGAATGACATGAGGGTAAGCAATTAATCCCACAATCGTCATTTTTGGTGAACTATGCCTTTACAATGACTGTCTGCAAGATGACTTAAAAATTCTGACATTTTCAGTACCAAGCGAAGAGATAATCTGATGAATAATAATGAAACAAATATGTATTATTATTATTTTTAATTAAAAAAAAATTACATTGAATTTTTCATTGACAGTCATTTCATTGTATGTCATTTCTGTGTTTATGCCAACACTTACTATTCATATTAGTAGTTCTATCAATGCATCACTATTTTAGATTAATTAAATATAACAAAGTCACAAAGTGCAAGGAGGAATAGGAGGAGCACTGCCAGAGCCCTGCAAAATGACCTCCAGCAGGCCACAAATGTGCATGTGTCTGCTCAAACGGTCAGAAACCATGAGGGTGGTATGAGGACCCGACGTCCACAGGTGGGGGTTATGCTTACAGCCCAACACCGCGCAGGATGTTCGGTATTTGCCAGAGAACACCAAGGTTTGCAAATTTTCCACTGACGCCCTGTGCTCTTCACAGATGAAAGCAGGTTCACACTGAGCACGTGACAGACGTGGCAGAGTCTGGAGACGCTGTGGAGAACGTTCTGCTGCCTGCGACATCCTCCAGCACGACCGGTGGGTGAGTAATGGAGTGGGGTGGCATTTAATTGAAGGGCCGCACAGCCCTCCATGTGCTCTTGTAAGTCATATTGTATATGGCAATTCAGCCAAAAATAACAGCTACAGAGTTATGGACCCATATTGCCATAACAACTATACTTTTTGTAAAGGATTGTGTAAAAGTAGCTTGTTCTAAAATGTGCCATACATGTCATTTCTTCCAAGAGCATGAAGAGCTACTAGGACGTCAGCTCATTCCCCAAGTCGGTTGCCAGAATTCAGCAAGGCGGACAGATTTGAAAAAGAAAGGTCTAGAGAAGAGTGCTTAATACAATAATCTCAGATGTTCTGGTGGCAGAAGAGGTTCTGCTTTAGCACAGAAAAATAAATTAAGAATGGAGCTCTCAGCTGCCACATTAATGAGGTAAACCAGGAACACAGAGCTCACTTACACCTGCTAACCACAATTGAGTGCCAACTCACTGACTCTTCTTATATTAGAAAGTGAGAAAAAGAAAGGAAGAAAGAAAAGAAATCAAGAATGTGTTAGGGAACACAAGCACTGCCTATTTCAAACAAAACATTATTGAGTCTGCATGCTCGTTGCAAACACGAAAAAAGTCTTTAGTCAATGTTCCATTCCGACAAATCTCATTTTCAACACAAGTTTTCGTTCTTTTTCATAATCCAAGACTACCTTGTATATATTATAAATCGTATCATTTTAGCTCATGAATAATAATTAGGCCGTATAAAATTCCTGTAAATAAGAATGATTAATTTATATAGTTCAATCCATATACATGTATATATAAGTAAGAAAGAAGCTTAACATTGCCATCATATGCATCTGGCTAGGACATTGCGCATTGCCCAAACAAAATTATTATGTCCTAAATGGTTGGTTTTACACTAACTTTCAAATTTCTCAAAGTTATAATGGTTGCAGCTCCCTTCCAGAGTGCCATTATCATTGAAATCCCAGCTCCTCAACTCAAGCCCCTGAATACTAAAATACCCTCTAGATGCAGACAGAATTTTGTGTACGACCACAAAATGAGCCTCTCTTCGAAAAATAAAACAAGTCTGAAAGTATATCTCCAACTGGTGAAAAACCAAAAAGAATGCATAGAGAAACGAAGTGCAAATGGAGGGAAGGCCTTGATCAAAGCATGTCTCCTGAGCAAGGACTCTCAGCCCCATAAAAGGTCAAGGGTACTTTAAGCTGTGAGAACTGGATGCACCCACTGAGCATCATTAATGTGAGTGCTTGCCTGTTCTCAACTTCTATACAGGATATGCACTCTTAGTTGAACAATATACCCATTAGGCCACTGCTAATGAATGGAAGCCTTTGAGAGATGTGCTTTTGCATTTTTGCATTTTGTCGCAAGTGTAGGTTTAATTACGGGAATAAAATTGATATTCACCCCTTCTTTGTTTCGTTTGTGTCAGTTGAAATACATTCACAAGCTCGTTCCAATGTGGCTTCGCGTGATTTTCTAGACATAATTTCAAAACTGGCAAATCTCACCCAATTATAATCAGTTTAAAATGAGCTGAATTGATAGAGTGTGTTTGCGTGCGGATCTGAGCAGATACATGCAGGAGATTTTAAAGGCATTTTTGTCAGAGAAACCTCTCTTAATTACTTCTGATAGTTTAATTATGCTTCCCGTTTGCCAGGAGCATCAACCTGCCAGACTCAAGCGAAACAGCTTTATTTTCCTCATCTCCTCACTGTCTTTTTCTGTGGATGCCTGGGCACCCTCCATGTTTTCTTCGGTGAACGCAGGTGTTCATTTCCGAGTCGTCGCTGGCGAACACTCCCAAACTAGATGCAAACACACAAACATGTGCGCGCACCCCCCTCTCTTCTCCTCCTGACACCTGTGGAGGCCATTGTTTCTGACAGGAGAGGAGGACACGCTGCAGATGTTGGGATGGTAATGAAGTGTGAGAGAGGAGACGTCCAGGATGTCCATTGTAATCACACTCCGCACTTCCAATCCTTGGCTCTCTTACTTAATTAATGCAGATCTAGTCCGAGTAGGTTGGAGTCGGAGCCATTTTGCAGTTGCCCATCCTTGTTTCAAGGTCTGAAAAGTGTTCCTTTTCAGAATTTATTCCAACACAAAGCTAATACTTGCAGATGAAAGCATGGTTCTTCAAAGATCTAGACGTAGTACGATTCCTTTGCCCGTCAGCATCTGGCAAACACCTGTGCTCTCAACGTTAGCGAGGAAGACTGAAGGAGACGGTCCCACTGGGAGCAATTTAATGGAGGCATCAGAGAGTTGGAGTGAGCTACTGTGATTTAACGTCGACAAGAGCCGCCTCATTGACCATTCCACTCAGGGTGAGCAATTAAGACTTTTTCTTAGCCCCTATTTGACCCCGATGACCTTAGACCGAGCGGAACTTCACGATTGTACTGCAAACAAAGGCTCTTGTTTATATACACATATACATACATAGTGGCCCCCTCTTATATGTTCTACACATTTTAAACTCATATTATATATAGCTCAATGACAAATAAACCAGCACAATAAATATGTATTTTATTCATTTAGTTCTTTTTTTATTTATGAACATAAATTTATGAATAAAACGCTCATTCTAGTAGCGGGTTATACAAGTGATTGTAGCTCTGAATTGCATTTTGATGCATTTTTTATTAATTAAAAAGATCTTATTAATAAAGGTGTCACGTCACTGATCCAATTATCAAGCACAAACTCAGTCTGGAAAGGTGAGGCTATATTTGTGTGTGGGTCCGTAGAGCAGGATCAGCGCTGTTGGATTGGGCTGAGGATCAGGTCGGCTTTGGAGAGCACTCATTAAATGTGTTTGTCAAGAGTTTGATAATTAAATTATCATGCATAAAACTGCTGCACCATCTAGTTAAATCCGGTCAAAGTAAAGAATTTGTGCATTAGAATCAGCCCCCTGAATTCTGGAATAACTGTAGCCTTGAAGTCGACTGATCTGAAAACATTTCTCTAGAGTGACGTCTATTCGAGTGTTGGAGGACTGAAGGCCTCTAGGAACAATGAAATGTGCACGGTTGCATCAAAAGCAAACAAACATTCTCAAAGCGTTGTACTGTGATGAAACACAAAGAGAGAGTGTCAAGAGAAGAAAGAGAGGGACTGGGAAAGGCACAGAAAACTGAGAGCAACCCACAATAATGCATCCATTAATGTAACATAGGTAGACTGGGGGGAAAAGACAGACCCCAAACTTTCCAATGGTAGTGAATATGATCTAACTTTGACTATTTCTGTCATAATCTTTACTTAAATCATTAATCCTTATTGATTCTTTCTTAGAATCGACCCACAAATCTATTATGCATTGATTTATCATTGCAGCCCTAATTTTTGAGTAAGTGAATAATCTTCAAACTAAATAATAAACATAATAATTGTAAATTAGTGTTGAAACTTTAAAAAGTTTAGGTTTTTAGCACTAGCAATATTAATTCATCTTTACACGAACTTATGAATTTGAATTAAAATTGCCTATCCACAGCAGTGAACTACAGCAGTGAACTGTTGGAATGGAATCACCTCTTTTATTTTTTGCCTGAAGGTATTAATAAAATGCATGTCATGTCTTTAATTGCCTGTCAGTCTGAGATGATTAAAGCTACCAGGTTTAAGTCCACTCCTAAATTTAAGTCTTCAAAGCATATATTGGCTTTCTGCTTTCTCAGAGGTTTTTGTAACAAAAAAAAAAGAGAAAAAAAAAACCAGTGCAAAACAGTGGCCGGTAGCACACACACACATGCACGCAGCAGGTGATGCACGTGTGAGAGAACACAGTATTTTAGCACTCCCCAGGATCCAGCATTAAGTAAACTAATGACCCAACAACACAGTCGGGCTTTGGTAATACATCACAACGCCTAAACGAATTGCCCTGTCCCACAGCAATGGGACATCGATAGATTCCTTGTAAAACACAGCAGTCGTGTGCGGAAACCTTCATAATGGGAAAACGTGCTTAAACATGTACTGTAAGTAGGTCATTGCTGAAAGGATCAATAACACTTGCTTTTTGCTGAAGTCCACACGAAATCAAAATTGACCCCATTTACTATAAAATACACTGTTCAGCACAAAAGCTAATCCAATCTTTGAAAGTTATTAGTCTGTTTAAAATAATGGATTAAAATAGCGCAGGCAAAATAAAAATGCAAATTCACTTTCTGACAGTAGGTGGTGCTTAAACCCATATAACACCAAAAGTGCTGGTTCAAGTTTCTTCATCTGCGATTCATTGATATACAGTTTATTTGTGAAAACACCAGCACATTAAGAAAACATCAAGCTGACAACATAAGTGCTGCCAATCCTCACAACACAGGCAAACTAAGAAACGCAATGAATATTGCGCGGACCACAACGGAAATGTTTCAAGGGGAACCAAAAAAGGGACGGACCCACTGCGAGTTGCA
>JAUMHP010000044.1:10556136-10596832 GCA_032361065.1 Enteromius trimaculatus | reverse complement strand
TGGCGTTTTGGTAGGGATCCCTATTCGTTGGTCACCAATGTGACTCGGAGTGACCAACTGAAAGGGTACGTCTCGCTTACATATGTAACACTTGTTCCCTGAAGAAGGGAATGGAGACGTCACATCCTGTTCCCATGGGTCTGTACAGCCGCTATGGGGCCGTGTCACCGGCTCGGCTCCTCGTCGAAGAACTGACAAGCGCTTAATCTGCTGCCTATTTATACTTGTGCTGCGATCAGATGGATGTTAATTACGTTTTCAAACACGCAGAGTAGATTGATCATCTCGAAGCGAGATTTCTATTCGTCGGTCACCGACGTGACGTCTCTGCTCCCTTCTTCAGGGAACGAGGGTTACATATGTAACAGAGACTTTATGTTTACTTGCACACATTGGTGGCATTGTTTAAATGCAGACTCACTATTCACAAAAAAATATATATTTAAATCAGGTAACAGCACAAACACAAAATTAGTATAGTATTTTACAGCATCATTCCTACATGTTTTACAATCAAGAGGTTGTGAAACATTTATTATTTTAAATAAAAAACAAAACCAAAAATAATTTTGAATAAGTATTTTATGCTCACATTGCATTTTAATTGATCAACACATTCAAAAACTGAAATACTACAGTATATTATATGAAGTTTATATTTATAACACATTTATGGTTATTTATATATATATATATATATATAAAATATAGCTTAATATTTTTGTGCAAATCTATTATGAATAGATTTGAACATTTTTTTATAAAAAAAAATTACAATACAAATGTATTTAATGCCAGTTTTTATTACATTTAATATATCTTTGCTAAATAAACTGCAGTTAATACTCACGAATTTTGATATTTTTGTAACAGGTCAATTTGTAAAAAGCTCATCATTTTAAAAAAGTGAAGTGTGCTCTGATTGGCCAGCTATCCAGCGCACTGTGATTGGCTGAATATTACAAACATGTAACGCCCCTTACCAAAACTGCGTCCTGGCGCTATGACATCAAAAAAAAATCTTCCTCTCCACTGCAGTTCTCTAGTTGAATAGCCGTTGGCTTTACCTTGTTGATGTGTTATATTTTACGGCACCAGACGGTGGAAAACAAACTGCAGTTAATATTCATGAATTTTGTTATTTTTATACTTTTGTTATTTGCATTTCGTAGAATAGGCCACTTTGTATCAGAGCATTAAACATGGTAGCCTATTTTAGTAAGCTAGGAACATACATGAATATGCAAAATAAAAATATTCTCACATTATTAATATTCATCAGATGTACATTTTAAATAAATATTGGTAACACCTCTTTTAAGTAAGTGCTCTTACAGTAATATAAAAAAATTTATATAAACTGCTTTTGATAAATCAACTGCAGTGTCAGTATATAATTAGTAGAAGAAGTGTTTCTGAAAGTTTCTGATGTTGACCCACACTTTGCGGTGTGCCTTTGGTATCACTTGTCCCTGTTGCCCGGCTGTGGTTGTGTTCCAGCTTTGAGTCCATTAGAGTTGCTTTGAAACTACTTATGTGAGGTCAGAACCGCTGCCAGAATGAGCAGCTGCTTCGGCGTGTAAATCATCCTGTATAATGCAGAGGCTGTAAGCATGAGAATGCTCAGCATCCCTGCCCACCAATCAATGAAGCGCCAGCAATCTGACAGTTCCTAGCGACAAGCTCTCAAAACAAACGACACGAGCGGTACAATGATGGTCCCCGATGGACGTTTGTCTGCCGTCTACCTCACCAGTTAATTAGTTTCAGGTGTTTTTTATGTTTGCGGCTGTAAAAGAATGATTTGTCATTCAACATCCCTGTCTCTTAAGGTTTCCTTTCATGACTGGCTTCTTTCTTCATCCCTCTTTCTCTTTCAGTCCTTCAGTTCTGCTCTACATCATTGTTTCTGTTTGAGAAGCTGCCGTGTCCTCGTTTAAATTTCTTTGCCGTTTTTGCCGAAAATGGGGTCGCATTAAAACGAGATTGAAATGCCAATGTTAACTTCGGCAACATACTGCCAAGTGGTCTTAGTCAGTAGTTTAAAGTTTTCTTTTCAAAGAAGATCCAATTTGAAAATGTTCACATTGATCTTTAAAGTATTAATTTATTCTCACAGTTTGCAGTGTCACATTAATGTCAGTAACTTAAGCTTTTTTATTTTTCTAGTAACCAACATATTTTGCAAATTCAAAACTTTAAATATGATGATATCCACATGTAACCACATTTTTGACCAACAAAATAGGACTTGTTTATTGTCAGTTCAAGTATTTAGCTAAAGCTAAGACTACTATTGTTCATACTTACGATAAAGGGTGCAGTCACAAATATGGGCAAAATTTCATGGTCAAGAATGGTTTGTTGTACCAATTTTTCAAACAAAGCTAATAGACAAAGGGGAACAAACTGGATAAAGGATATAAATGTTTCCACAAAGAGTTTATCCATAACTTTCAAGGTACGTAACGGGGACATTCTAAAACACTAACGTTAAAAACGCTTAACGTGGCTTACGCACCTAAAACCTGACGAGGGAAACCCAAATTTCTGTCAAACCTTTCTTGTAATAATTAACTACTGTCAAAAGAATGATTACATATTCGACAGATTCAGTGAATAATATCACGTTAAGCGTTTTCTTCCCCATAGAAGTCCATTATAAGGAAACAGCTTGTTCTTTTAACAGTGGCAAGTCTTTACTACAAATAAAATTTGACAGAATTTGCATACCAGGTGGAAATAGGTTTACACAACAATTGCGTATTCCGGGTGCAAAATACGGAAGTTGTGAGAAAGGTCTATACCTGGCCAATACTGGAAACATGACCAACTAGGACCCACTGCAAAGTCTGTGTGGGCAAATCTATCAACCATTGCCCTCAATAATTGTAATAATTTCTACTAGTCAATTTTGCCCACAAAATTCTGACCATACCTTAAGTGTTTTCAAAAGTTTTGAACTGCCCAACGCATCATTTCTATCATAGATGGGGTTGGGTAAGGAAACACCTAGCAAATTGCCTAAAGTCTATAGATTATGGAACAATTTCTTGTTGATTGGTAGCAAATTATGACCCCTAAGAGGTCAATCATGTTAAAGTCGGCGAGTCAATACAGTAGTGTTGTTAGTTGCATTTGTTTTGTACTTTTTGTGCAATGTAATCTTGTTCAATTGGATTTAATAAAATTGGTATTGTAAAAAAGTATCCTTCCGGAAGTGGTATTGAAGTCAAGTTAATTTACATACATTTTTGGATGATACCCAGCCCTAGTAATAGACGAGAATGGATAAAAAAGTTCTTCTTTTACTTTAAAATCCTCAAAAAGTGTGACTTCTGTGATCTCAAAAAATAACCTCAGACCTATAAAGTTGAGATCCTTGTATTTCGTACTTGTGGTTTGTAAGTAACAATCCAGAAAAACATAGCATCACCCCAGATTTTTTCTTTTTTGTCATATTGGAAAGTAACAGTGTGATTTCCAAGCCCTGTTTTTGTTCAGTCATCTATGCTTACCCCAGCTTAGCATTTCTCATTACATGCTTGTGCACAGCATCCCTTAAAAGGTCAATGATTGCAATAGAACCAAAGCCTGCACTGAATGATGTTAGCCTACAAGCCAGAATGTGTTTACGGCCACCCAGTGCAACCGCTGCAGATGGCACTGTGACATATTTCATATCCATGTGTTTCAGAACAGAGGAAAGGGGATTAAATTCAATCCATGTCTATTAATTGCTTTCACGTCCCGATATGTAACAACAAGCACAGGACAACAACTCTGTGGCCTTTGATTAAAAGCTTTGTAGGAGAAGTAGTGTGTATGACAGCAGAGATATTGCGATTGTAATGCAGTTTGAGCTTTGAGCTGTAGAGCCTGCTGACCCATGTGACTTGCCGATGCCAATTGTGACAGGCATCCATTTGATGATTATCCAACAGGACACCCGAGACCCAGTTATGTCTATTGGTGTGCATGTAGACCCATGTAGTACACATCTTAAACTATTTTTCAAGATAGACACCCCAAAATGAGACATAGAATTCGGTTATAATTTTACAGTCATAGATGTCACTTAGAATGGCCCCACCGCTTTTAGCCAAGGCCAATTTTGTCCCCACTACTCTGTGAAATGGCTCACTGAGATGTGTCTAAAAGAGAAGCAGCACATACAAGTGCCTAGCAGGAGTTTCACTGCATCCGTGTTATAACGAGTGGAGATCTGGTGCTAGAATTTATTTTAAATGTCGCCATCAGTGGTGGAAAGTGACAGTAGCAATGTTCTCTTCTCACACTGCAGTCTATCGATTTTCCATGGCTGTCTTTCCATTCTAGTGAAACCACTAGATGAAATGCTAACAAATATGTTTCTGCTGCTCCACTCCATATAGATCCATTGACAAATAATAAAAGGTTATTTTAGGCCACATTAAACCCCACAAATCCCTCATACTCTTAACTATTATTATTATTATTAATTTTACAAATAGAGACTTTTAATTATGAAAATAATATTATTGATTTGACTGGAACAATATTTATGGACACATTGTGTTGAAAGAATAATAATTAATGAAATGCTATATTATTTAAAAAAAATCATCATCGCCATAATAATGGAGACTTGATTTAAAATATTATTTGATTTGATTGGAACAACATTTTTTTACACTGAAGGAACAATAATTAAATTATTATTATTATTGTATAATTGTTATTTTTATTTAATTATTGTTCATAATGGATACATGATTGAAAATAATTATCGGTTTGTTTGGAACTATATTGATTGACACGGATTTAAAGGAACAACAACTCAATAAATTATTATTATTATTAAAATTGTAAATTATAATGGAGATTGTATTGAAAATAATCATAATTGATTGTAAAAATATTTATTGACACTGAAGGAACAATAACTCAATAAATTGTCTATTATTATTAGAAATGGAGATTTGTCTGGAACAATATTTATGGACACATTGATCTGAATTATTATTAATCAACATCAATCACCATCATTATTATGGAGATTTAATTGAGAATAATTATTGATTTGATTGGTACAATATGTATTTTAACTAAATGCATTTAAACTAAATAATTTTTTACTGTTGTTATTATCATCATCATCATGCTGTTTTTTTTTTTTTTAAACTAATCTTCATTTTAGTTGTTACTGACTGTACTAATTGATCTCTTAGAGTAGACTATTGCCAAAAATAAACAAATCCAAATATTGCTTTCCACCTAATTAATGTCCATGACCAAAGCCTTCTGACGTCCCAACCAACAAATAACTGTGACCAATTTCTCCGTTAGTAATGGTATTCAAAACCAACCGGCATAATTTACCTCAGAGTTTGCAGTCATTAGACGAAATCCCATAATAAAATGCTGAAAGCTGGCAAAATTTGCTAAAAAGAAACAGATCATTATGTTTAGAAATGGCAGGGGCAGCGTTCACCCTGGAGTGAAGCAGAACAGGTTGTCAGAGCGATGATGAGGGTGTGATTGTCAGACGAGCAGGGTGCACCAGCTCTGGCACGTCCTACCACAATCACTGCAGAATAGCTGGCTAACAGCCTCCGAAATGATTGGGAGCCATCCCTCCCTCCAGACCTCCAAAGCCTGTGTCCAAAGCACAAGGCCTCCCTCAGCTGGAGGGAGACCAGAGCCAACCATCTGCCTCGACTGCGACTCGACTTCATTATACTGAAGTGACCTCCGCAGTGACGTCGCAATATGTAAACATGCGCCGTTAGGGATGCATTGCTGTGGATAACTTGGGCAGAGCACAGCATGACAGACTGCAATAAATAATTCCGTGACTTATCTTCTTTTTTCTTGCTTTATCCCCAACATTCATCTCCAGCTATTTGATAGTCTGATATAAGAAGACAAAAGCAGCTCATTTGAGAGATGTGTCACTCTACCCTGCTGATTTCCACTGAGCCGCCTTCAGTCGCCGATTTAAGTCACTCTTTAGGCACTGTCAGCCTTGCAAGCCCTGATACAAATTAGCATAGTTTTGAAACAAAATCACTTTTTCTTTTTGGTTCAAGCATCTAATAAAGTTGACTTTTTATTCTACATCTACTATATTGTTCATTTTAATAATTGTTTAATTTATTTAAATCAGGGGTCACCAGGCTCCAATTTTAGCTCCAACTGTAACTTAACCTTAACCAGCTTAGGTGTACTTGAAAATTTTATGCAGGTGTGCTGAAGCAGGCTGGATCTAAACCCTGCAGGACACCAACCCTCCAGGATCAAGTTTGGTGACTCCTGATTTAAATAAGTATCTCCAGCTTTTCATATACAGTAAACTAAATAGCCTAGTGAAACATAAAAATGCAAAATTATATTGGAAATACATTTATTTCATGCCAAGTACACTTTAAAGCTTAATTAAAATACCCTGCAATAGTACTTTTAATACATCAAGGGGTCAAATTTACCAATAACTTACACCAGTGCAAACCATCTTTTGGCATTAAAACTGCACTGTCAGGATTTTTGCAGCGCAGTTAGAAATTAGCCCTGAAAAGGAATGGACACAATACTTTTGTGGCTTACCTTATTAAATACGCATTTGTAGGAGTTTCCCTTTCAGACGTGAAATTGGGCCCTTTTAAAATTATTCCCTCAATGTAATTTACTAACGTTTGTGTTTTTTAAATTACTGGTATTTTACTGGTATTTGCACCATTATTTAAAACATGCGTTAATTTGCGCTTCTCTTGGTAGATTACGCTGGTCATTTCGGTGATGTGGCTGCATCTGTGTTCTGTAATGTTTTGTAATGCATCAACAGTAAATTGGCGCTTTAATAGTATTTCCCCTGTTTAGTAAATTTGGTTCCAAGTTAGTATACTTTAAGTCTTCTATATTGGAACAACTAATTTTGTACTTAATGCACTTAAGCAATTAAGTATATTTGATTGTGCTAAAGTGGAACTAGTATCAAAAGCAACATATGTACTGTATGCTGATACATTGCTAACGCTCCGCTCAAAGCATAAACAGCATATCCGCATACATACGTTGCTCACGTTCTTTATGTTAATTATTCTGTGATACTCCCCAAAATGTCCCCAGGGTGATTTTTGAATTAAGTGCTTATTTTTGTTTTCTTGAGCGCAAAAAGTATTCTCGTAGCTTTGTAAAATTACGGTTGAACACCTTACGTCACATTAATTATTTTAACAATGTCCTTACTACGTCTCTCGACCTAAATTGTGCTAGGATCCTTGCTGTCTGTGGGAGGGTCAGAGAGCTCTCAGAACTGATCAGAAATATCTTCAACTGTGTTCCGAAGACACTTCAAAGTTACTCCTCAGGCACTGTGAGCCACCATTAGCCCTTCCCATCTCTCCCCGCTGCCACTCCCCTGAGACAAGGTTTTCTGGCTTCAGAAAAATGCCATTCACAAGTCATACACTGTGCTCACTTTCATTTCAAACGGTGTGTGTATGTGTGCGAACGTCATGGCCACAGCGCAATATAAATCGGGGAGCCTAGTGAGTGGTTTGATTGAGGAATGGATGACAAATAAGAACAGTGAGATGCCTTTTATTGTCGCCAGTTGAGTCTATCCATTTCTCTTCTCTTTCTATGACTTTTTAAATCTGTTTTCTCCTCAAGGCCACCCCCCACCCTTCCTTCTTTGACGTGCCGCTGCGCTAGAATCATAAGTCTGGAGGAAAGACACGCCGCACCCAGTTAAGAAGTGATTTCTGCAGCGTGCCTGGATTACTTATCCCAACATGACACATTTGCCATCCTCTGCCTCTTTGCTGTAATGGCAGCTCCTGGAGTGAGTAATTATAAACTCAAATGTTTGTGTTAAATCACGACCTTGTGGCACGGCTCCAGAATCTGTTCCATGTTTACGACTAATAAGACAGGATTGTATTTGGTAATCAACAAAAAGATGCCCTGCCTTGTATGGAGACAGATATTTTCAAATATTTGCTTATGTTAAGTGTGTCTGGTAAGGAACAAACAATATATAAAGTCTGTACTGTAGTGCCCTGATACAAATTAGCATTGTTTTGAAACAAAAAACGTAATTAGTGTGTGTGTGTGTATGCAACTGTACTATAGTTATTTAAGCATGACTGATACGGTTTGGCTTTTCAAAAAATAACAAATAAATGAAATATTTACATGCAGCATTTACATTTTAAATAGTTGTAAAAGATTGATTGATTTATTGATTGCAGATTTGTGTTTGATCTTTGATGAATGAAAAACAAACGAATGCTTTAAGTTCATATAACTGGTATTGTTAAAACCTTACATTGAAAAAATAAAAAAATCTGAAAAGAAGTGACTCATTTATCCTGTGGATATTATTCTCATCCATCGGTCTCTTCAATAGCTTTGTCCTTGTGCATCACAACCTTTCCCAGAAGCTTAAATATATAAATATTCTGCCTTAAATTGTGTCTTTTCAAGAGGACTTGTGCCCTGCGCTTCAGCAGCTTCATGATAGTGGACCTGAGGCCATCCATTCAAGCTCTCTTCTTTAAAGCAGTACCTCTGGCATTGCAGTATCTCCAAGGCAGCCTTTTAATCTCAAGAAGGGCTCTGTCCTACTGGTAATGCCACCTGAGTAAACAGGATTTACCTTGATAAAGACAAACCATGTTTTCTCCTTATTCAAGTACTTTAGTGATGACTCATTCTTAACTCAATGGGATTCAAAAAACTTCAGACAATGCTTTTAGTGGATTTCACCAGAGATTCAACCAACGGTCTGATCATGGCGACAAGTGGTAAACAGTTCTCTCTCTCAAAATGAGGGGACTGAGAGGACGGGTTACTCGTATATGTGTGGGAGGAAAGAAATATTTTGGAGAGAAAAACATGCATGGCAAATGGAGTGCTGGGTACGTTTTTACAAGGGTCACATGACCAGCTGAAACGTGTGTCACTGATGTAGTACTCAGCCACATCCATTAAGGACAAATGATGGCTATCCTGAAAGAGAGCACTGGTGAAGGCTAATAAATGGACTACATACAAATGAATGACTGGTTTTTAAAAAAAAAAAAAAACCTCAAGACTATGATGGTATAACATAAGCAAAAACATAACACAGCAAATGTGTTTCGACCTAAAGCTAATTCCAGCAAGAAGAAAATATTATTATCCGAGTTCAAAGTCATGATGTGAATGTAGTGGGAAAAAAAGAAAAAATGTTTTCCAATAAAACAAGATAAATTTACTTGAGAAGCAACACTGAATAACACATTAAGAATTGTTTTAATAGATTATGACATGGAAACAAGTGTATTTGTTGTTGTTGTTTTTACTTGAACATGTTGATACTAAAATACTAGAAGAAGGGGAAATACAGTATGCCTCTATTAAAGATACATGTCAATAAACAAATGGAATGTTATGCAGTGCTGCTTTTCACTGAAATGTATTGCACTTCATGGATTTTAACTGGAAAAAATGGCAAATATATTAAGAAAAGTTTTTTGTAACAAACAAAAAGTAAAGTAAGTTTAAAGACAATCCTTTATGAAAACATTGAAAATCACAAAAAACATTTTTTAGCAACATTTTCAAAAGAGGATTAGTCATGAATTGAAGGGTCGGAAGTGCAAAATAACAACAAAATGACAAAGTATTAAGAGAAAAGAGATTTAAACTTAAACCAGGAAGTTGATCAAGACAGCAAAACACTTTAATCTGGTATACTATAATGACAACAATATATGATTGGATCCCTGGAGCTAATGTTAAAAACCCAATTTGATTATTTATTTAAAGACTGACTGGGGTGACAAAACCTACATGTTTCATAAAGTTACTCCACATATAAATAAATAAATATAAATGGTCCAACTTTAATTTGGATAAAACAGATGATTTATCTCATGACCACATTTGCCATCCTAGAAAGGAATAGAAGAAAACTAGTGCTATTTGCTCCAACCCTCTGCACGACTCCTATCGTTATTGCCAAAAGCTGTGCAGGAACAAATCCATTCGAGTTGGGTGCCTGCATTCCCCGTCCGGAAGCCTGGAATCACCACATCTACCTCCCATGCTCAGACTGGCTCCACCGATTCACCATTTTGTCACTGGAACGGTGACACTGTATCTAAATCACATTCATCCTGAGACATGCCAGGCAGTACAAAGGAGATTAAACAGGATGTGTCAAATAATCTCTGGAGGATTGGCTGCCTGGCAAAGTGTCTTAACAGACATGGTGAAGAATACGAGGGGGGGTGTTGTTTGAGGAGACAAGCTTTGCGCTCCAGTAGGTTTTGGCTTGGTCTTAAGGTTAAGTTGGGACTTGGTCATGTCCAAGGATGGCAGCTTCTCACTGCCTACCTACTCCGACGATGTGACGTAAAATGATTGTTATTCTACCATATACAGTACATGAACTTTCCCACTTGTTCAGTGGCTGATGAGTATGAATATGGATGTCGATGGCTGGGAAAATAAAGCTTGACAGCTGATCAACTGTGACAGAAATGTGGTCCCCGCACTCCGTTTTTAGAGACAGACAAGATAAACAAAGGAACAGCGAGACAGAAATTGAGAGAATGGCCATCAGAGAGCAGCAGTAAAATGCAGCTTCCGAATTGTTTAATTTTTAGGTTCAAGATTACCAACTCATCTACAGTTGTGTCCTTGTAGAAAAGATATGTAAATGAAGTGCAGTAGGAGTCGGCAGCCAACAATGTTTTTCTTACTCGTTTCATCTTAAGCGATCATTATCCACGGGTTTGGGGAAAAAAAGGGCTCAGCTGCACGGCCAATTTCACAGTCAATTCACAAGCGCTCCTCGTTTACAAAAATGAGGAGCGGTACGACATATTAACGCTTTATGTAATCTGATGCCATCACCAAGTCTCGGTGCATAAATAGCGGACTGAGATCAATTTGGCACCAATTGGAGCACCATCAATAAAAAAACAACCAACTTTGGAAATTTGCTTTAAAAGGTTTCGAGCACTACAGAGCACTTCAGAGGATGAACTGCTATTAGCAAAAAAGTCACAATCTTGTATGCTTTTCTAGTGCATTTTTAAAGCTTTTTGGAGTCTGCATTAAGATTTAAGATGTCTGGAAAGGATAAAGTAACATTCTCATTCTCGTGATGAATTGTAACCATGTAGCAAGACGGATCTTCACTAAGTGCACTTGCAAAATAGGGTCTAAATTGTCATAATGTTCTAAAATGTATAATTTTATACTTGATTTAACTAATATCTCAAAATGGACTCAAAAAATCATGTTGTCACATAATTTTCAAGCCAACTGAAAGTTTGCCTACAAACTTTTTTTTTATTTAGTACTTTATGAACAATAACAAATAAATGGCCAAAATAAAAAAAAACATAATATTTTGTCTAAATACATTAAAAAGATAGCTAATTAATTAAAAATGCTAATTAAGCATGATAATGGAATGAAATATGATTGTTCATTTGACGTCGCTATTAATTAATTAGTGAGATCCTAAGAATCATCGAAAGAATCATAAATAATCTAATCTAATCAAAGGAAATAAGCATGAACAATTAAATATTAAACAAATTAAAACATACTGTAAAATATGCAAGGTTCCAAACCAAATACGTTTTTTTATTAAGTGTGGAAGTAACAAACAGCTAAAGTAACGATTGGGTTTGAATCTAAATTGGCCTCAAAAGGCAACTGCTGATCATAATGGGTCTTCTTGGTTCAGCACATATGCCAAACAGATGTGTGTGAGAGTGCGTAATGACTGGTTGTGCATGCAAACTCGTGTTTCTACTAGATGTATATCGTGCATGAGTGTGCATGTCTTGAGTATGACTCGCAGGAAGAAGGAAATAATACATGGATTTAGTGTGTTATCCGTACATGCATCTGTTTCTCCTCTTTGTAACCTTGTGACGAAGTACAAGGAGCGTCAGCAAAGGCACCATCAAACACTATACAAGGAAGACAAGAGTTGATCAAGCCACTTTGATCTTTATCACCTGTTCATTAGCACCCTTGACCAGCAAGATCAGAACAATAGCCACGACTATACAAGAAAATCTTACTGATGTGGTTAAACCCATGACAATTACCACAAAATGACAACATAAGAGGCCTCTCTACATTATTAAAGGGAATAGTGAATAATTTGTTATTACTTACTCACATCACTGCATTCTAATTGACATGGACTTTCTTTTGTCAAGGGTAAAGGTTTATTAAACATCATGGCTATTTGAAGATTTAAAAAGAAGCCAGTCTGAATAATCTGTTTACGAATCAAACCAAATCTCACCCACAGCAACTGCTGACACATTTTGGCTATTGTATTACTTACAGAACACAAGTATGAACTATATATGGTTTGTATACTTAAGCAACATTTAAAGATTTTGGTAGATCCCCATAATTCAGTGGTTATACAGTAGTAGTCCTTTTTAAGAGCTGCAGTAGAAACACTAAACAATGATCCTCAAACCCATATAATCTGCTTGATCATCATAGATCAATGTGCATGTTTATATGGTAACCACTAAGCCACAGCTCCAACTTGCCACATCAAAGATGCCTTTAATTTTCTTTCACAAAGTGGTGAATATGCTCATTTTCCTCTCATTTTCAGAAAAAAACCCAAATCTCTCCTTCATTTCCTGTCAGAAGTAACACAAAATGACTTGCAGAAGTGACAATTTTCTGTGATTTTTGTAAGTCCAATGAGCACCTTGACATAAATAAGATTAAATCCCCTTGTAAGAAGGTCAAGCTGACTTCTATCAAATATTCTGGACTCCACCATATGGGCATTGTGTGCTGGCACTCTCCTACCACCAGCAGCACGGGGCGTCATTAAGCCTACACAATGCACGACAGCAACAAAATGGAAGCTTTGCATTACAGATTTCTACACAAAGCCAATCAGATTTCCACCCTCACCTTTTTAATGCGATTTTCCCCCTGGTCTCTCCAAGGGAGGGATCAAAGCAAGCCTAGGCCCAGTAAAAGCTTCACTCAGGGGCCTGGGTAAGATGACTCAGACTTTCATGTACACCCTTATGCTGGTGGTCATTATAGAGAGTGGATGCCCTGCAGATGCCTGTCCTCTTTTCATCTCTAAATGCGGGCCTTTACAGGTGGGCTTGCATGCTGTCTTAGCAATTGGGCCTTGGGAAAAGCAGTTTGTGCTGATTGCACAGTGGGCTTTGAGAAAAAACACACAGGGGCCCGTTGCACACTGTGAGGCAGCTAAGGTGAACATAAAACACTGTGCACAGTGCAGAGTGTAGTAAAACCCAGTTACTGGGGGGAAGCGGTCAAGTCTCTTGTCCCCCTCTGAACAGTTTGACCATATATATCCAAAGAGAGCCTGTGAAAAGATGTATCTTGGCTTGTTTATTTCCTGCTGATAGCCTGCCCTTTGGCAAGGAACATTCAGCTCAGCAGGCCCAACCACACATCGCCTGTAAGTTAAGACAAGCTCTTATGATGTGAGATGCCTGGAATGCATTTTCGCGCTGAATACTAAACCAGCAAGAACCTGTAGATTTTTGCATTATCAACAGCTGTAACGTTACTTTACCAAAGGTGAAGATGTTTCAGATTTTGTATCTACCTAGTCCCACACCCTAATTGTGAGCACACCAAAAGTGAATTTAATTATTTGTGCAAGTAGATTATATAAAAGTCAATCCAAAGATGCAAATTGATGGATATATCTGGTATATTATAATAATAATTATGCTAGCAATATAAATTATTATGCTAGCAATAGAAATATCGTGAATTAAGATGCACTGAAAGTCGCTTTGTAAAAAAATATCTGCCAAAATGCATAATCTACCCTATCCACAGCAGCTGTATTTCTGGTCATCATCAACTTAATGTCAATCTCTAGAACATTCTCTCTCTCTCTCTCTCTCTCTCTCTCTCTCTATTCCAGCTGGCTCTCACTAAGAATAAAATCATGCTAGAATGCTTTCTCCAGCCTCTCTGGGGAGATGGTGTGACCTGGACACTGTAATGTGCCCCAAGGCAAAAGGCCAATGCAGAAAAGGGTTGACATTTCCAATATGCTACTCGCTTTGGGAAAGAAAGAAGAACAGAGCAAAGCAGATAAGACATAGAGAAAGCTGGAGAGATAGAGAGGGGGATGTGAAAGAGAAGAAAAGCGACAGAGGGCGCAAGATATAGCAGATAATGAGATTGTGTTGGGCATCATATGGTGTGAGCTTTTAAAGCTTTCCGTTTTCATGTTTAAAAACACAGTATTGAGTGTTTGTTTATGTGGCGTCCAGCTCACACAATGGTAGTATACTGTGACTCCATGGCAACATCACACATGATCTCCTTCTCGTCTCCTCTCCACATTCTCGGCCATTGTTCTTCAGAGGTGTGAAAAGCTGTGACGTGGAAATCAGAAATAACTGCACGTTCAGAAGTAGCTTTTTGTTCCTTAGCAACCTCCTTTAGGTCCACTCTCATAACTTGGTGCTAATGATGATGTTTAGCTCTAAATATGAAGGGAGTGTACAATATGGCTGTCACCTACAGCTATGCCTGCAATACACGAAGCAAATCAATGGCCAGATTAGTTCCTTGTAGGTTTATGAAGCCATTTGGAAGAGACAAGTCTGCTTATCAAGAAAGACATTCAGTGATCTTGGTGTCCATATGTCCATGTAATATTCTTGGATTGCTTCACTATTATAATTACTTATCAATGTCTGTTTACTTCCTTCTAGGCCACTACAGCTTAAACCGGTTTCACAGGGCGTAAGCATATTTTTTTCGGCGCCCATGTGAACAGATGAGAGCATTCACACCACACGCAGGAGCGGCGCGGCAGCTGAATTAAAGTGCGTTGTTCTTGATCTAAATTGACCCGATTAATATGAAAAATAACATATTTCAGCACAAAAAGTGATGTGTTTCGTGTTTCACAACCAACATACGTAAAAATCAAATGCCCAAACTTAAGACATCTGTTAAATGAATAAAACTAGAGGCATTTGTTAACTTTTTCAATTCAATTATTCAATCCAATTACACTTTATTATTAGAATTTTTTGTGCTTTAGAAAATATTTATGTAACATGCAACAATCATGGCAAAAAATTTACATTTGTTATACAAAATGTCAGAGGGGTCAGCTTTTATTTTTCACAGGGTATTGAAAACTTGGCTCAAGTTTATTATGTAAACTATAACATAGCATACTTATGTATACTACTATGCTGGACAGAGAGGAGGGGGACACGGACGCATCACAGAATATGTTGGCAATATCATAAATCAAAGCACATGGCACACAGGGTTCGGAGGAGAACACTTGAAAATACGACAGAGATACTTGTCTGTAGCCGCGGTTCAGCCTCTGCTTACGCGAGCAGTGTGAAACCGGCGTTAGGCTTGAAGCATTTGTAGAAGTTTCCTGTCTGATTTGAAGGCGTTTGCTTCTCATCTCCTGCACAGACTATCATGTTTCTTAAGGGATTTTTGCTTTGACAGGTTGAGGGTACTTACATAACTGTGGATTCTGAAGAAACTTCTTTCTTCCTCTGCCTCTTGTGTCCTCATTCACCATGTCACACTGTTCTCGGCAGGTGTACTAACTCTTCAAAAAGCTATTTTTGTTGCCAAAATGATGAAATGTAGTCTTCACGTGTATGCTTTTTTTTTGGCAAATCTTGGTATCGATTTGAAGAAAAACTGTGATAAAAATGGTGCAAACAACCACTTGAGACATAATTGGCCTAGCTTCAGTCACACAGTATTGTGAATGGCCTTATCAAGGAACACTAGCTTTTAAGCTGTACGATCCCAAAGGACATGGTGAGGTTATTTTAAGGTCATTTAGGAAACAAGGCATATATCGGGTACAGAGAGTGAAAACGCAAAGAACAAAAGACATGACAACACACATGGGGCCTCCAATTTTTGATAACATTGACAGCAGTTTCAAATGAGAAATCATTTGGGACATGTCCAGAACTGTAAAAAAATTACGGCCTGTGACCTGACTGCTGCTTCTTTTTAGGTATTATTATCTTTCTTTGTGAGTTAGCTTTTTGTGTGGCTGCCCTTGGAATGACCCCAGCCCCATCTAAAGGAATACTGCAGGCTCAATACAAGTTAACCTCAACTGAAAGCATTTAATTTCTACTTGACTCTTTATTTTCTTAAAATAAAGAATGAAATCTGGGTTACACTAAGGCACTTACTGTACAATAGAAGTGATTGGGCCACAATCAGTGAGGAACAAAAATTAGACCAATTTACTGTACTTCCATTGTAAGTACTGTCGAACGAACATAACTTGCATTGAACCTGGATTATTTCTTTTGCGTTTACTGTCCCCTCAAAGGCAAGAAATGGAAGGTATTCTTTTACGTAAAAAATGAAAGATATAAAACAGAAATATTCTTCACTCTTCACCAAAGGAACAGCCATAATTGAAAAGAATGGGCGGGCAGCTATAAAGGGCTAATCTCAGGAATGTGTACAGATAAGGAAGGGTAGCAGAAGGACTGTCTGTGTTTGAACACAACAAACAGACCTTCAGAATTACGCTTGCATGTTCAATTTACAGCCGCATGTGAGCCATTTAATAAGCATCTGGGCATTTTGGCTCACGCTCCTGTAGGCCAACCTGAGAAGAATCCCATCTCCCTTTGCATGGAGATCCTGATGTTTGCTGCTATTGTACCACATATATCAGAGACACCCTTCGGAAATCACATTTCAAAAATGTTTCAAAGAACACACAATGATTTTAGATCAAAGAAATAATCAATAACCGGAATTAAGGTATTGGCACTTATAATAGGGGCTTAAAAGCCCCACAAGGCATTTTTCTTCTAGAATAACCTGCACTGAGGAATTATAAACAATAGGACAAAATACACACATTAAGAAACTAAACAGGGTCAATTATGATTTCTTGTTACTCTACAGTAAAGGTAATTACGCTAAACTGTAAATTACTATTTGATAAATGTACACATGCAGCACAAGAAATACATTCTTGTTTTGTGCAACATTTAAAGAACCATGTTGAGAAGCTGTTAAGAGCAGCATTCCTTCAACATCAACGCAGAGTCCATGATTTATTTTCCTGGAATTGCCCAGCTCTGATTGCAAAGAGTGGATTTAAGAGGCATTACCGTGTGATTGAGTTCACCCCATGTACTGTTTCAATATTTCTCTGCTCGATTAAGTTTGCTGAACACACAATTTGTGTGTAATTAGTAAAGCCGTCAGTGCACAGTAACTTGAGTCCAAGAAGTTTCTGTATTCGAGTCACATTACTTAGAACGAAAAAGCCACAAAAGCCTGCGCTGTTGCAATTTTATACTATATCAACATGCTATCTGAGAAAACAAGATTGCTCCCACCTGAACTGAGTGGATCTCATTCTGCATTTGATTCAGTATGTGGACTATCTGGAATATTTCTACCTGATATCCCCTTTCGACCTAGTCTAAAACTTTAAAAAATGATATATAAAGACACTGTAATGCTTATTTTGCTTAAAAGGGTCATGGACTGCCTTTAATATGTTGTACCATTCTCTGAGGTCCACTTATAATATTATCAATATTTTTACATCAAAAACTAAATTTAGACGTAACAGGCTATTTTCAATCTTGCTTTGACCCTCCTCAAACAGGCAGTGTTTGTTTTTCTCTAAAAACCTGCCTTGATTGTAAATGGATCCATGGTCAAAAGGAAAGAAGAAAGGACCAAGTTCTTACTGATGCCAAATGCAAAAAAAATAATGAATTCACTCTTTTCTAATGTTGGGAAAAGAAGGAATGCAATACAAAGACTGCTTTTTTTCCCACAACTTGACATTGCACAGAATTCTCTTGTCTCCTGAGCCATCTTTTTCATTTGGCTTCTTTATAGACCTATATTTGCCGCTCTTAAATCGGTGGGCGAGGCTAAACAGGCAGTTTTGCCACATTTTTATGACAAAGTGGAACATAAGTAACTCTAACAAGAAAGTTTTGAGTTCTGAAAAGTACGCAGAGCACTCAAATGTAAAAAGCCAGCTTTAACAAAAGCGTATACCATTAACTAACAAACTCAAAGCTTACTTTGGGGTCTCTCTGTATACATTACAGAAATTATTCTTAAAAAACTATTTCCCAATGGAGAAAATGAATAGGATTTCTATTTCTGGAACCAGATTGTTGATTGCCATTCTGTGGCACTTTTACAAGTAGTAAACTGCCAGCTCAATATTATGTGCTGAATGGAAGACAGCATTGGTTCAATTGAAGTGAAGATAGAAAGGAACATAGTAAGAAGTGAGATGGATTGCTGTGAAAACTATTTTTGTACCCTCCGTAAGGTGACATTTACTGTGTATTGGCTATTGTGACTTGTGATAGAATAGTTTGTCTGTGTTTGCTTGCATTGTATTGTATCGCAATGGGACTCTTTGTTTGCCATATGGGTTTTCAAGAACTGAAAATCTCAGCAGGTAAAGTTGGATGCATTTAGGAGGTTTCTATAGCTGCACTGGCTTAATAGGTTTGATCCCCATACAGTACGAAATAGAAAGTCTACAGCTTGTGCACTTGCCGAATACATATTAAAGGCTAGACATAATCCCAGAGCACACCACCTACACTGCATGTTAAATGGCGGGAAAAGGATTTAGATGAAAGTTACTACCTAAAACGCTCATATGCTGCTTTTTCACACATACTCACACAAAAACTGTCAGCATGCATACAGCAACCCTTCCATCTGCACAAATCCAGTTATTTTTGCGTCTCTCTTATGTGATTTAGAATATTTTACACTAACCAAATGTTACTTTGCATTAACGTGGCACTGCTTTGGAAGCGCCTAGAGCCTCGGTGATGTGTATGACTCACCGACGGCAGATCTTACTGCAATTTGAAGGAAAAAAAACCTGCCCTAGATATTTCATACAGTTCAAGAACAGATTAAGATGCTCTCGCTTTGATCCCTCTAATGCAACATCCCGAAACATTTCTGCTGTGCTACCGTGGATAACATGATTAGGTTGCGATGGGCATAGGTCAGCTCACTGCGTGGGTTGGTTCTCTTTCCTACTCCTCCCTTTCTTTTATAGTTTTTTTTCTACTTTTGCCTTAAAGCAGATGAGAGCTATGACTTTGCAGGTGTGACAGAAGTAAAGAATAGTGATAAGGCTCTTTGAAACCGTAAAGGTGAGAGATCAAGTGTGTTACATACTGTAAAGAGAGTGTGATCCGGAACAGACATACCAATCTAGGTTATGCCAGACTATAGAAGCAAATAATAATTAGATAAAAAATTATTAAATCCTGTTTATCAGCAAAATACATAAAAACCCTTAAAACAAAATTAAACTAAATTAAATAACATAATAAATGTTCAATATAAGTCTTGAATATGAGTACAATTGGAATACATAAAACTTGTAATTGTGTGAAATTCATATTTTGAAATTACAGGTTTATGCCTCATATTCAAAAAATGCATGTAGTAACTTCACATAAAACGAAATTTCGATTGACAATTCAACTATTTTATGTTTTAAAAAATGTGTTAATTTGAACATTTTTGCCCTACTGACTGGGTTTTACATTTTACAAAACATTTGCCTAAAATCCACATCTTGTAAAACAGTTTCTCTTTTTTATGAGATTTTATATATATTATTTTTATATTTACATATTTTTATAATATGAACTAATTATAACAAATCTGACTATCTTACGCCATCTTCTCAGGTAAATGTCTGTTGCTTTAGGGATGTTTTATTGTCTTTGGTACAACATGATCATTGAGAATTGTACATTTTTGCAGCATTGCTCCAAGGTCAGATTATAGAGATATAAGATTTTCTGAACAGAAAGTTATGTCTTATACAGTAGGAAGCAACTGCTGGCTATTTCACTGAAAACTGTCCAAGTAATAAATGAATAAGCCTACAGTGCCAGTTCACTGACTGTAGCTGCTACCTAAGCACATTTACTTACAACTCATCAGTAGACGAGCTGCGTGCAAAACATATTCAGAGCAAAATATTTCTACATGCATCAAAATGCAAGCTGTGTTGACTCACAGCAGAGACAATCATTGACAGAGACAGCTTGCATAAATATGTCTTGTGTTAGTATGCAGCGCCCTTTCTGTAAGGCTTCAATTTCATCAACAAAAAAAACTTAACCTGGGGAGATTCAGGTATGCCTCTGATGGACAGCACTCCGCTGCGCCACTAAGATGATGGGCAGCTCTGGAGATTAATGCAAGCATCTGACTTCAAAGCCCCTGGGGGCTGGTTGGCATTCATCGTGACCAACTCACAGCGGAGCAGCCACGGAGGGGATGAAAACAACTTGCGAGTCACATGCAGCTTAGAGGCAGAGTTAGGTCGGCGAGGTCTTTAAGCTTCTCAAATTACCAATACTGCCGACTCAAGCTCACCAAACCTAATTGAAGAAGTCAAAGTATGTGTGTTTTTTTGATTTATCAACCCTGTCTAAATAATCAGCACCGGTAGGCATTCTATAATTGCTGAAAAAGCCTGCTCTATTAGTCTTCATTTCGTTTAAGTGGCAAAATGCCATTGCGTGTGTGGCTCAGGATAAATTTCATCCTGTCTTGTTTTTGAACGGAGAAGCTTTCATATGCTTATAGTCTAGGTGCCAGTCACCTTTATTTGGCCTGAGAATACTTATTTGCGGGCATTCAGCAGAGTACATTGTCTTGGATGTCTTGCAGATTGTAGCCGACTCTTGCTTTCCCAAGGGTAATTTGCTGTGTTTGTTTTTCTCTTTGCAGAGGTCTGGCTGAAATGCATGACCATTGCTTTCCCTTGCTTCCTTTAAACAGCCCTGACAGAAAATCATGGGGAATCCAAGCCTCTGATTCAGGTAATGTCTGAGAGTGATGGGTGTGTGTGTGTGTCATCTAATGCAAAGCTTCTCCAAAGCCTCAGTCAGTCTCTCTTGGGATAAACATCATAATACAGAAGAGCCATATGGAGGAACGTGCCTAGCATCTCATAGGCTGGATCTAAAAACGTACACTCAGCCATTGGCCTTTTTTCTTTAACCCAATAGAAATGGGGAAAAAAGAGCATGTAAAAGCAGGAGATCACCTGACCTGAAGTCAGTGTCATGACTGAGTGAACGTGAGACCTTTGGACATTCTCTGAGCCCCCCCGCTGGCTCCGCTTCACTGACAGCCGGTGGAATAACTGTGTCACATGGCTCTGTTACCATGGAGAAATTGGCATGAAAGTGATACTGTTAGCATCTGTCTGAACAGCCATGTTAGGTTTCTGTTCTAATTATAAATGGATGTAAAATGTGTCCCTGACACTAACATCATCACTGCTCCATTGTACAATAACATGTGATCACGTATAAAAAGAAAATGGGATGAGAATAATTAAACCGCAGAAGTAGACCTCTCAATCTCTGCAAGCAGGGTCTACAATTAACTGTGTGCCGCACAGGACAATAGTGGGAGAACTGAGAACATTCATTTTCGTAAATGTTTGTTATGATAATATAATAAAATATAATTAGTGCTGTCAAATGATTAATAGCGAGTAATCGCATCCAAAATTACATAATGCTTACATAATACGTGCATAAATAATATACATTTACATATTTTTAAAATATATTAAAATATTAAAAGTTAAATATATTTTATACTATATATAAATATATGTAATATACAAAAATAACATGTTTATCTTAATTATTATTATAATTATTTGACCCCCTGCTGATTTTGTAAGTTTGTCCAATGACAAAGAAATGTAAAGTATCAGAACAGGATAATTTTAATGGAATTTTTATTTTATCAGTGAGAGATAGCACATCAAAACGAAAATTGAAAACGGGAAAATGGACAGTGCCATGTATTGTAAAATCCTGAGCAACAACCTCCTTCCTTCTGCCAGGAAACTGAAAAGGGGTCGTAGATGGGTGTTCCAGCACGACAATGACCCAAAACATGCATCAAAACCAATGAAGGAGTGGCTCAAGAAGAAGCACATTAAGGTCATGGAGTGGCCTAGTCAGTCTCCAGACCTTAATCCAATAGAAAAGTTTTTGCCACTAAGTATTAAGTGTTTTTTGTTAAAGGGTTCAAATACTGTACTTATTTCCCTCAATGAAATGCAAATGAGTTTCTATCTTTTATTTAAAGTAATTCTTTTTCTTTTTCTTTTGATGTGCTATCTGTCACTGATAAAATAAACCTACCATTAAAATTATACTGTTCTGAGACTTTTCATTTCTTTGTCATTGGACAAACTTACAAAATCAGCGAGGGGCCAAATAATTATTTACTCCACTATATATATATATATATATATATATAATATACATATTACACACAGAGAAAACTTTTTTCCTTTATTTTAGATGCAATTAGCACTTGACAGAACTAAATAATATTTTATAATACAATGCATTATATAATATTCAGCAGTTTAGGGTATGTATAAATATATAATATAAAAAGATGAGGGCAATGGCTGCTAAAATTAAGATTGCTTTTAAATCAAAGGAATAAATTATTTTATAATATATAATACACATAATAGAAAAATAGAACTTATAACAGGGAAATCAAGTAAATGCAACCTTGGTGTGCACAAAAGACTTAAGGAAAAAACTAAACCTTTGAACAGTTATGTAACATCACATTAGTATTAGATTAGTATTATATTGTATTTGAATATTATATACTGTATTAAATGCATTGTTATATATGAATATTAAATTAATATTATAAATTTGCAGTGCTGCGATGTATGGAACCATGATATATCTGCAAATGTTTAAAGGATTCCCTAAATAAGCATTTCCTCCAACTTCTGTCAAGTTTGAGCACCTTTAGTAAGTGTTGTCATCTTTGATATAGAACATGGCATGCAAGAAACCCCAGATGGTGTGACAAACCATCAGGCAATCTGCCATTTGTAGAAGACCTTCCAAAGTTTCCTTTAAAGTTTCCTTGTAAACCATGCTTCATAGTATACTATAAGTAGCCCTGCATAAACATTACTCAAAGGAAGATATGCTAATTCAGCCTCAAAGTTCAGGTTTCTGCTAGTTGAGACCTCATACGCGATGCTTCTGAAAACATAACACTTTTTCTTGTTAATAATCCCACTTACTGTTGCAGCATTTCATGTCTAATTTCTTATTAGAGGTCACACAACAGGATTAACTCTTCAGTATGCGCCGCTGCATCCAAATAACCCCCATGGCATGTCTCCCTGACATGTCCATCTGTCAGCTGTTGATAAGACAGTCCCTATGCAAAAGTCTGTCCCTTAATTTCCTCTTAATGGGCCAACGCATTAACGTGAGTCATGTGCCAAAAGCTGTGATACATCCATGACAAGGTTATTAAAGGAACAATCTGAGAATTCGCCAGGCAGAAATCGAGAGACGAACCGGAGATGTGAAATTGCTTCTAGTATGACTGTGGTCATATCAGCTTGGGCGCTTCGCTGATTAACGAATTAGAGAAGAAATGAAATAGTATAATGTGATGGATTAAAAGAGGAACATTGGGCATAGCCTGTGCTGTTAGACACAGGCTTGAAAAAAAAAAAGCAGCCTATCGGTCGAGAAAATGAGGGAGACGGGTTAGCGATGGTAATACGCTGTTTAAAGTGTGGCAAAAGAGAGGAAGCACAAGTAAAGAGAGGAAAGAGGGTTGCTTGCGGAATAGGGGTACTAAAAGCCTGCACAAAGTGCCCCTAATGCACTCTAGAGAGGGATGATGTACGCCTTGTTATAGCACCGGGGACGAGACGTAGCAGCCTAACAGCTCTGTAAAAGCTCCAAATATCCAAATATCTCCAGAACGGTCTTCGCCTCTATTACTGGACCTCACATCTCTAAATTATTTCAATCCATAATCGGATGCCTGGATATAGACAGATGAAAGACAAGCCGAGAAGCCCGGCGTGTTGATTATTTTCACAGATGGATTGATTTTTCTCATATTTCTCCTGATTGTTCTCTATTGACGTTGATGTGCTTTGCATAACAATATGTCCGACAACTTTAAATGAGTTTCCCAGGGCTTTGCTCTCCACATGAGAGTTCTGATTAGCGAGGGCCGCTTGAGTGGCTTGTCAATCTATCCCGTCAACGAGGAGCTCCCAACAAGGTGCCTTCGCTTTCTGGAGAATTTATGCTCGCTGACTCTCAGAAAGAGAAAAGATGTCATCTATCGCTGAGGGAGGCAGTAAATAAAAATATCAAAGCGTGACCGCGGGTTGCCTGGTTGAGCCAATCGCTCAAGCTTGAGTTTATTCCCCATAATCCTCCATTTCCATGCTCAATGCACTGTGTCTTCTCTCATGACGGTACAGTTACCCAAAGCCACATCTGGAATGAAGCGTGAACCTCAAATACCCCCTTAGGTTCTGTGAAATGCTTGAATGACCCACACCAGGGTTCAAGCCCTGACAAATGCATTGTGGATATCTCCCAAATTTGAGCACACCTGATTCGGGTCATTAGTCGCTCTACAAAGACCCTCTTGAGTCTATGAACTAACCCGGGTGTGTTCGATTAGTCAGATCTCTAGAAATGTGCTTTGGGAATGTATTGAGAAATCCCGACCTAGACTAATCAGGAGTGAAATCCGATTGAGATTTCACTCTTAGGAATGAGCAAAAGGGCTTAGGCTTAGTGCTGGAGGTCGACCTCCGCTTGCCTACGATCCTCTGAATGGCCTTCCTGACAAATCCGACCAGGCCCTTTGTCTCTTACATCAGCATGGGTGCGGCGGTGCAGTTTTTATGGCGAGTGACTTGGTTAGATTATCTGTTGAGGAGATCGGAAGAGGATTAGGGTGGGAAGGGAATCATGGGTAATGCACGGCTATCAAAAACAAGCATGGCGGAGCCAGAGATGCGAAGACAACGGAGAAAGTGATGGGATTCAGAGGTGACTTCTCTCAACACATTGTACGGCTCAGGGGTGGGATTATAAAGCAATTAGCAGCACTGGCGGTGATTAATACTGTGGCTAATAGGATGAGGCTGAAGATCGGATGTGGGAAGGGAGGTACCGAGCGCAAGAAACCCGGACGAATACAAGCACAGTGCATCAATCACAGATGACAGCTGGGACAGGGTCCAGGAGCTCTATTCATCATGAAAGAGAGGGGGACCCACACAGCTCAGCAAAGTAGCAGTGGAAGCATTAATTACTAGTTGCTTCAAACATCCCTGACACCTCAGATTGTAAACTGGAGTTGGGTACTTAACTTGGATGAATCAGCCGGGAATCAAGATGATGGCATTAGAGAGAGTGCCAGGGTTTAATAGAGACTTCTTATAATAAAATGCTGTAATTAGACTTTTACAGTACATCAATGCATTTTGGGTAATTTTCTGTTTGGAATGGTACACACATTCATTCCGAACATTTTCGGTATAGATATTTTGGTTATTACAGATATTACAGCATTGTCTTAGACACTGCATGAATAGAACTTCACTGGAATCTTCAAGTTTTAAATACTATAATATAAAAGTCCCATTTTTTTTCCCAAGTTTTTTTTTTTTTTTAATTCAAACAATGATGTTGCCGCGATGTAGCACCATACTGCTTTGAATTTGTAAGTGCATAAGAGATTACTGTATTACACACAGATAAACATTTTGATTTTACATATCCCTGTTCTTTGTAAAGTCATACTATATTGCTAATCATTTAAAGAAAAGAAGTAGTACATCTACTACTGTAAAAAATATATGGTAACTCATAGCTGGTAATACAAAAACGGTTTACTGCAATGATAGAGAGAGAGAGAGATCATTCTATGAGAACAAAGTCTGCCCTGTGATTGATAGACTGATGATATCAGTTGAAATATTATTATATAGAATGATTTCAAGGCACAGCTTTATCTTAAATTCCTTGAAAAGCTGTTTCTCTTTGCAGTTTCCTAAAGGATCTACAATACAATTGTGTTGTGTATCTTCAGGGTTGTAGTGCGACATGAACAACACTATACTAATGCTGATAAGATTCACAAGAACAAAAAGCACAGTACCTACAGAAAGCACAGCCGTCTCTTCCTTTTCTTCTCAGGTTCTTCTTTTGTGCTTGCTGGAAGGAGAGGAGAAAAGATCACATTAGCACAACACTAGCTCAGAGATGGCCATCTCCACCACACATTACCATCTCAGGCTCGGGGCAGAGCATAAAGTCTTGAGGGTTTCCAGCTATGGGCCCAAAGGATGATGCCATCTGATTTAAAGTGTATATAAAAACAGGAAATGACCAGGTTGCACAGCAGGCAGAGGAACAATTATGAACCTAGAGATTTATCAGACTATAGATGGGGAATATAGGTAAACTAGGCTAGTTGTTTACTGAAGTCAGTAAGTAAGGTCATCTGAAGTAAGTACATGAATATTAGCATTAGTATATAAGGTGTTCCCTATTCATTGATATATAATTCCCAATAGAACCGAGGTTCACATACTTTACTCAGAATATTCAATTAAACATGTTTTGAATAACAGCTTTAAAGTAGCCTGAAGGCAGAGCTGTACAGTGTGCCAGTCTGATGTTCATTAATTAGCACAGCTCTAAATAAAACAGACTGCTCATTGTAGAATTGAATTACAATGTCTGAATGTCCACATGAAGACCTGTGCCGAGGAAGTCACCTTAAATTAAATATGACGGAGAAGTAGGTTTGTGCTCTGGAGAATTAATGGCAATTTAATATTCAGTTAATTATAAAGTGCACAGTCTTGTGTCCCAAAATTGAAATTATTCAAGAAAAGGTAAAAAGAAAAGCATTTGTTAAATCCAACCAACACAGGTCACATACAGTACACAGATACCATTACTCATTTTAGAATTTGTTACATGTATAAGATTGCTTCTTTACAAGTACAATAAAGCAGTTATATAAAGTTATTTGCAAATAAGGATAATATACAAGCATTTCTGTATTTACATCATTTCTAGAATCTGTTTGTATCCTTCGTGCTTGTAGTGAACACAAATTCTTGATATAAATTTGCGAGAATGGGATATTCACCACATAATATTTTATAATAATTGCATAATTTACATGGCCGCAGTGCTTGCGCTGTATTAAATAATTTCCATACTCAATCTCTTTCTCACACACTCAACATTCATTCCCTCTATCTTTTCCCTTCTCTAATATGATTACATTTTATTTGCCCCCAGTTGCAGGGGATGCCACTCTTCATTATTTAACTTCCAGAAAGCATTTTGAGACTCAAGTGATAAACACGCAGACACTAATTCTAGACAATTTACCCCTGTTTAGTATGATTTATTATACACCGCTGACCACCTACTGGAGTATTCAATTAATAAAGCCGAGCTGTACGCTTGCCAAGTCTATCAATGCCGTCTCGAACAGACAATTTTCACCTCAACATCTCTTGCACAAATTAGCGTTTTCGAAAAAAAAACGGTACTTTACTTCAAAAGATAAATGGACAAAAATGTAACAAAAACAAATTAAACCACTCTGAACACTATATATGGAAGTTCAAGGCATTTTCATGACCTGCAAGTAAGGCTTTAATATGTTATTACATGCATACACAAATAAAATAAAATGTAATAAAATTTTATACAATATAACTAGTGCTGTTTAATCACGACTAATCGCATAATACATGTATGTATTGTGTATGTATATATATATATATATATGTATATATTTACTAGGGGTGTGAACCTACACTGGTCTCACGGTTCGTTTCGATTATGATTAGCATGTCATCTATTCGGTTCAATACAATATCTCGTTGCATTGACAATGCACAAACAGTCAGATATATGAACTGAAACTTTAATTGTACCTTCTCAATGAAAACACACTTCTTGAACAAATGTATAATGAAATTACATATGAAATTACAATTTATAAACCAAAATAGTATTTAGAGGAGCAATGGGAGACACTGTCGGATTGCTCTCTTCTGACATCAGTTATCAGCTTATGATTTCTCAAGCCAAGACATTGCTGTTTGACTTTTGGACGGTGGCTTGCTGTGGTGCTGCGATGGAAGAATGTTGATATTCCGCGGATTTTGGCCAAAAGCCGGGAGAGCGCGGCCACTTTAAGCACGTGCTGCGATGCCAGATTCACTGTATGCACAAAGCATGTAACGTGAGGGAATGTTCCGAATTGAGCTGCGGCGATCATGTTCGATGCATTATCTGTCACATGCACTACATCTTTATCTGATACCTACCATTCCTCGAAAACCTGAGACAGTACTCTGTTCATAAAAGTCGAAATGTGCCCAGATGTCGGCTTTTAAAGCAGTTGGAGCAATTTTAATTACTTTTTAATTACCTCCCTCAGCCATTGTATTCTACTGCGACAAATCACGTTAGTATGTTATAACCATTATGGTCTGTTACTGAACAGTAACAGTATAATATATTTATTATATAAACAATTTTTTTCTTAAGTATATACATGCATGTGTTTGTATTTATATATACATATGCACAGTATACACATGTATTATGTAAACACAACCTGTTATTTTGGATGTGATTAATCATTTGACAAAACAAAATAGAATACAATTTTGTATGGCATGTACTTAAACTAAACTAAAACTAAAACATGTTATAATATTAAATGGCTTTTAATCAATGTTATACAGTAACTGATGTCTCTAATGTACAAATGAAATACATTTCCAGAGGCTAATACTGAACTTAATCAAAGAAAAAAAAACAAGAAAAAAAAAAAAAAAAAACTTATCTACACCTAGAAATAGGTCTTTTATGGAAAAAAAAAAAAAAAAGAAAAAAAAAGGCCAATGGCACTTTTCAGCAAAATGTCTAAAATGTGTGACTCAGATGTGCAGGATCAAGCACAGAAGTGTTTCCTGCATTGTTCAACTGTGAAACAAATTAGTTTTAATAACACCTTCTAACTTCTGCTGATTTCGAGTTATTATTTGGGCTTAAAATTTCCTCCCGAAAAAAAAAACCTCATTGTGATTAAGTGTCTAATTAGCTAGAGAGAACGGTGACAATACCACACTTTTTCTGTCAAGGACTTTCTGGGACCCATTCTTTCTTTGACATTTGGTATTCAGAGCCCCTCGCTGATACACTGCATGATCCGCTCTCATGACTCAACATCAAATTTGCCTCACAAAGGCCAAAAGCCAAGGCTTTTAAAGCTCAATCTTGCATGGTGAAGGCAGCTACAGTAAGTAAAAGCTAAAGACTACACCAAGCCATTTATCATTACAGCCCATGTTGGTTTTTCCCAATTTGTAGTGCATAAACTGAAGAACAAGAAGATCAGGCCAAATTGTGGAGGCCCAGTTATTGTCGAAGAGAAAGTTTCTAATTTATGGAGGATCAGTGCGCCAAGGTGACCTAGTGCTCATTAGAGAGAGTGGTTAAAAGCACATTGGACAGATGGGAGGCCACCTGTTAAAAAGCAGTTTCAAATGACCACAATTTTATTCTGCATTACTGTCAGCCCACCACATCATTTAAATGCATGAAATAAGATCACACTCTGAAAGTTCAGGCTTTTCAAAATGGTCCTTCAGCATAAGAGGACCACTTTTCAATCTGATGAAGCCTCTATCATCACAGCAGATAGGCCTATATGGCATAGTTTTGGATGCAACATGGTTTCATTTAGAGGCAGAAGGCCTTCATATTAAGAGACATAATTGATAAAGATCCAAATAAAAAAAATAACAAAATCTATAGTTTTTATGAAAGTACTTTTTGTATACATGCTAGTTTCACTCGGTGGGCAGGAACAATTCAATTTACATCTTTTTAATAAATAAATGTTGGCAAATTAGTTGGCAAATCAACATAAATTTAACAAAATTAATTATATAATATTATTCTCTCTCTCTTTTAAAAATTATAATAATAATATAATTACAAACATTTACAAATTACTATTTATGTTCATATAATTTATATATATATATATATATATATATATATAAATGTATTTAATATATAAGCATATATAAACAGATTGGGGGAAAAAATATGAATATCACGTAACTGACTCATGGACAAATCCAGATTAAATAAATAAATAAAATTAATCTGACAAGAAAAAGAAGAAAAAACACTGGTGCAATTAAAATGGTTTTAAGAACTTAATCAAAGCTGTGCGTGATTCTTGCTGCCGATTGCTTCGCTCATACACAGACTGTGTTCCATGCATAATCCATAAACACTTCTCATCTTTGCCTTAAAGCCACATAATAAGCCAGCAGCCATGTCTGTTCATAGTTATGCAGACAAGCTGGTTTGGGTGGCTATGGGAAATTTATGAGAGAATAATGATGCACATGAATAATTAGAAGGCTTGTGTATTTTAGGTGTTTTTCCCTTTCTATCGTCTTCGATGTCATTTTCAAAGGCTGGAAGAAAAATACACCACATTTCCTAAAAGCTCTTTGTAAAAGGGACACAGGGCGACCAGATATAGACCAAAAAAAAAAAAAGTTGCTAAAAGTTTTCTTTCACTGTCATAAAACATACTAGAAACTTCAGTAAGGTTACATGATATAAAATGACACGAGTGAACTTATAAGGGCATCATTTTGACTGGTACAAAGGTTGAAGATGAAGGTTAATGCAGTTATTGGCTTTGGGATTTTTTTCCTATCATGTCTTTTTCTCCAATAAGAGTGGTCTTCAGTAAAAGGCCACAGAGCTAATTGCAGGTTTTGATAGGCCATATACCTCTGCTTCCTGCAGCACTGACAGCACAGGGCAGATACTGAGGCCGAGTAATTGGCCCCTTTAAAAAAAAAAAAGAAGGAAGAAATACTCTAGTGGGAACATGAAAGGCAGAACGGAAGATATCATAAAAAAAATAAAATAAAAATCATCCACATGCAGAAAACTTAAAAATTATTTTAATTGGGTCAGTTTGTAAAAGTTTACTTGAAAGTAGTATATATATAAGTTATTTATATTAGAAATATTATAGTATATGCTACCTTTCTTAAAATATTAATAGTTCTTAGTTCTTACCAAAAAGAAAAAAGTTAATAAAGTTAAAAAAATCTGAAAAGTGGAAGGCATCAAGGCAGTAGTTTGGAGTTTACCGCTAACGCTCTGGCACTCCACAAATCAACTACAGTTCAGTAATATAATCCTAGAGGAGCAAAACCCTGATACAGCAACATGCACTCCTCCAAAATCAAATATCACCCCTGATGCAATGCAAATAATGCAGCTTTGAACATTCAAAGCAAACTGTTCATTAAGAAACAACTCTTCAGGGCACAGCGAGCAACTGCACAGCTTTTACACAAAGCCTAATTAAATTCCCCAAAGCGCTCAGTCGTCACGCAAAGAGCTGTGGAGAGCCACAGAGAGAGAGAGAGAGAACACCAGATATAGCAATATAATTGTGGTCCCACTGGCCAGTACCTCCCAGCTGACTGCCGAGGCCAAAAACTACAACATAATCTGGGCAGAGGTGTGATGTACATCATTGTCGGGATGCAGCAGAACCACTGATTGAGACGGCCTCCAAAGCGAGTTAATGTTAAACACGGGTGCAATTGCATCTCGGATAATGCACATGACTCAGAGGGGCAGCGTCGGCTGGAGAGAACTTTCTGGTACAGGCCAACAGAGAGAGGAGAGCCAGACAGACAGCAATTAGAAGAGTCAACACTGCCTAAATGTAACAAGCTGCAATTTGAGCTCGCACGCTCGAGTCTCTCTGGAAAATAGCTAAAATGAGTCTGGCTTCAACATGATTTTGAAATAAGTATCAGGGGAGCTGGTCGGACGGTTAGATGGGCCAACACAATCAGGTGCTGTCAGTAAGAGTGGTGGGATTCGCAGGCTTCAGGCTCATTTGTGGCTCTGAGAAAACAACGCGCACCTTTATAAAGACAGCAGGGGCTGTTTACTGTCATAAATCATACAGAGTGCACATGGTACTGTTGAAGAAACAGATTTTCATCTGTGCACTTTCATTTAAGTGGGATTAAGGGTCCACAACCATTTCCAGGTCATAATATTTTGATATTCAAGCATACAGCAGAGCATACTCATTTCTGTGCATGTGTGGAGATGTTTCCAAGTATTAATAATAGTAATTAGAAAATGTTTATTTTAAATGGTTAATATAACTAAACATATCTAGTAAGATTGAAAATGGTGGAATATTGTGTGCATTTATCTCAAAGGATATATTCATCTAACAATTATGTTAGAAATTAATTTTAAATATATATATTAGTACTGTCAATCGATGAAAATTTTTTTATTAAATCACATATCTTTCTGAAATTAATCACAATTAATTCCAACTAACAATAACGTTTTTAAATATACTTTTATATTGCAATAATTTCACATTTAAGCATTTAAGTAATGTACAATCAACATAAAGACAGTAATGTTTTATATTTGTGTAAGAGCATCTTTTTTGTGACTGAATGTCTCTGATGTTTTTTCCCCTAGTAGCTATTTAATCATTGAATAGCCATTCAACATTACAAAGCTATCTCATAAAACCAATAAACCAAACAATCTTCACATAAAACAATTATAACACCAAAACTGATTTCTTTATAAAATTGCCCCTCTCCCAAAACAATGTTTTAACCATTGATTATAGTCTTCAACATTACAGTATACTGTAATCCAGAGCTATCAATTTTAACATTTAAACTTAAAAAAAAAAGAACTTATAATTTAATGAACTTAAAACAATCTTCACATAACCCATTATAATAAATGTCATATTTACTTGAGCACTTCAGCAATAAATATGTATAATATGCTAATAGTTATCAGACACGTTAAATGAAATATAGATTAATCCATAAAGCTATCCCCTTTTTTCTTTAGCCTTTGATTAATAGACATCACAGCAGCTGGTTATTAAAGATTATTTTGGCAGTTATTTCTTTAAGAGCTGCCGTTGCTGAATGTGACGCAGTTCTGACAAAAATCTTATTTACTCTTAACGCTTTTTACCTTTTCTGACCCACTTTAGGTCAGGCGTGTTAGATGAGTCAGACAGCGCTGGGCTGCTCCGGAACATTTCAAAGACATGATAAAAAATATATTACATGCTTGAAGTTTTAAGGCAGCTTTAATCGTCTCTTTGAAAGCTTCATGACTGACCACGGCGTTGCATGCACGTAGCTTATTTTTGTACTTTGAAATGAAAGGATACATCCTACAGCGTGCTCTGGTGTCTCTGAGCAGCAGTAAAGTAGTAAAGCACTTCTTGTTAAGAGAAAAAGTGACAAAAGCAGCAGTTGTGAGTGGGTTGATCAATCCTAGCCATGCCCTGCGTTAATTGCGTTTAATATTTTTAATCGCATGCGTTAACTCACTAATTTTGACACCACTAATATACATATATTTACACACACACATTTTAAAGGATGGATGGATGGATGGATAGATAGATTAACAAACCAGAGACCATACATCTATCAAGCTTTCTCAAATCTTGTTAGATTCTCTTATTGTTTTTGGACAACAATCTATGGAAATAATCTGCTCTAAAGTCATCTACTGTCAGTGCCGAGGGTTACTACAGTGCATTTAGATTCAAATAAAGAGCATAACCTTCACATGCGCCCCTCAAAATGCTGTGCCACTTTTCTTGATCCTAATTTAATGTCAAGGATCCTTTGCTTTTTCTTTGTTAATGTCCATACCTCTGAATCTGCTTCTTTGACAGCTTTTGATTTTCTGTTAAATAGGGAAGGTAATCCACAAATCTACACGTGAAGTGTTCTTTGTATAACTCGGACAATCAGTAGAGAACAATGGTCTCCGTCTATTCATGGCTCTCATTAAGCACTGAGATAAGCCAGAAAGCCAAGGACTGTTCAACTGTGATCTCCTGCCTTGTGTGCTGTAACAATAAAGGCCTCTTTGCAAGACGGTTGAAAAAGGCTCAATTTTCTTGAGAGAGTAAACACGGCCTTTCTTTATTAGACATCAAAAGCCATATTTAACACAATGATCAATGAATATCAACAAGCTCATTCTTTCAACAACAGTGCTGAAAGATCGTGATTGTCTTGAATCCTCGTAAGGAACAGCGCTGTAAGATAGGACAACTAAAGGATGATCATCAATTTACCATTCGAGATGAAGTCATAAAGGACACAGGCCTGCAGAAATGTCCAGTATCCTCAAAAAAACTGGATAACACAGCCAAAAAAGAGTGGGAATGGAAATGTACTGTTTTTCTGGCATGTTGCCATTCCCCTCTCAGAAATCAATCGGACTATGACCTTCGTGAATGACTCACTGGCAGTGAGCAAAGAAGAAATGTAGAGGTGAGTGTTTAGTGCCAAGCAATTTAGATGTCAAGGAATTGTAAGCGATTTTTGCTAGATGTCCTCACTCCTAAACCCAGGCCTGTAAAGACATGTCAGCCAACACAACGCCTAATCATATGCATAGAAAATGTTGGCCACACCCCAGACTGTGTCTAAGAACTCTATCTGTTAACATTATCATTAATTTGCTTGATTTCTTAATAATAGAACTGAGTGTGAATCATGGTTTCATGGTCGAAGTTGCATGGCACCGAGTAGAGATCTAATTATATAAACGTTTGGATCTGATAAAAATGATTATTTGCTTAAAAGAAATAAGCAACATGCAAACTATAGAACAAAAGCCTATACCCAAGCCTATTATTTAAAGGTCTTCTACAATAATGTGTTTTAAAATATAATGTATTCCTGTGACGTCAAAGCTGAATTTTCAGCATCATTACTCATTAGTCTTTAGTGTTACATGATCCTATCATTCTAATGTGATGCTTAGCTGCTCAAGAAACCTATTAATTTTACCAATGTTGAAAACGGTGATTTTTTTATGATTCTTTGATTAATAGAAAGTACAAAAGAACAGCATTTTTACTAAAATAGAAATCTTTTGTAACATTTTAAATGTCTTTACTTGCTAAATAAGTATCCAGTATTTTTTTTAAAAACCTGAAATGTATATAAATGCCAGTGCAAACTGTCAAAGTGGAATCCACTGCAGTGACCTTCTGGTGCCACTTGGGATGCCTTATTTTTTTTTTTTTGCAAAGACTCAGGTCATAAGTTTCAATGCATTTGATAACAAATGTGCTGGAACATTTCCTAGATCATTATCAGTGAAAATGGAGTCTGCACATCACGGTTAGCGATGCTACTTCACAGGCAGCGGCTAATTACTCCAGACTTCAAAGTGGCACAGGCTGGGAGGAGACGGTGCCACAGTGGGAGACCTGACTGGTCTGACTTCATTTGGTTAAAGAAAGCACAACAAGGGGCTGTGCAGTTGAGAGGGCATTGAGATGCTCAAAGCTTGCGGCTTCTTGGATAAAATTGCCTATATTAACATGAATCTTACAAAGCAAACTCTACTCTGTGGAACAGAGTACGGCAAATGAATCATCCATTGAAATATATTAGCTGAACAAGTTAATTATGCCGGTACTTAGTGCCCACATCGTGAACAGTTTAGTGCTCGGGAAAGTCTACCTAAAAACAAAATGGAGGCTTCCATAATCTTACATCTCTCAACCCATTTTGTGGAGATAGCCAGCCTCATTTCCATTAAAAGCTACTTTGCTGTGCATGTTATGCAACACAAACAAGGTAAATGAGCAAACCGTAAATGCATTTCTAAATAAGATGTGATCACAATCTATTCAATGAAAGTGGTAAATAGGAGTAATGGGCTGGACAATGGATAGCTGGAGCGGTTAGAACCAGGAACACCGGCATAATATCCGGCGTTCTGATGATAACCTAGAAAACTGCCTGTGTGGCTTTTATTAATATGAAAATCTCAGGCCTCATCTTCTGAATTTGAATGTTCACACCGCCAGCCTGAAAGTTAACATCCAATTACGATGCCTTGAGCTACTATTGAAACCGAGTTTAACGGTGGCAACGGCTACTGGTGGATCTGATGATGCCAAGTTTGATTAGATTACAACATCTGACCCAAAATTATATGATTTATACAGTACAATTGCCAAGAACTTAAACTCTCTACAAATGGAAAGTGTTGATCGACTGACCGAACAGGAAAAATCTGGCAGTGTGAATCAAGTGAGACCGATTTCACATTGAAAGATGTGAGACTGTAGCTGTGAGGTAACAAACTGTACTTTGAGTCTGAGAAAATAGTAAGATGGCCTCTGAATAAACATGCAAATGAACAGCCTAAAAAGTGTCACTAATTTATATTCGAGTTTTACTTGAACATGACTGTTTTGTACAAAATTGTGTTATATATTCCCTTTGAGATTACTGGTCAGTTCATAAACACCGTAATTAGTTTAGCACTTTCAAATGTCACTCTTCGGAAGAAATCTGAAAGGTGCTAACATGAAAAGTCACGTTTATTAAACACCACAAGCAAGCCACGAACACTTTGGGGAAGATTAAATTCAACACATCAATTCCAGTTTACAGTCTATTGAAGCCGGTGGCATAATTAAATGCAGACTCGTTTTCAATGTCGCCCTTCCTTCATTTTTTCCAGGCTGTGTGTCCTCAGACACATGAAGGAGGAAGAGATCGTCCCACAGAAGCTAGTCAGTTTTGATCCGGTCGTGGATGAGGAGCCAGAGCTGTCACTCAGTATCATGCTCGCACGTTATCAAAATGCAGTGATAATCATGCAGCTACAGATGAAGGAGAAAAACAAGCCAGCGGTCTGCTCTGATGGCAAGGCACGCCGTCTGGAACGCTCGCTTTGTCATACATATCAATTGCGTGACATTTCGCAGCAAAAACCGAATGGCTCAGACGCCTACCTGCAGATTCCAGCTTCAGTGAATACATGTAAAATCACACTGAAAAGCGTCTGCCATTTACCAGCAGGAACGTTCTTGGTCGTTTTAAATCAACATTTGATAGATCGACACACTACCTTGTTGTAGCTCAAAAATTTGATTTTATATTTTATAGTTTATCCAAAAAAGAACATTTCTGTCATCATTCAACACTCACCCTCATGTCATTCCAAAACATTATGGCTTTATTTCTTCTGTTGTACACAAAAGACAGGGTTTTGTGTGGGCGTGTTTGTTTTCCATACAATGGAAGTGAATTGTTACTAAAACTGTTTGGTCACCAACATTCTAAAAAATACCATCTGCTGAAGAATGTAAGCCATACAGATTAGGAATGACATTAAACTGAATAATGATTATGGAATTTTCATTATTTTGTGAAATATCCTACAAAAGACTCCAGATCCAGGCTGAACTGGTGAAACTGATACAAACGTTAACTCAATGACGAACTCAACGCGAGAATTTTGACTGATGGTTGTTCAAGTTGATGCAATAGCACATATTGCTGTTGAATTGGGATTTCACATTTTCATTCTCTTAAATTCACTCTTTCCGATTCTGATTTGATTCTTTGATCGAGCTACAAATGTGACAGCTCCAAATGAAAAATAGCATTTAGATGGAAAAGTACAGGATGATTTTATTCATGGGGATTTGATTGGAAGGGGTGAAACATATTAGGCTATGAAATATTGGTTATTATTTTGCAATGCAGCGTTATTTTTAAAAAGCTTTAAGATAAAGATAATAGGATGAATGTTGGTTAATTTCCCCTGAGTAAGACTACCAACATTTATTAAAGGTGAAGGGTGTGATTTCTGCACCACACAGAACTGCAAAATATTGAGAGAAATGACACGCTTCCTTCTTTAAAAAAAAACTGTATAGAATCAAATTAGTCTTTTAAGGCCCAATAAAAACATCTTTCAGTCCACGTTTATTAGTTTCAACAATACTTTGTTTTCCTGCTAATTTCAATCAAAAGTTTCAAAAAACTTGAAACTCCTCTTGCATTGCTTCTCAAACAGAAAACTTGTCCACCACACCAAATTGATAACATAAAAAACAAACATCACAGCAGCTAGGTTATTAGGTTATGGCTGCTATTACTTTAAGAGCTGCCTCTGGTGAATGTGAGATTTGACAAGTATGCATGTTGTTCCACTTGTGCTTTAATATAAAATGATACAGGCTACAGTGTGCATGGCCATATTTGTGTGTGCAATTGAAGAGCATGCACTATGAGCATAGTACAACATCTTATGTCCCCAGGTCTGCCCCTGTCCACAATATAATAACTATTAACACTAACCTGCCTACTAAACTCCACCTTCAGCTTAAACATCTCAATGGATCTCGTTGTTTTTTGGACTGTAAGACCCTAGGAATAGGGCGTGTGGGGTTTGGTCTGATTGATCAGCTCATCCTAAGCCTGGGTGACAAACTAGCAGCGAAGCAGCAGAAGCACAGCTGTTCTTCCTGCAGGTAGCAATCATAGAAGATAGCGCACAGTCCACAGCACAGAAAAATCACTGTGCCCACCTGCAATTACAAACCATGCATTACTTTATAGCCCAGACTGCTGTCATCCAATGGCTGAAAATAAATATAGATCACTATAATTAAGGAGGGAAAACATCTGGGTAGAAATATGTTAGCTACCTGACTAGGAGGGGTAGATCGTATTGTGAAAGCCTTGGGGAGTAACTCATAAAACTGTTGAACGTTTACAAACGTGGTATTAGAGTGACTGGAAAAGCCCACACGCTGCCGTTCCTTTGATTAAATGTGCAGAGCATAATATAGCTTTTCCTTCTGGTGTCCTGGTTTACTAAGCAAACCAATTTGCATTTTGCACATTATTTATTACCTCGTAACCTACTTTCACCTGCTTGCTGAAATGCACCACATCAGCTCTAGTTCAACATACATCCATACTTCTAATATGGTTAAACCGGTGCACCAAATCCCAAACTAGTGGCACTCACTAATCTACGTTGCGTAATCTGCTTTCAAGCTCTAGCAAGATCTTCACATGAGCCACATTAACAAAGAGGTTGCCAGTTCTTCTGCTGTTCATCAGCAGGCCCCAGATATCTACATCACAACCTCTCTTTCTCCTGAAGTACCATTAACACTACAGCTGCCGTCCCCCTGATGAGCACTATGCCCTTTATAGATATGAATTTGAGCGCAGTCCTCTCTGCAAGCCCATTAAGACAGAATGACAGCACTCAGAATCAGCCGCAGCTATAATCACGCAATCAAAATGCATTATTTGGCTTCTTCAGGTGCACGGCAATGAGTACAGCCCCTCTCATACTGTACTCAATTGAGACCAATTGAGCTCATTCTGTCCTTGGGTGTCTCTGTGGAAATCATCATTCAGATGGACATGATCATAATGGAAGCAGAATAAGGGGAAAAAGCAGGAATGTCTATAACTAAAGCTATGAAAACGCTTTTTGTTTAATCGCTAACCTGGTGGCTCATTCTAACCTGTATAATTAGTTTATTCTGAACCATGATGAGTAGGTTAAAACGGAATATGATTTTTGTTCAGGACCCAATGCCTCTTTAATAGCCAAACACATTAATGTTTTAAATTGTTTTCTAAAACACAAGGCCTGATTACGAACTAAATTTAAAATTCCTGCATTAATAATGTGGAATGTGATATGTTTGGGGTCTCACCAGGGCTATTGCAGTTAACTAATGGTGCACTCAGTCACTAGTTTGAACTGTGCCCGAGTGTGTTTGACCCCTTGAGCCCGGTACATTTGACTAGTGACTAGCAATTAGAGAGTGAGTACATATATATATATGTAACTAGCAACTATAAGTACCTACAAATCTATATTGAACCTACATATCTAGAGTGTTAGTAAAGTATTAGAAGACTGGTAGGTTAGAAAACACTCAAAATTCACCTTCACATTAAAATAAATAAAATGAATAAATCTGCATGATTTTCTAATTAGCGTACATATTTAAAGTTTCAATGGATCTATCTTGTGGTAAAAAAAAAATAGAGCTTAAAAGGAAGTGTTCACCCAAAAATGAAAATTTACACACCCTCAAGTAGTTCCAAACCTCTATGAATTTCTTTGTTCTGCCGAACACAAAGGGATTTACTTTGGAAAAAAAAAAATTCTAAACCAGGCTGTTTTGGGTCACCATTGACTTCCACAGTAGAAAAAAATTAAAATAGATTAATTAACTACACAAAAATAATGCGTTAATTTTTTTTAACGCATTTTAATCGCACTTATTTTGGCGGACCGATTATACTGGAGCACCAACTAGCGTTTCTAATGTTCTGAATGTACTTAAAAGTAGGGATGCACCGATCCAGATTGGCCGATATGTTTGCGCGTTTTGTCATCAGGTGCGTGATTTCACATTGAGCTGTATATACTACACCCAGCCGTTGTTCACTGACAAGCTGCACAAATCCACGCTGATAATGAACATGGTTTTGCGCAGCTTGTCAGTGAACAACATCTGTCTGTATTATATATATATTATATATATGGTTCAATGTGAAATCACGCAACTGATGGCATTTACCGCGTATTGACCGGCTTTACTGACAAAACGCACAAACATATCGGCCAATCTGGATCGGTGCATCCCTACTTTTAAGTATTGTGTTTTATGTAAAAAAAACAGTTTACAGAAGGGCTACCTACCTATAGGGTTCCTGAATTTCTGAAATGTAGGCAACTATATTTCTAAATATCCTATTGCTACACTTAATGGCAATATTGCACTGGTCTGTTGGACTTGGTTGAACAAAAAT